>BSBN01001939.1:0-494527 GCA_027924645.1 Cunninghamia lanceolata | reverse complement strand
ACGTAAAAGGGTGAATCCTACCTCTACTAAAGCAAACAGAAGAGGGGTAATAGAAGTGTTGAGGGGCCAGGGAATGAAGATCAATAGGCTGAGGAAATAATGGACAAGCAGGATGAATAAAAAAAAGAAGAGGTTGAGATTGTTAAGGAGAAAGCTATGGAAAAGGTAACACTGTGAGAAGGCCGAGTTTAAGGTCTTCCAAGTATGTTGGGGAAAGGCCCCAAGTGCTGAAAATTGTTGACTACTTCTCTACTTCTGAACAAGATGATATGGAGCAAGAGTTTGAAATAAAAGAAGTTAAAACAACTCCCATGCAGGAACAAGATGACACAAGTCATTTTGAGCCGATGAATAATTCTTTTTATGAGATTGCCCCTGAGGAAATTGAGATTCAAGAAACTCTAGATATGGAAGTGATGAGTGCTAGAGTGGAGGTGGGTAACAGGAAGCTGGAGATGGAACTTATGGAGGTAAAGGCTCGCCTCTCAACCATGGAAGGCAAATTCAAGGTGCTGATTAAAATGGGTTTGAAGTCTTCTCACAAGGCTGCTGCTACCTTTTCTATTCTATAGGTGGATCGGGATAATGACGTGGAGTCTCTGATCAAGGACAAGGAGAAAATGCTAAACCTAATTTATGATGACTGGAAATCTTTACTTAGTTAGTTTTGTTATGTTCTTTTGTTTATGGACTTGGACTCTGAACTATCTTATTATGTAATTTTGTTGTCAGTCTTCTGTGCTTGAGTTGTTTGTGGCCTTGGACCTATTTTCCTACTTGACTAGCTTTTGTTATCGGGACTTGCACCTAGGTTTGCAACTTACTAATATAAAAAACAATGCTCTGCTCTACAACAATGAATAGCTTGAATGCTTTAAAATCACAAGTTAGCCAAAAGTTCATGATCATCTTCTAGTTTACAAATGAAACCCTAAACATGCTTATATATGCAACTACAAACATTCCCACTAAGAATTTCATAATTCAAACTTGAGATGTTGGCATAGGACCTAATTAACGGTTATAAAACTAACATTTAAATTTAAGGCTGACCCAAAATAGGTTAGGACTAGGGTGCTAGCGCCCAAGTCCACCCTCCAATTTTTAGTTAGAGTTCATCAAAATAGCACCCCCTAGGTCCTATTTGCCACAAAACTCAGGGGTTTTCTCATCGGGAGTCAAAATTAACATGCAAGATGCTTATAATGCAATCTAAAGACCTGAGAGCTAAACCTTAAGAGGGAAAAGCCCCCAAGGGGACATTTTCTGACATAACACTTTATTTATCTTTGTCCTGCACTATACCTCCTCAAGGTCACCATGATCCTTTATATCATGGTGCATCTTGAATGGTGTATATCAGGGCATGGGTCTAATCATTTTGTATGTCATATTTTCTTGGTTCTCCCAACATAGTACCCACCAAGGTCATCAAATGTCTTGTGATCTACTAGGGCATCCTTATGCCTGTTGATTGTCTCATCGTAGCACCCAACAAGGTTGTCAAACACCTTATGATGAGTTTGGTTATCCTTTTGTTTATTGCTTGAAAGTTAGTCCTTGATGAGGCTATGTTTTGTCCTATTTCTCTTGCTTTAAGTCCATGCTTTTCAAAGACATTCCCAGACTTTTATATCTATTGCCTATGCCTATAATCATCCTTAATACATTGAAAGCATTAAGATTGGTATATAATATGTTGGTAAATGATTGTGTGAATTGATGATTGCTCATGAAATATGGTAGTACTTTCTATTAATTTTAGTAGTTTTGATTTATAGATATCATGTGATGGACTAATGCCCATGCAACAAGCACATGGCTACATTTCATGAAGACCACCTATCACTCGCAATAAAGGAGGTGTTGTAGTCCATAGCAGATAGTGTAGTCACCCACAACCAAAGGAAAAGGACTTTGAATTGATTGGACATGAGTTAGTCATAACTCTCCAATCTTTGACAATTATCCTTTGATAGTTGACACAGTCATGAATAATGAAGGAAGCTCAGATCGTGGTCCATGTTCTATTTCTAGTTATGACTATTTTTCATAATGACTAAGGAGAGTTATAGTAGGACTGTGCCGTCTACATTATCTCTATGGTAGTTTAGTTTCCTATTCCTAGTTTGATTAGTAATAATGACTTCTCCCTATGTTGTTGGAGAATGGATAGTTATGGTATTTTATTGTTTGGAAGTTTTGTTCAAATAGGAAAGAACCCAATCTTGTCTATATATGTTATTAGATTTTGTATACGAAAGGGTTAGATAGAGATTGTGTTATCATAAGTGTTATTGTATTTTTCTCAAGCATTCAATAAAGGAACACATGTTTTGAGTTTAGTAAATGGTTTAAGTGATACAATAGAGATCTAGTTAGATTTTATGGGGATCACAGTCACTCAAGCAAGGGCCACTTGAGGTAACTGTGTCTCTGTTATATGTCTACATGTTTAGTTTATGTTACATATTTATGTTTGTGTGATTAATGCATGTTGTGATAAGTTTATGTCAAGTGGACTAGTTAGAAATTGATAATCTGTATTGTTGAGTCAAGGTGATCATCGATTGATTATTAGTTGTTCCCCTATTTTGAATTACATAAGATCATTTGATTTATAGACAATTGAATAGCATTGGTTATTTCTTATCAACTTTACTTACTAGTCAATTCTACAAAGTAGATTTTTTTTTCCTTCCAATAGTTTATTCCTATGCACAACCTCTAGATTACAATTTAGGAATTCTTGACTGTACACATAGTATGAGCACCATCCAAGAAGAATATGATTCCCTCGTTTGACAATTTAAATGTAACACATTATAGCTAGTAGGTTGCTTGATATAATATATGTTGGTCTGTTGAGTTGTATGCATGCCCTTTCTACATCAATGTATTGGTTAATAATGGAGTTTGACATTTTTGGCGCCATTGTCGAGGATGGTGTTAAGGTTTAGAGTTTCTAAGTTCTTTTGATTCATGTTTGTATTTGCTTTCATAGGATATAAGATTTATTTTTGAGCACTTAGAATTGCTTAGATATTATTCAATCTATCTCCTAACTATCTACTAACACAATGCAAGAATAGAGCTATTAGATTATACATCATTGTATGCGGTGACCAAGAGACCAGTTAAGGAGATTTCATCCATCCAGTTCAACAGAAGAAGATGAAGACCACTTTGAACCACCCCTTGGACTGGAGGACTTTGCATATTTAGAAGATATTACCACTTGGCATCAAGACACAATGGTGGAAGAAGCAACAGAAAACCCAGTTGAACCAGTTACCTTTGCCTTTCGTATTACAGATAAGACAAGAGGTGATGCCTTGAAGAACATTCCTCCTTCACCCCTACCAAAATTTCATGGGCTAATCACTGAGGACCCAGATACCTTTCTTTTTGAATTTGATGTACTCTTTAGAATCTATGATTACACTACAAATGCATACATACTCAAACTCTTTCTAGCCACCCTTAAGGATGCTACCTTGCAATGGTTTATGGGATTGGGTGAAAATTCAGTAACAAGTTGGGCCACCATGAAGGACAAGTTCTTGCAAAAGTACTAGGACTATTGTCATGGTAGAGATATGAAAGGATATGACATCTTTAGGATGTCACAAAAGGAAGATGAACCTCTGGAAGACTATGTTAAAAGATTTTAGTTTTGCCTCAAGAAGTCAAGATAGAACAGGCTCTTCCTAGAGTCACTCAAGTTGGTCTTCTAAGAGGTGTGAGTGAAGAATGCATGGGTGCATTGAATTTAATTGGAGTAGGGGACATCTCTCAACTCGGGTTTGATGAAATTTGTCAAAATTGTAGAAACTATTCACATTCCACCTTGAAGAAAAATAGAGGTTTGAGAGCACTGCCTTTTACTAAATCATCTAATGGAGTCTCCAGAGTAGAGCTCAACAATATACTATCAAACATGAAAGAGGACATCATAAGCCATTTGAAAGCACAACTAGACATTCTACACATAAAGAAGAAGCAAGAGGAAGCATAGGCAACTTTGGTTGAATATTTTCCACATTGTTGACAAAAGAAGACCAACTGTAAGTGCAAACATATTTCCAACATTTTTGAGGAAAGAAGTGAGAAAGAAAATTTCCAAACCATTAAAGATGAATAATGTCAAGTGTTTTGTATTGCACAATGTAGGCCTTGGAAACAAAGACAAGGTATACTTCAGGACCCCCTGACCAATAATATGTCATTTCCATCATCTGCTTCAAACATCCGTAATTGGAACAATGCACCTTGGTATAATTTGCCACAGCAACAAAGGGCAATTATGCCACCTAGTTGGAACCAACAGCAGGGGGTATGGCCACAACAACCATTTCATACCTCAAATTATAATCCACAATGGTAGGCTAATCAAAACCCATGGTTATAGCAGTGGCATAGAAATAAACCTTGGCAAAATTCAAATTTGAACTACCTAAAGCCACAACAAGCTCTACCTCAACAACCCGCCCTTATGCCAAACGTAGCTTCACCCACTCCTGTTCTGCCTAGAGCCACTTAATTGCCAATCCAACCTACACCTAATCCTAACAAAAAGCCTATTCAATTGGCTTATACTAATGAATCCATCCAATACCCAACCTATATAGTTGAGGTTAGTGATGTGCACCTGCACTTAGGAAAAATGCTTGCTGGACCTTCACCTCCACTTATCATGGAACTTGTTGATGAAGAACCAACCTCCCTCATTGACACTCATGTGAATAACTATCATAGCCCTTTTGAGAAAACCTCTCCATAGGAAGAAACCATTACCAGGAGCCCTCCATTTTCTAGAAAGATTAAACATGCAAGCACCACCTCCATCTGAACCTAACTTTGATTTTATTGGGAAATTAAAAAATGACTGTGTAAAAATTCCCCTAATCCAAGATATCAAAGATGTAACCATATATACCAAGGCTATAAGGAAACTATGCCTTAAGAAACTAGGAAGAAAGAGAAAAGATCCTCAGACAGTACATGTTATAGGATAATATGTTGATATCATGTTATGTAACTTGGCTGTCCCAAAATATGCAGATCCTGGAAGCCCTGTAGTTGATGTGAACATCAATAGTACCCTTATCAAAAACACCTTGATTGACTTGCGTGCAACCATGAATTTAATGACATAGGAAACAATGAATAATCTTTAGTTGGTTAACTTAAGACCTACTCCAACAGTACTACAGTTGGCAGACATCCCAACTATCAAACTTGAAGGGGCCATTGAAGATCTTGTGATTACATTAGATTCATGGGAATACTCACATACTTTATGGTCTTGTAACCAAAGGCCAACCTAGGAGGATATTCAATCATCCTAGGGAGACCCTGGTTGGCAACATGAGATGCCTTCATAGGATGCAAGTCTGGGAATATGATAATTTCCAATGGGAATATAACAAAGAAATTGGTCCTTTATCCTCAAGCACAACCTTTTGCTGATATGGAGCAAACTATTTGGCTAGACCTAGAGGATACTAACCAATATTCTCTTAAGACATTAATGAAAATTAAATGAATCCCTTTATTGAATATAAAGGATGAAGATGAAGTGCTTTCCAATGTGATACAAAACACTTATGGAAGGGATCCATTGCAAGACCCATGTCTAGTATGCTTGACTTGCCCACTACACAATATTCTACCTTCAATCGACACATAAGCCTATGCTTCCATCAACTACATGTTTCATCATCTGCTACCCCATAGTTGTAGCCTCAATATATTAGGATTGGATATTTCCTTTGTCATGGCATTTGTAGCACCAGTTGACATTACACTAGGCAGGACACTTAACATAAGCAGTGAATTAATAGCTGTTTAAAAGACTAAATTGGTAAATATGCTGCAAACTCACAAGACAACATTTGCATGGGACTATCATAATATGAAAGGCATTGACCCCAACCTTTTCATGCATAGGATGTACATCAATGAGGGATGCAGGCCAATTAGGCAGCCTTAGAGGAGGATGAACCCTGATGTGAGAGACATATTGAAGAATGAATTGCAAAAACTACTGGATGTAGGATTCATATATCCCATATTAGATAGCCAATGGGTATCCCCACTAGTCATAGTACCAAAGAAAGAAGGTAAGTGGAGAGTTTGTGTAGACTACAGAGAATTGAATACTGCCACTAGGAAAGATCACTTCCCTCTTCCTTTCATTGATCATGCATTAGACGCCTTGGTTGGGAAAAAGTATTTTTCTTTCCTTAATGGATTTAGTGGGTATAACCAAATCAAAATAGCCCCTGAGGACTAGGATAAGACCACATTCACATGCCCATGGGTGACCTATGCCTATTCAATCCTTCCATTTGGACTCTGCAATGCACCTGCAACATTTCAAAGGGTTGTTTTAAGCATTTTTTTGACCTTGCCCACGATTCTATGGAAGTATATAAGGATGATTTTACCACTTATGGAGATTCTTATGAAGAGGGACTGAAAAACCTTGAAAAAGTACTCCAAAGATGTCAAGATCATAACCTTTCCCTTAGTCATGAAAATTTTTTCATGATGATGCAAGAGGGAGTGTGCTCGGCCACTTTGTGTCCAAGGAAGGCATTCAAGTGGATCCAAACAAAATTGAAATCATTTTAGCATTACATGTTCCTCAAAAACCAAAAAATATTAGAAGCTTTCTTGGCTATGCAGGATACTATAGAAGATTCATAAAAGATTTTAGTAAGATAGATGCTTCCTTGTTTGTCTTACTCTCTAAAGATGTGGAATTTAATTGAACAAGTGACTGTCAGGCATCCTTTGAAAGTCATAAAGAGTCATCGATAAAGACACCTGTAGATTAAGGACCTAATTGGGTAGTTCCTTTCCATATTCATATAGATGCATATGACTTTGTTGTAGGGGATGTGTTAGGATAGAAGGAAGGAAATTTGGAATGTCTAATTTACTACATTAGTAAGAATCTACAAGGTGCCAAACTTAACTATACTGTCACTGAGAAAGAAATGTTAGTTGTTATCTATGCAATCAATAAGTTCAAGCATTATATCATTGGGTATCCTATTTCTATTCATACTGACCATGCAACAATAAGGTATTGTTGATCATGATGTTAGTCATAAACAAACATAGAATAAAAGTTACACATCAACCTTTACTCATCTTGAAAGATACGATGAATTCAAAGAATTCATGATCCCAAGTCTCCGTGGATTAGTTCTTAATCAACTGATGTTACTCAGTGGTTGATGTGTGTTTCTATTTCCATTTTGGGGCCTTACGTTTGCTTATCAGTAAGATTCCATTTCTATAAAGATGCTACACAGAAAGGTTATTCTACACACTATATTTCTTCAAATGATGTGTCTATACTCAAATATTTGCATGATATTTGTCAATTGTACATGCTTTAACTTCAAATATGCTATGAATTTCTAGTTATCTACGAGATGTCTGCATATTTTATGTAATTTTATTCTTATTATCTATTATTTGCAATTGTGATGGTGAATTGTTCTGAAATTAAAAGAAATGTAAAAGAATACTTCAAATTATGATGAATCTTCAGCTATTGAGCCACATACACACTTGATACTGTCATTAGGAGAAGAAATCAAACCATATGTTCACCAGGATGTTCCATAGCTAGATACAGATGATGTAGACTTCAAAGGATGATGAATGAAGACAATACATGCAAACTGATGAGAACTCCAAGGGACACAGCAAATCAAAGCATATATCAAGAATTCAAACACAAACTACTCAAGATTTACAATGATTTGTAATTGAAATGGTCTTCTCTTTCATTAAGTATTCCAAAACATGTATGTATACAATAACTTTGAAATAGGTCCTGATATTTCAGCAAACAAATTTCAATTAAGCTTCAAATCTTTAAAACAAGGCATCCCTACACCTTTTATAGAATAAGGTAAGGAAGCGGCTACAAATGATCTACGATCAAGATTTATCTATTTAAGAACAATAGTGGATATTCCCTTTTGACTTGGTCAACTTTATCTCGTGGCACAGGTTGCCAGCTGGCAACCATCTAGGTAACTTATTTTCCTCTAAGTACCTGATGCAGATGTTTCCTTTGTAGCACATCTTCATCTACTCCTCAGGCTCTTCTTCTTCATCATGGTCATCATGATCATCACTTTCTGTGTCTTCATCTCCCTGATGAATATCCTCCTGTGTATGGACCTTTAATGTTGTCCTTATATTTTCATATTCTTCTACTATCTTATCAACTTCTCCACCATCCTGAGTTTTAGCTTTGGCAATGGTGTGCTTGTGGGCCTGATATTTATCTCTGAGGACTTCTAACTTTCCCTTCCTGATGCTCAATGTTTCATTATAGTTCTCCACTCTAACCTTGATTCTCATAACCTTGTTCAATGCTTCTTTCATCAGGTGGGTGAGAGGATCATCAACCATCGGCTGGAAATTATTATGCAGAGCTTTTATGGAAAAGTCTGTGTCTTGGTTTTCAATTTTACCCTCTACTTTTCCCTTCAGGGCTTCTAGGACTTCTACTTCATAGGACATCATGTCGTGCAGTTTCACACTGATATCTCTCAATTTACTCTTGCACTTCTTCAGTTCATCACATTCAAACCTAATGTCCTTATACCAAATATCCACCAGCATGGCAGTGTTATTATTCAGCACCTGATGAGTTATTAGGATCTAGGGATTGATCTTCTTTATTTCCCTCAGAGAACCTAAGGCTTTCTCCAACTGGAATGATCTTCTTCCAGCCTCATTCTGTAATTTATTGACATTCTTCTTGGAGATACTCAAATAATTCCACCTCTGCAAAGAGGTGCCCACTACTTCTTCAGCTCCGTTTAGTGCTGATGACATCCATTTTCTCATGATCACTGACTCATGCTTCATGAGGTCCAATTTATTAACCTCTTCTTAAGAAATCACAGTCAATGGGACTACCTGATCTGATTCTATATTGTGAGGGTTAATCAACCCTTTTATGTATGCATACAGTTGGGCAATGTGCTCCTTATGCTGCTTATTCTTCTCCTTTTCTCTTTTCACCCTTTGGGTTAAAGAATCAATTATATCTTTTCCTTCCTGATCTTCTTGGTCCTCATTAACAAACCTAAATCAACCGTGGTGATCTGGAATTCTTCCAGGGTGATCTTGCCTTTCTCTTTTTCAACTGTGGGAAGCGCTACTTGGGTGGTCCTTCTGCCCGTAGCAGGATCTCTTCTGATGCCCGAGGTTAATCTGGCCTTCCTCTTCGGCTTCATGATGGTTTCTGAAAATAATGTTGAAACATCAAATTCCTGAATCTCGAAACCTGATTCTGTACTTATTTCTTTCTCAAGCAATTAAGGTATTGGGTCTCCAGATCCTTGTCGTCTATCATCATCATCATGTCGACCTTGATCTCCAGTATCAGTCTCAGTTCTCAGTGGAGAGGGTGATGTCCTAATTTCTTCCTCATGATGTTCTTCATGGGGGTGATCTTGTTCTACTTCCTCCTCCTGAGGAGTCTCTTCTTGCAGTGCATCCACACGATTATCCTGTAGTTGATCCTGCACTTCATTTTCTTTTATTTCATCCACCTTGGTAATTTCCTCATCCTAAGGTATGGATATCATTATATCTGACTTAGGTGCATTTACCTGATCCTGGATCACATTTTGCTCAGTACCTATTGTATCTATCTCTTGATTCTTTAGGTCATCATGACCTGATATTTCTTCATGACCTGAGGTTTCTTGAGTTTGGGGGGCATCTTGAGTTGATGTGTCCTTGTCATTCATGCCCTTTTCTTGGACTTCTACAATCTTAGGTTCAGCTAGTATTGCTTGTTGTTGCTTACCCAAATCTAGAGTGTGGCTCTCCACTTCTTTCTGTTTAACTTCTTCAACATTTTCTGCTTTATCAGGTGCACCTGCTTGATGTTCAGGACTTGCATCCTCCCTGTATGTTAGGTCGATCACTGCAAGGCTAGTTACTAGATCAACTAATTTATCAAGCCCAATTTGTTGGGCTGCCCTCTCTAGACTATCTTCTTTTTCTTGTTTCGCTTGCTTCAACTCTTCTAATATCACCCTCTGTGAGGATGGGGTTCCTTGTGGAGTCATGCGATTGTTAGAAGTAGGGTCTCCATTTGCTGAGAAGTCACATTCTATACCACCTCATCATCGGATAAGTCCACAGTCTCTTCCAATGAGAAAGGACCACCTTGAGTTGCTTTAGTGGCTTCTTTTGCTTGCTTTTCAACCTTCTCAGTCTTAAACTAAATTATGGTAGGAAGTGGCACATCATGTTGCAATTCTTTTCTAAATACTTCACTACCAGCTCCCCTTAACATTACAGGGCCATGTCTTATTTCACCCCTCATATGTGTTCTTTGTTTTTTAGGGGTTGATGTTACAAGGGATACTGCCTTCCTCTGTTAGATTTAGAGCAGACAACTGAGAGGGGGGGTGAATTAGTTGTCCAAAACTTTCTTTACTTTCAACACTTAAATTCACTTAGCAGGATAACAATAAATCAAACAATAAACGTAATGCATTTAATCAAGAGCAGATAACACATTAACACAAGAGACACCAAGATTTTGATGTAGAAAACCTGGTTAAGGGAAAAACCATGGGGTGATTAACCCAAGATTGTATTCTTTGTTAGAAGAATAGAAGGAACTAAATGGCACATGCCAATTAGGGCTCATTGCCCGAGCATACTACTCACAAGAGGCTCACTACCTACAAGAGACACACTGTCTACAAAAGATTGATTGTCACATACTTGAACTGGAAGATAACATCTTCATCATGCTTGAGTCAGTTCCATTTAGGCCCAAACCTTCTGCTCTTTTTTTCGCTCTTCTCCTTGCTACAACACACTCATCTCCACAAGTTGCCCCTTGAAATGATTTCGCAATCCCTTATTTATATATGACATCAACTTAGGAACAAACATCTAAGTCGGCACAAATCCACAAGAACATTCAGAAGATGAATAACTCATCCAGTTGGCCAGCCTAAGAACACCTTCATCTGGAAGTATTTCTTCAATTCTGGGCTCCAACTCTATTGCGGACCAACAACATGAATTGAACACGATCCAAGGATCTCCACAAACTTTCCTGGATCACCAAGAACATCTGCACTTCCTCTACTTACTAAAATTTCTCTCTCCTACTTTCAGAACCTCAAGAACACGATTTGCCATTACTATTACAAGGGAGTGGATGCTTCTGAACCTTCAAACCATGATCAAATAGAGATTACACATCATAAGGACTTCCCCAACACTCCTTTAGATCCGTAGAATAGGATAATGTATTTCTGGATCCCACCGGACCTTTCTGTAACACTCTGTCACTTCTGAACATCTCCCAGAACCGGTTCATCTTGATTGGTCACAACTTCTTCATATCTTCATGTGGACCTTTGAAATCTTAACTGGAACATCTTAAGACTCATATCCATAAACCCTTTAATCCGCATCTTCTGATCCTCAACCTGTCTTGAGCTTTTGCATTGCTATCATCACTATTCTTCACTGTTCCTGACTGAGACTAATTTACTCAATATCCTCAGTGTTCAGCTCTTCCAATCTCTCATTAATGCAACATGAGTATGTTGACATCAATGATAACACCGGTTAAACCCATACTTGAAACAATCTCCCCATTTGTCATTGATGGCAACATATGATGTGAAAAACCATCAAGACAAGAACTTCTCCTTACTGTCACAACTCCCCCTATCAACAACAACTATTCACATGTCTTCTCTTCCTGTACTACTCCCCCTTTGGTCATCAACCACTTGTTTTTCACATGTCTTCTCTCTCCCTTTGACATTAATGGCAAAGGGCGCATACTTGCAATCAGAATCACACCTGCTGCTCCCCCTGAGTAGAAGCTCCCCAACATCAATCCGGATCACAAGATTATGACTGTGATAACCACTGGAGTGATGCACATCAGTGCATCTTAGTTCACCACCAAAGGGGCAATAACCCCTAACTTCTCCCTAAGATACTCAAAAGAGTCCTTGGGAAGAGGTTTAGTGAAGATATCTGCAATTTGATCCTTGGAGGGCACATACTCCAGTCTAACTTCATCCTTGTTCACTTGCTCTCTTAGAATGTGAAGCTTGATAGATATATGCTTAGTCTTAGAATAAACCATTGGATTCTTAGAAATATTTATTGCACTTGAATTATCACAGAAAATTGTGATGGACTCCTCATACTCTACTTTAATATCTCTTAGCATCTACTTCATCCACAAAACTTGAGTGCAACTACTTGCTGCTCCAATGTATTCTACTTTAGTTGTAGACAGGGATATTGCCTCTTGTTTCTTGCTTAGCCAAGAAACCAATCTCTTTCCCAAAAAGAATGCTCCACCACTGGTACTCTTCCGGTCATCCACATCTCCTGCCCAATCAGCATCTGTATATACATGAAGAGAGAAATCATGATCTTTAGGATACCACAACCCATACTCAACTGTCCCCTTTAGATATCTAAAAATCCTCTTGATTGCCATAACATGAGATTCTCTATGATCAACTTGGAGTCTAGCAACAAGACCAACAGCCTGCATAATGTCTGGTCTAGTTTGAGTGAGATACAACAATCCTCCAATCATTGACCTATACTTTGTCTGATCAACCTTGGGAGAGTCATCATCTTTGCTCAACTTGCATCCAGTTGCCATTGGAGTGTTCATTGGATTTGAGTCTTCCATCCCAAATTTCCTCAACAATTCTTTCACATATTTTGACTGGGAAATGAAGATTCCTTTCTTTGTTTGAGTAATTTGTAGGCCCAAAAATAAATTCATTTCTCCAAGCATGGACATCTCAAACTCACTTTTCATTTGACTTGCAAAAGTTTTACACATACTATTTCTTCCTCCAAAAATGATATCATCAACAAATACTTCAACAATTAAGATATTTTCATGATCAATTTTGAAATACAAGTTACTGTCAGTAGTACCTTTGTTGAAACCAATCTTTAAGAGATGCTTATCCAATCTTTCATACCAGGCTCTTGGGGCTTGCTTCAATCCATATAGTGCCTTTTTCAATTTGCAGACCATGTCACCATGATCAGACAATTGAAATCCATTCGATTGCTCAATGTACACTTCTTCTTCCAAATTACCATTTAGGAAGGTAGATTTGACATCCATCTGATACATCTTGAAATCCTTGAAGGCAACAAATGCAAGAAATAATTTGACTACTTCAATTCTTGCCATTGGAGCAAAAGTCTCTTCAAAATCAACTCCTTGAATTTGAGAGTAACCCTTGCAGACCAATCTAGCTTTATTTCTGATTACTTCACCAGCTTCATTTAGTTTGTTCCAGAAGACCCATTTGGTTCCAATCACATTCTTGTTTCTAGGTCTGGGAACAAGATCCCAAGTGTGATTTTTCTCAATTTGCATCAGTTCTTCCTCCATTGCTTTTGACCAATTTTCATCATTGCAAGCTTCATTCACTGTCTTAGGTTCAATCTTATAAATTGGACAATACTCATCTGAATTTTGAGCAATTCTCCTCCTTGTTTGCACTCCTTTGCTTTTGTCACCTATGATCTGATCTTCAGAATGGTTCAGATTTACATACCTTGGAACTTTGGGAGTTTCTTGCACCACTAACTCTTGATCAGTCTCATTGAGATTTATCTCTTCTTCCTGATTTACCAAATCAACTTGACTTTCTTTCTCAGAAGAGGCTTGGATACTTTGAATTTGAACATCATTCTGATTGTCTTCATCATACTCATGAATTCTTGAGGATCTTTCAACTTCTTAATCCACATTCAAATTTACACTTTCTACAATCTTTCTCAGTCTTGTTGTAACACTGGTATGCTTTACTTTGAGTAGCATAACCCAAGAATATTCCTTCATCACTTCTAGCATCAAACTTTCCTAGATCTTTATCCCTTTTAATGTAACATCTGCTACCAAAAACTCTAAAATATCTCACAGTGGGAGTAGTGCCAAAACAAAGTTCATAAGGAGTCTTACCGGTATTGTTTCTGATTTGAACTCGATTGAGAGTGTAGATTGTAGTGCTGACAGCTTCTCTCCAATAGATCTGAGGAACATTTGCTTCCATCATCATGGTCCTGGATGCTTCTTGGATAGTCTGGTCTTTCTCTCAACTACTCCATTCTGCTGTGGAGTTCTAGGGGTAGACAACTGTCTTTTTATTCCATGTTTTTCACAGAAGCCTATGAACTCACCGGATGTGAATTCTCCACCTCTATCAGACCTCAGACACTTCAATTTTAATCCGGTTTCATTCTCCACCATGGCCTTGAATATTTTGAATTTCTCAAGTGCTTCTGATTTTTCTTTCAGAAAAGTTACCCACATCATCCAGGAATGGTCATCAATTAGCAACATGAAGTACCTATCACCTTGGATACTCCTAACTCTTGGCAGACCACAAAGGTCAGTATGAAATAAGTCCAACAGTCCAGTAGAAGATAATTCCTTACTTTTGAATGTGACTCTACTCAATTTCCCCAACTGACATTCTTTGTACAAGCTATTAGTAGGTTTCACTAATTTTGGAAGATCTCTTACAGCCAGAGTATTGCTTATCTTGATGATATTATCAAAATTCACATGACACATCCTCCTATGCCATAACCAACTCTGATTAATTTGAGCAAATAAGCAACTTTTAGCAGTACCAACCAAGTAAAAGATATTCCCTTTAGTTTGAGTACCAGATGCAATCTCTATTTCAGAACTTTCAAAGATCTTGCACTTTCCATTCCTGAATCTGAGATCATAGGCCTTGTCCACCAGCTGTCCAACACTAAGAAGATTGTGCTTTAAACCTTCAACATACAGTACATTACCGGTTTTGTTCTTTCCATCAAGAGAAATAGTTCCTCTACCTCTGATTTTGCTAGCAGAATTGTCTCCAAACTTTACAATTCCTCCTTCATACTTTTCCAACTTTAAGAACTTATTCTTGTCACCAATCATATGGTGAGAGCATCCACTATCAATGACCCAATCATCCTTTGTTTCAACTTGGGCAGCCAGAGCTCTTTCTTCAACTTTATGATTGATAGATACAAAGAATATAGGTTCCTCTTCTTTGATGGTAATAAACACCCATTCATTACTGGATTTGTTTCTTGTCTCTGATTCATCATCTGTTACTCCTTCATTATCATCTCCTTCATGAACATAGTAACAATTCTTTTGAAACCTTGGTCTGTTAGGATTTGGTCTTGGATATCTTTCCGGACATCTTGAGGCAAAATGACCAATTCTATTGCAGTTAAAACACTTAAAACGTAATTTTCCTTCATACTTACCGGATCCTCTTGGCAGTCTCTTAGCAATAAGAGCTTCAAGATGAGACGTTTCAGCTTCTTCTTCTTCCAAGTCTTTTCTTGATTTTTCATACATTATAGGTTCCTTGAAGAGATTTCTCTTGGATCAAATCTTTGTTTCCCTTTTACAAAGGTACTGGCTTTGAATGCAGATTCATTCTTTGGGGGATCATCTCCAAACTCAGCCATTTCAAAAGCAGCCAACTTACCAATCAATTGATCTCTTGTAATTGTTGTGTGAGCTCTGAATTCTTCAACTTAGGATTCCACCTACATTTCTGATTCCACAAACTAGCTCATTTACTCTTGGCATGAAGGTGGTAATATTTTCATCATCTCTCATCTTCAATTTTTTGAATTTCCCTTTTAGACTTTGTAACCTTGCACATTTGACAAACTGATCTCCTTCATGCAAAAGTTCCAGTTTATTCTAGATCTCAAAGGCAGTTGGTAGATCAATAACACTTGAGAGTTCTGAATCAGATAGCACGCTTAATAGAGCCTCTTTGGTCCATAGATTGTTTTTAGCATCCGTGATTTCATTTAGGGTTGTCGGACCACCCTGTGGAGGTACATAGGCCTTTTTAACCATAGACCAGTACGCAAATCCCATACACTGCAAGTGACATTCCATGCGACCTTTCCAAAGAGCAAAGTTAGTTCCATCAAACTTCAGACTATCCTTCTTGTAGGATGACATCCTGGATCTCCTCAAGAGGTTAAGCTCCTTTTAGAGGAACTTGGCTCTGATACCAATTGTTAGATTTAGAGCAGACAACTGAGAGGGGGGGTGAATCAGATGTCCAAAACTTTCTTTACTTTCAACACTTAAATTCACTTAGCAGGATAATAATAAATCAAACAATAAACTTAATGCATTTAATTAAGAGCAGATAACACATTAACGCATGAGACACCAAGATTTTGACGTGGAAAACCCGGTTAAGGGAAAAACCACGGGGTGATTAACCCAAGATTGTATTCTCTATTAGAAGAATAGAAGGAACAAAATGGCACATGCCAATTAGGGCTCACTGCCTGAGCATACTACTCACAAGAGGCTCACTGCCTACAAGAGACACACTATTTACAAAAGAATGATTATCACATACTTGAATTGGAAGATAGCATCTTCATCATGCTTGAGTCAATTCCATTTAGGCCCAAACCTTCTGCTTTGTTTTTCGCTCTTCTCCTTGCTACAACACACTCATCTCCACAAGTCGCCCCTTGAAATGACTTTGCAATCCATTATTTATATATGACATCAACTTAGGAACAAACATCTAAGTCGGCACACATCCACAAGAACATCCACAAGATGAATAACTCATCCGGTCGGCCAACCTAAGTAAGAACACCTTCATCCGAAAGTATTTCTTCAATTTCGGGCTCCAACTCTAATGCAAACCGACAATACGAACTGAACATGATCCAAGGATCTCCACAAACTTTCCTGGATCACCAGGAACATCCGCACTTCCTCTACTTACTGAAATCTCTCTCTCCTGCTTCTGAAACCTCAAGAACACAGTCTGCCATTACTGTTACAAGGGAGTTGATGCTTCCAAACCTTCAAACCATGATCAAATAGAGATTACACATCATAAGGACTTTCCCAACACTCCTTCAGATCCCACCGGACCTTTCTGTAATGCTCTGTCACTTCTAAACATCTCCCGGAACCGGCTCAACTTGATCGATCACAACTTCTTCATATCTTCATGCAGACCTCTGAAATCTTAACTGGAACATCTTAAGACTCATATCCACAAACCCTTTAATCTGTATCTTCTGATCCTCAACCTGTCTTGAGCTTTTGCCTTGCTGTCATCACTATTCTTCACTGTTCCTAACTAAGACTAATTTACTCAATATCGTCAGTGTTCAGCTCTTCCAATCTCTCATTAATGCAACATGAGTATGTTGACATCAATGAAAACACCGGTTAAACCCATACTTGCAACATCCTCTTCCTGGTGACCATCATGGGGTCATCTTCTGCAGGCTCCTCTTCAATAAGAATATCCTTTTCCACATACTACTGTGAAGTTTGGCCTTGATCTTGTATTTTTGCAGTATCCACAACCGGCCTCAGGATCCTTTTGGTCTTTTGTTTATCCTCTAGAGGTGGTGCAGTCGAGGTTGATGCCTGTCCTGATGCAGATGCATCCTCATCTAGTATATCAATTCTCTCAACTATTACTCCCTTAGGTTCATTATCATTCTTCTTCTTCCCTCTGGGAGGTCCTTTTCCTTGTTTCTAGGGTGGCAACCTTTCTCCATTAGATTTTCTCTTCTCTCCAAGAAAGTCATCATATTCCTCACAAGGAATCTCCTGCCTTTTCCTCTTGTTATCTATTGTGATGGCCATCCCCTTCTTCAGGATACTTATATGTTTATCCACCCATGACTGGGTCAACTGTAGCACCCCACCTGTAAACTAATCTAATGAAATGTCTTCAGGTTGTGTCAGGTCAGGGGTTGAAATGGTGTCATTATACACCTTTTTCTCTTCATATTCGTTTGACAATAACTTGCCATCATCTTTCTTCAATTGCGTAGGCACTGGAATGGAATCAAATGTCCTAACCTGATTGAGTGTGAGTCTTTGATACTTTCTTCTTCTGACCTTGGCCTCATCCTCACAATCATCCCAGAAATTCTCCAAGTGCTTTCGATGGATTAGCTTCCCCATGATCTTTTGCATCCTTCCATAGGGGTCATATGATCTGGCCAATGGGAATGGCTATAAATTCATCAGGTTCAGACCACCTATGGCCTTCTTTATGCCATCTGAATCAGGGCATATGTACCACCCTATAGTTACTGGAAACAATACTGGAGGTATTTTATTGTTTGCTTTATACGTATCCAGTATAGTTGATATCTATCTTAGAAATTCCATCAGGACTACCCCATTAGTAGGGTACCTGGGTAGCATCAATGGCTGTTCTTCAAAGCCCTCTATCCTGATGTAGGAAAACGTGGTAAACTGGATGAACTAGGCACCATGATTGTAGATAATTTCTTGAGCTTCCATGCTCAATCTTTTAGTTCTATCTTCCTCCATTGTTCTGACTAGATACATAGAAAATCCATCATTCACTAATTTGTAGTCATGGAGATAATGTGTTCTCTGCAACTAAGGGTAATGATCCCATATATGGGCATCATTCAAACTGCCACCAATCTTTCCAACTGTAGTAAGTGCATCAAATGTACCTTTATAAGCACATCAATACACAATATATGAATTCATATAAAATGAACAGTCCAGGCCTCCTAGGTTCATCAGCTGTTCATCTAGGGCATCACTGATGATTTTAGCCCGTAATGGCTTGTTGTCTATGTAAATGTACATCATGATATCCCCATACATCCAATCCTTGAAACTTCCAGCAGTAGGCTGGCCTGTCATCCTGCTAAGCAGGGCAATCATATACTGATACTCATCATCAAAATCAAACTTGTATAGGTGCACTGGTAATTTGACATAGGCAGTGTAAGGGCTGTTCTTTGCTCTCCATTGATACATCCTCTTTCTTGCAGTCTTTTTGTTATTTATGTATTCAATCTCTAGTTTCTTTAGATCCATACTAACTACCTTTTTCCCAACTGGAAGGTTGAAAGTAGATGTAATCCCTTTTATTGATAGATCTGCATACACCCTTCCATGTTTTTCTACTCGCCACGTCTTAGGGTTGTAGTTTCTGGCACACTCTACTATTAATTCTGGAGTTTCCATGGAATAAGGAAATCCAGCCGCATACCACATTCTTGATAAAAAAATGGCATCTAGTAGGGTACTTTCTTTATCATCTCCCATCTTGTCTGACCATACCGCCAAATTTGTGTTTCCCTGATGAGTATTTCTGATGAGACCATATTTGAACTGTACTCCCTCAGGTTGGGAAAACATAGGCTTAAGAAATTCTAAATCAGACTTGTTCTTCTTGACGTCTGCCATAGATTCCTGCAATGAACACGACTGGTCTTACAATAATATCCACATGCATGCATATACAACACTATACATTTACGACATCATGCATATCATACTTATTAATCTTCATTTCATCATGATATGCATAATTACAGAGCTAAACCATAAAAAGCTTACTATCTAGTTATTATAGAAAATGACAACAGGAGGGTTTCCAATTGCTTACCTGATTACATTTTTATCCTAGATTAAGCAGATGATTATGGAAAAGGGTCTCAGATACTGGTGATAATCACGTGCTCCATTCTGTTGTAAGTGATTTGCGTCTGCAGGTAGGTCATACGAGGGTTTGAATGTTCTGTACTTTGTAAAATCTTGTTTCTTCGCAAGGTAAGTGTAAAATGACTCTGTAAATTCACTTTTAATTTCATTCTTAGGGTAAATTAGGGCAAATCCAGGTTAGATTGATTAAAACCATTGATCTTCTGCCATGAATTTACGGATGTTGCTAGGTGTTTGCATCGTGTTCGCAATCGACAGGAACCACCTACTACATTTATGTGCATTAAATGTCATGGGGCAAGATGAGGGGGGTGTGGTGCAGGAGCACCAAGACATCTAGGATTTGGTTAAATCTTCAAGTTGTTTTTTTTAATAAGGTCTTTGAGACCATCTACATGTTGTAATAAGGCTTGCATGCCATACTTGTAAGGGACTATGTCCAAATAGCTAAAATCTATCTTCATGTTGTAATCCTAAGGAGGACAGTCTTATTGTAGGGGGCAATCATTTAAGTTTTCATGTTTGGTAGCCTATAGAGGCATGTCAAAGGTTTGGAGGTGTGTCAACACCTTGTCCAAGGTTAAAAACTAAATGTTAGAAAGCTCATTTAGACAAAAATAGTCACTACAGTCCTAAAGAGGACAGTTACTAAAACAGTCTTTAGTGTTGCAGTTAGAAATAAAGAAAAAGCTCGATGGTTGTGCAGTTTCTTAAACCCCAACCACCCAAATGACTTCTTTAATATGTATGAGGCTTGTTTGAAGCCAAGAGGGATTCATTGTAATGAGACAACCGATTGAAGTGGAATAAGAGCAAAGAAATCACTATTTTTCCTATTTTTCTGTATTCTTATGCACTTGAGATCGTACTACTGTACAGTACGGCTCTGTCATGGAGTGTTGAATGTTTGGGAGTGAGGATCAGTGGATTGGCTGTCCATTGAGGTGAGTTTGTGCCCTTGGGATTGAAGGGAGACATGTTATGATGGTAGATTGCCATACTGCATTTTAAACCTACTGTCACAGTAAAAAAAATCACTGTTCTCTTGCATGCACCATACCTGTACGACTGAGTAGTGATTGGTGTCTATGATGGAGAGTTAGGTGGGTGAGTTACCTATCATTTGCAAGTGGTTTGGGCTCTTGACACTCTTCTATATCTCTATATTTCTCCTTTATTTGAAAGTAGGTTGAAACCCTGAATTAGGGTATTTCTGAGTAGCCCGATGGGTTTTTTTCTTCATTCCACTGATCTCTTCTATTTGTGATCAGTGGAATAGAATGTAGAATAGTTAGGGTAGAGGTTTGTGAAGGTTGCAGGGGTAGGAGAATAGTGTAGGGTGGAGTTTGCCATGTAAATGGTCCATCAAGATCCATGTATTGGAAGTTAGAGAAGGACAGTAGTCACTGCCAAGGAGGTAATAGATTTATTGGTCATGTTATTGCTTTGCCAATAAAGGAATTAGGGTGAAAGCATGTTATAGATTTGGTATGTTGCAATGAGATTGAGTTTGTGTAGAAGGAGATCATCCCAAGGAGGTTTGTGTGACTGTTTTCCCAATGGAGCAACAATGTTATGACAGTCAATGAGACTGCTATCCTGCAAACCCTACACAGTGGGTTGTATGGAAACATTGAATGGAGTTAGACACCCTGAGATAAGTGTCCTAAAGTCCCTCATGTTGTATGTCAAAAACAAGTTGGTTATTGTGTTGAAGCCCTGCCTTATATGAAGTTTGATCTCTGTCAAAGAAAACAGTGAATCTTGAGAGTCTTTGCATGTGAAGTTTTGAACTAGGCTTCTATTGTCTTAGATGCTCTGCATCATGGTGATTTCTAGAAGATCGGTGATATTCAGAATATTAGGTGATATTCAAAATATGACCTCCCATGATCTTATGACCTTTTGCTTTTAGCAGGAAAATTGATGTCGAAAAGATTGGGTTATGTTGAGAATATCAGGTGATATTCAAAAATTAGGGGATGCTTAAAATGTCAGGTGATGTTTATAATATGACCCCCTGAAACTAAAGTGACCCCCCTTCTGAAAGATCAGGATGATGTCATCGTCATATTGTGTAAAAGGGTGATCACTGGAAATATACCTCCGCGAGGTAAAACGATGATGACGTCATCATCAAGGTGATTTTCTTTGTTTATCAGGATTGGATGATGTCATCAACATATTGGCTCTAGGGTGATATTTTGTGATAGGGTGATATTCAGAATATTAGGTGATATTCAGAATATCAGGTGATATTTGAAATATGACCCCTGTAAAATATATGAAGCTGTTTGACGGGTAATACCACTATCATGTAAAATTGATGTTCGAATATCCAGACCATATGATTATCGGGTGATAAAATTGGATCGGGCTGATCTTCCATAAGATGACTGATGTTAAGAAATATGACCCCCCCTCCGAATATCAGGTTTGACCAGGACTTTGATTTGTCATAACTTTTGTTCCCTAAGGAATATCAGGGTGATCCAAAAGGCAAACATGCATGAAATTTTGTATTCTTTCCAACCATGAGGTTATTGACATGAAATATTAACTTTGAATAACTGACCTCATCATGATGACTTACCTAGCTCCCTTATGCAGGATCACCTACATGACCTACTTTTACTAGACCGCCAGAAAGCAGAAAAAATACAAGCCAAGCCAAGCAGAAAGTTGGGTCCCTATTTTGTCAAGTCAAAATGGGGCGTGTTGTGTGTAACCACACAACTTGCCATCAAAGAAAATAAACAAATTCCAATTATTCATATGAGGTGAACACATTCATATATAGCATTCTAACTCTTTCTAAGTATAAGCATCATAATATTTCTATATGATAAAGTTTCATCATGGCAACAATGCTAACAAAGGATCAGGTGTGTGCAAATAATTAATTATCCTCATCTTGAAAGCAAGTTGAAAACATGAGTAACTGATGTTAAGCTATATAGTTTGGGATCATCCCTCATAGCCAACCTGGATAGAGCCTTGATGCCAGCAGGTGTCCATAGCCCCGACAAGGTTATCTATACAATCTCCCTAAGTAGAGCCCGACTGCCAGCAGGTGTCTAAAGCCTCGGTAGAGTTACTTAGATGGCCTAATTTTATTTTATTTTTCTAATTTTTTCAATATTTTGTATTCTATAAATATGATGTCATCATGTAAGCTTAGTGTGCAAGGTATGGTCACTTGCTGATTTTAGGTTGGAGATTGCATTGGTAGCAAGGGAGTCCCTTTAGATTTTTCACTTAACACCTATACTTGTGTGTTCACAAACCCAAGGCTGTTAGGTGAGTCATTGTGAAAGAATCACTTTGGTCAAGAAAAGGCACCTTGATGAAAGGATATTACAGACCTGATAATAAATACTTCTCAGAATGAATCATAACCTATACATAAATTTATTCTCATCACTTGAATCCTAACAATTTAGTTATTTTTTGGGGTGATGAGATGCATCATCTTGACTAACCAAATAAAAAACTCAACAAGCAAACAAAACAAAAACACAAAACAAAACTGTACAAACAACTATACAAATATACACTATGATACACATGACTGTCATAAAGCTACTTAGGCTTGGAAATAATGTTTGAGGAACTGTCCATTAACTGGTAATGGAACATCCTCACCTGTTAAGTTTTTAAGACTGTAAGTACTATCTCCTAATATCTCAGAAATTTGGAAGGGACCTATCTAGAGTTTATCAAACTTTCCATGGTCTCCCTTCCTTTCATGTGCTTTGTCCCACATTAGGACTAAATCTGATATCTTGAAGGCTTTAACCTTGGCTCTTTTGTCAAACCAGCATTTGACAACAGCCTGATGTTTGGCAAATTGATCAATTGCCTAACTTCTTTTCTCTTCCAGGTGCATCAACTGAAGCAACCTAACTTCTTGCTTATTGTCTATGCCCAGGTACTCTTGTGCAAACTATAGTGTAGGAATTTTCAGGTTTACAGGGAGGATGGGATCCACCCCATATACTAAATGATAAGGTGAGTTTCCTAACGTAGCCTTGTTCCTGTTTCTGTCTACCCATAAGGCATAATTCAGAAGGGTGTTCCACTCCCTATGGTTCTTTTCTATTAACTTTTTTATGATATTCAACAAATTTTTATTGGTGGATTCTACCAATCCATTCCCTTGGGGATAGTAGTTGGAGGAGAACTTCAGTATGATCCCATAATCAAAAGCCCAGCTTGACAATTTGGTTGAAGCAAAAGCATATCCATTATCACTTACCAGAGCATAGGGAACTCCATACCTGGTGACTATAGTACTTTCTAGAAATTTGATGACATCTTAAGCATTGCAGGTCCTATTGTTGACTGCTTTAGTCCACCTGGTATAGTAGTCAGTAATCATTAAAACATACTTGAGGCTTGAAGATGATGGAGGATTAATTGGTCCTATGAAATCCATGCCCCATTGTGCAAATGGGCGCATCTCCATCACTGGCTGCAAAGGTTGAGCAGCATATCTCTCTCTATTAGTAGCAACCTGACATACATGACATCATTTAATATGCTCAGCAGTATCCTTAAAAATTGTGGGCCAGTAGTATCCTGCCCTGAGGATAGCATGAGTAGTGGCCAAGGATGACCCATGTGTTGTTCTAAACTTGTCATGTAACTCTGATAACACTCTTTCTTCTTCCGGCCTCTCTAGGCATCTTAGGTATATCCCTTCATAACTTTTCTTGAAAATGATTCCCCCTTTCATCATATACTTCTGTGACCTTATTTTTAGGGCTGTCCTTTGTGAGGCCTGTAGTGTAGGAGGACATCTTCTAGTAATCAGGATGTGTCTGATGTCTGAGTACCACTCTCCATTGTCCTTTTCATTAATTACATATTGTTGACTCATGATATTGGGGTCAATCTCTGATATCATTTGGCTTAAAGCCTGTCCTCTTATTAGCTTCATGGGTGTAATATCCATGTCATATTCTTATAGGATAGTGATCCACTTAGCCCTTTTCTTGCCTGGCTCCCTCTGCATTAATAGCATCTTCACTGCTGCATCAGGCACCACATCAATAACTTTACTTCTCAGTATATAGTGCCTGAACTTCTTTACTGCTTTGACCAAAGCAAGTGCCTGCCTTTCAATATCCATATATCTTAGTTCAACTTCTTTGAAAGAGCAGCTCATGAAGGCTATGGGATTCTCCTCCTTTTCTTTATTTCTCTGTGTCAGCACTACTGCAGAGGTATGCTCTGAAGCAAATGAATAAATATAGAAGTCCCTGGTGTAGTCTGGACTGATCAGAACTGGAGCATCAGATATAGCTTTTTTAATGTCTTCAAAAGCTGCTCTAGCCTCTGGTGTCCACTCAATTTTTGCATCCTTCTTGAGCATGGCATTTAAAGGTCTAATAATTTCAACAAAGCCAGTGATAAACTTCCTAACAAAATTAATCTTACCAAAGTAAGATTTGAGCTCCTTTTTGCTTCCAGGAAGCTGTATTTTCATAATAGATTCCACCTTGTCAGGATCGATGATAATCCCATCTTCAGTTATCAAGTGGCCTAGTAATTTTTCTGTTGTTACCCCAAATATACATTTCTTGGGGTTTAGGGATATCCCATATTCTTCACATTTTTTAAGCACATTTCTGAGATCTTCTACATGGTTTCCTCTATCATTAGAGAATATTGTTAAGTCATCCATGTATATGACTATACATTTTCCTATTAAGCCTCTGAAGGCTATGTCCATTGCTCGCTGGAATGTTGCTCCAGCATTTATCAGCTCAAACAACATCTGCCTGTAGGTGAATATCCCCAACTTTGTGGTGAAGACAGTTTTTAGTCTGTCTATCTTATCCACCATTACCTAGTTATAGCCTGAGAAACCATCCAGAAATGACATCATTTTGGCACCGTTAACAATTTGTACGACCTCATCCAGGGAAGGCAAAGGATAATTATCCTTCTCAGATGCTCTATTCAGATTCCTAAAGTCCACACATAGTCTGATGTCTCCATTTTTCTTCCTCACTGGGACCAAATTTGCTACCCAGGTGGAGTGCCTCACAGGAAATATGATCCTGGCATTTAACAGTTTCTTAACCTCCTCAAAAATAATAGGTTCCAGCAAAGCATTGACAGGCCTTTGCTTTTGTCTGAAAGGTTTAGCATCTGGCTTGAGGGGTATGGTGTGTGTAATGACTGATGTGTCATACGTTTTTAGCTCATCATAGGTCCAGGCAGTGACATGGATGTAATCTTTGAGAGCCTAGGTGTTTCCTTCTAATTCTTCTTCTGTGCAAACTTTTTCTATCAGGACATTTTTGTTATCATCATCCTATCCAATATTAACCTATGAATATTGTCCTCCATCAGTTTTTGGAAGATCTTTCTGTTTCAATATGTTGTCCAAATCAGACACTCTCTCTAGCTCTATTATTCCTTTTGGAATTTTATTGCTGGGAAACTCTAAGATTTCTTCCTCTTCCCAAACATGATCCTCTACATTATTCTCATCTATGATCTGAGCATCAAATATATCTCTATTGGAGATGAAATCTAGGATATGTTGATCATCGTCAAATACTTGGAGGTTTGTTACATTGTCAAGCACAGAAGGTACTGATACCAGCTCTACTGAGAATCTTTTTAGACTAGAAATAGACAATGGCTCCAATGTACTGGTAGCCTGGGCTAAAGCATCTACCCTATGGTTCTATTCTCTAGGTACGTGGGAGATATTAAATGTATCAAAGTCTTCAATTAGGTCCCACACCCTGTGTCTATAATTAGACAATTTTTTATAATTTCAAGAGTAAATTCCTCTTACCTGTCTCACTACTAATTCTGAGTCTCCATAGACATGCAAAATTTTTACTTTCTTCTTAAGGGAAAATAGTATCCCATGAATCAGAGCTTCCTACTCTGTTACATTATTGGTGCAGGGGAACTGTAGTCTGTATGCTGCCAAGTAGGATTTTCCAAATGGATCAACCAGATCTATCCCTACTCCAGCTCCTTGTTTAGATTTGGATCCATCAAATCTTAGGATCCATGGCTTATCTTTAGCCAAAGGCTTATCTGAGCCTTCCCTTTTCTTTGGAGCTCTGGTAGCTGCACCACTTGATATCCATTTTAACTTAGGTATCTTTGCTTTCTTAGACTTCATCTTTCCTTTCTTCTATGAAGTTGATGGTTCTTCTTTCTTTTCATCACCAGAAGGATGATCCTCTGGACTAGGTAATGTATGTCTTTTTAGGATATGTAAGCATAGGGAACAAGCAGTTTCTAAGTGAGGTACCTCATGTAACCTGCACCAGCCTTTGATCAAGACATCCTGCGGAGGTCTTCGCTGCTGTGTCATCTTCTGGATCTCTTTTGACAGAAACTCCTCAAATTTGGACAAATTGCTGCCTCTGTCCTTATCAGATAATTCATAGTCTGATTCAACTAAAAAATCACTCCCTTTGGTGATTTTCTCTTTTCTCTTAACATTACTCTGGTTGCAAACTAGCATCTCTTCTGTCATTTGAACATGATTTTCATCCTGCTGTATAACTTCCTACGTTCCTGTAGGAAATAAACAATGATCAACGTCACTATCGTTATCACTGTCTGATGAACTTACCTCTGATGATGATGATGATGATGATGCTGATGCATCATTGCACACTTGTTCTAGCTCCAACATGTTTATGTAGGCTTCACAAGTCTTCTCGGAATGTGACTCATTATGTAACCTGCACCATCCATCTATTAGAATATCATTAACATGTATCTTTAATAATTTACATCGCTTCACCTATTTAGATAAATGCATTTTGAAATTCTTGAAGTGATCTACCTCATTTTCATTCTCAGGGTTATACTCAGATTCTACAGTTATTTTGTCATCCTGAGGATCATCATCATGATGATGAACATCATACATCAGGATTTCTTCTATCCTGACAGTCTGAGGTCTTATGGCATAAACTTTGGGTTCAACATCCATGTATATGATCTCATTAGTTTTGTTATATTCGGTGATCATGTGCTTCATTTGGGGTTCAACGTCGATTCTTATTTGGTTTGGTATCCCCTTCTAGGGTAACCACATGTGACTGAAGTCTGTGGACATATATCCGTTGAGGGTTTTAGACCAGTCTCTGTTGAGTAACATCCTGTATGTATCAGGTATGTCAACTACCTGAATGTCAATATAATATTGGATCCTGGGATCCGATGCTAGTTGCATGTGAATGTGAGTTAACTCTCCTACTACACTCACTTCTATTTTGTCCAGTTGTGTGACTTTCTTCAAAGATTTAGTAGGATGTAGGCCTAAAGCATTGCATATAGACAGGGGCATCACATTTGTAGATGCTCCTGAATCTACTAAATAGTTGTGCAGATTTTTGCTAAATATTCTTATGGTAAGGAGAAATAGAGGTGACTCACTTTTATCTCTATATAAGGTCATGTGGGAGGTCTCTGCAGGTTGAACAGTAGCTGGCACCTTATGTTTAACATTATTGTCTCTAGCAGCATGATCCTTACTACCAGATTGACCTGAGGGATGACTATCCTCTTTCAAAGTAGGATCATCTAGTGATTTCATAAATGCTTTCTTAATGGTAGGAGTTTTGAGAAACTCTGACAAAGACAGGCTGATTTCGATCTTCTTCATTTCATCAGCCAGATATGTGACTAACTTGTCAGATTCATGAGGTAGGCTCACAGCCTTTGATGCTGTGTTTGGTGATGATAAATACTGAGCATTCACCTTGGGGCATCCCAGGTTATTACTTGCCTTGGGATCAGGAGGTGTATTGAAATTATTCAGAGGCAAGGAAGAGGTCAACAGATTAGTAGGTTTGTTGGCATTATTTCTCAAGTTATAGTTATGCTTACCCTGATATTGCTGTTGGTAGGCATGTACCTCCTCATGTTCATTTGAAGGCTCATTTTCATCCTCAAAGGGGAAAACATAATTTGACTCAAAAGCCATGGCTGATTCCTCACATGCCAGGGTGTAATCTTGTTGAGAAAGCATTGTCTGCTGATAAGGATGATGAGTATAACTCTCCAACACTAAGGCAGTGTCGTATCCACAAGGAACAAGTTCATTTCATTCTACCTGAGGTTGATTACCTGAAGTATTGGAAACTTCAGTTAGGAAAATGCTAGCAGCAATTCTAAATTAAGAACAGTCTAACTCTACATGTGTATTGGTGTTATGAATTCTGCACCAGTTAGTGAGGGTTGCTTCTGCAAGGTTGACTCTAGTAGTTTATTTGGGTTCACCAGGAGGCAAATTGTCTAGGGGTGATGGCAATGAACCATTGTTTGGCCTAGTGTTCCACACTCTAGGCTGTCTGGGAGGATTGTTATTGCCATTATTGTTGTTATAATTATTGTTTTTATACCCCCTATCAGGATAATTTGGTCTGTCGTTGTTATAACCTCTGTTTTGAATAAGATGAGAGTAGAAGTTTTGGCTCCTCAAGTGAGTGATCTCAGTTGTAAGTTTCCTTAGCTGAGCTAATATTTCCTTGATTTCTTCTTTCTCTTCCTGAGCCTTAGCCACTACATTTTCTGTTAAAGGTTTGAAAAATGAAGATCCATTGTTGTTATTGTTCTGGTCTACAACCCGAGGCACTTGTACTTGTCTAGGATACTGCATCATCTGGCCATTTCCATTTGGAGGTGGCATAATACTCAGTGCCGGTATCTGCAATGGTGCAGGCTGTTGATAACTGAGAGGGGGGGGGTGAATCAGTTATCCTAATTATTTCCCTTATTGAACTTTCTTATTAATTGATGCAGCATTGAATCAAAACACTAAAACATTAACATGAAATAAGAAACACATAACACAGTATTTTTGACGTGGAAACCCTGTTAAGGGAGAAAACCACGGGGTGATTAACCCAAAATTATTCTCTGCTAGAAGAATAGGAGATTACAAAAATGGCACTTGCCAATTAGGGCTCACTGCCCGAGCACACTGCTCACAAGAGGCCCACTGCCTACAAGAAGACACACTGTCTACAAAGTGATAAGAATCACAGTCTTGAACTGATTGGAAGCATCTGCATATGCTGGAGTTCAGTTCCGGTTAGGCTCAGTACACTGATCTGCTGCACTTCATCTTTCCTCTGTTCTTTATTCTGCTATCTTTCACATACCGGATCCTTTTGCTACCTCTGCTCTATTCTGGACTTATTCGCATATATCTTCGCACCATCACACCCTTCACAACTAAATCCATCCTCTATATATATCCGCACAAGTAATTTCATCACCTTTCTAGTCGGCATCCGGAACAGTCTAGTTTCTTACAAACTCTTGTTCTGTCGGCTGAATCCTTCCTCACCAAGCAATGCGGATCAAGCATATACTTGTAGATATCATTAATCATGTCGGCCAAACATGATTTGTGCCTTCACAACTTCTATCATCAACAGTAACACATCCGGAAAGTAGTCTGATACTCTGTCAGTCAGTTCTTCCTCTGTTTTCACTGTCTCTCAGGAATCCGGTACTCAACTGTTCATATCTTTTTCCTTGTCCATCACCGGAGGCTAAATCCTTGGAATATACCACTCAAGGTAGTCCTCTTGACTTCCCCAAATCCGCACTGCACCAAGACACTTCCTCTGAGAGATCCGGACCAATCTGTCGGACCTTGCCACATGCTCTGTTCTTGTTCACCGGACCACAACATTCTTTATTCTGACTTCCGGTAGAGACACATTATGACTTGCGGATATGTGGGATGACCTTTGTTACCATCAATGACAACAACCATGAATCCATATAGTGTCTCTTGCCAACAATCTCCCCCTTTGGCATTGATGGCAACACTTAGTGAAAAATGACTAAGTGTTTTCACTATGCTCCCCCTTTGCTGATGCTCTGTCTTTATATACAATTTCCGGAACTCCCCCTTAGTTGGATTCCTCATTTTTCACTGCTCCTCACTCCCCCTTTGACATCAATGGCAAAGGGTAGGGTCCGCACACCAAAATTTTCAAAAATTTTCTATACATAGTCGCATATTTACATACTCACATATACTGAAGAATGTCTGCAAAGGATGTCTGCAATTGGATCATTTCTGTAGCCCAACTTTGCTTCATTCTATCCAAAATTGAAATGTGACCACTCAACAAAAATGCAAAAGCTTCTGCCCGCTTGAGATCTGTCGGATCTTTTGTTTGGGCGGTGGTCTGAGCATCACTGATGGCCTCATGCATAGTTTCCAACTTAGGGATTATAATCCTTCTAAGTTCTCCCATCCGGTTAGTGATGTTCTTCCTTTCCTTCTCAAGATTCTTTATTTCATTCAAGACTGCAATAGTCTGACATTCTTGATTTATTATAGAGGAAGAGAGAGGATCAAAACTTTGAGATAAGCTTTGTAGCTTATCCTGTTCCTCTTTTATTTTCTTGTCAAATGCTGCTGTTGCCTTTGACCAGGATATACAAAATTTGTAGATGTCACCGCCATCCTTAAGAGCATTCTCTAAGCTCTTTATTCCAATGCTTACAATCTTCCTATCTTTAGAGATTAATTCTAATATTTCTGAAAATCTCTTATCCAAAAATTCCTTCCGGACCTTTTCTTCAGCTGATTTTTCTAGAGAATCAAAATGTGTAACAACACTGCTGACTAAGGTTTTTAGATTACCGGAAGTGGAGGCTGTCGGATCTATCTGGATTGATGGCATAATCTTTACAAGTACTCCGGAAGCAGCCTCTATCAACTCACAGTCTTCCATATGAGACTTCAGGAGCTTTTCATTTGCCTTGGCATTTGCAAATGAAGCTATCTTCATTGTTTGTACCGGAGAGAGAGAGTCAAAGTCGAATGGGCCTTTTAGAAGCTCCGGTTCATCAATCTCTAAAGTTTCTTTGCTCAAGAATTGTTGAACAGTTTGTGCAGTGTCTCTTGCCGGAGACAAATGTTTCTTTTCTTCTGCAGTCTTGGAACTGTCAACCTCTTTGTCTTTCACCACTGCTTCCTTCTCCTGTAATTGTTCTTCTTCTTTGGATCCGGAGACTGTAGGGGAAACCGGAGGAGAGATGTTTGTCTGTTCAGGGCTCACTTCTTCCGGAACAGATGATTCCAAATCAGCAGCTGTTTCTGCACCTAAGTCCTCTACAACAGGAAGATTGAACCTTTTGAAGGCCTTCCGAAGGATTTCTTCTGTTTCTTGGGCCACTTTGTCAGTCTCACCAAGCATGAGTTGATTCATCCTGGCTTTACTTCTGAACTCATCTTTGCAGTCCTTGAAGATAATGTTCATTGTCTTGGGATCAATTTGAGGATATAGCTGAATAGCTATCTGCTCCCGGATCTCAAGATCTTTAGCATGAGCATTATTCTTTCTTACTTCCAATTCCTTTTCTAGGCTTTTAGGAATAAGAGATATGATCTCAATGAAAGCCTTATTATATATGTTAAGATATTTGACTGTGGCTTCCTGCAGAGTCTTTTGGTCAGCCTCACTGAAGTCATCATAAGATTCAGTCATTGGTTGAACGTTTCCATCCACCGTGACCGACTTGATTACATTCTCTATAGACAGAGTGGGCTTTTCAACAGATACCTCTGCCATTTCATCCTTGTCTTGGCCTGTGGAGGGTTTACCGGATCCTTTCTTCTTCTGTTTCTTTATTTCTTTTACTCCCTCATCTGATTCTGTTTCCTCTTCATCCTTTTGGCTTCCATAAGCCCTTGTGGCTTTTGTCTTGGATCTCTTACCGGATGCCTGGACTTCCGGTTTTGAACTTTTGGTTGTGGGAGGTGCAGATCTCTTTGATGATCTGGTCCGGGTGGGAGCTTCAACCGGAGCACTTTCTTTACTTTTCTCTTCTTCCTCAGCCTTCCTCCTCTTTTCCCGGCTGGCATCAAGTGCCTCTTTTGAGATGCCTAGGCCTTGTGCAATGTGCTCTACTTCTTTTCTCACCTTTCTTTTAATCTCAGGTTCCCTGAGTTCTACATGTATTTTTACACTCAGCTCCTCAAAGGTTCCAAACCTTTCTGCCTTAGGATCTTTGGGCTGACTTAGCATGTGTTGAACATGCAGCTCCACTATCTGTTCATCCACTTCATACCCCATGGGCATGATCCAGACAGTCCTTGGCTCCACTGCCTCCATTAGGCACTGATCAGTGTCAACCATAAAGCACACTGAGTCTTTGTATTTTTCAACAAGAGACTGGGGAATTCTCTCTCTTGCTTGCATCATGCTCTGAAAGTTTTTGAAGTATCCCCATAGAGCTGTATTTCTCGCTTTTGCATCCCCAAGTCCATGCAAATAGTCTCTTATCTGGACTGCAACAGGTTTGTCATTCTGCCATACCCATCCACTTGATCCGGGTAGCTCATTCATGAAGTAGAAGAATAGACATACAATAAGAGTACCATACTTAAAGGAATTCTTCTTATCCTTCTTGATTTTCTGTATATTTTCCATTAATTGGCTTAGCAGTAGTTCGCAGAGATCATATTCTGCATTCTTTCTTAGCATTTCATAGGCAGTGTATACTGCAGTTCCGGATACAGAATTCTCCCTGCTGGAGTGATAGATCTTGTATCCTATTATCATTGATGCATATTTGATATCCGGATCCGAAATATCTTCAATGGTCATTTCCCTCTTATCAAATTTTGATCCGGTGGCCTCAGTTACAATGTTGTTCTTGACAGATTTGAGGATAGGTATCCCTCCGGAAGAGTATAGACCAGTTACTGCTCTAATTGCCTCTTTTGTGATCTTGCAGGGTCTATCCAGCCATAGAAAGTTGTCATGCATCCTGCTCAGTACATACCGGACCCATTCATCTTCTTCAAAGCAGGGGAAATGAATAAATTGCTCAAATTGTTTCTTCTGGATATCCTTATACTCTGGTTTAAGCTCAAAAGCATTGTCTATCAGTTGCTTGTGATAGAGGTCTCTTAATCTGAATTCCCCAAATTCCTCAATGCTTGCATGTATGTAAACCCTAATGTCTTCAGTATGTAAAACTCCGTGAGGAACACTAGAGAAGGCTCCTAGTGGATCTACCTCCAATGATTTGTAGGGATGTTTCTTGAATGAGGGGCGAGGTCTATCAGAGATCTTAACTATGTTTGGAGTAGCCATTCTTCAAAGATTTGCAGTGAGGTAATGAAAAACGGAGAATACCTTATGCGCCTTCGGTTTGCACGGAGTGGTTGGATTGATTTCTTTATGCAATAACTTCGGCAGGAGATCCTTGGTGTGCTTGATGAACCTTGTTGCAGAGCTCCACTTTTCGCTTCTTCTTGAGTGCAGAATGAGCAAATGACTTTTGAGAAATCCCTTAAATTGCTCCGCGAACCCTAATATCTGTCTGCAATAAATGCTTCACCTACATCATTCTGGTTTGCCTTGTCTGGATAGCTTGGAGTATCCCGGATTAGTCCTGATCTGTGGATATCATCCAGATCTTTCAATCATGAATAAATCGAGGTAACATATTACAAGAACATCCCAAACACTCTGTCCAATCCGCAGAACAAGATAGTGCACTTCCGGATCTTTCCGGACCTTTTTGTAATCCTTTATCATACCGGAGCATCTCCCTGAACAGGTCTTATTTGATCGATCACAGCTTCTTCATAACTCCATGCGGACCTCTGAAAACTTGACTGAAGCATCTCAAGACTCATATCTACAAACCCTTTGATCCGCATCTTGTGCCACATCCGGCACCACTTGTTTGGCTGGGGGAACAAGATTTTCTTTGAGTCTCCCCCTGAGCCTGAGCTCACTTTTTAATTTCCGAAAGAAATATCAGCACCAAAGTCTGGTGCGGATCCAACCTCTACATTCTCTGAACTTTTCTTCACCCAAATCTTGCTCATCTGATTCCTAACCTCATCCGCATTCATCTTTTGTTTACCCTTGTCTTGATTCTAACTATACACCGGACCTCTTTTGTCCTGATTCTTGTTTCTGCAGACTTTAGCATTATGACCGGACCTATTGCAGATTTGGCAAATAACATTTCTTTGCATATTTGACTGATATCCTCTTGATCTGCATTGATTAGCCATATGACCTACTCTATTGCATGTGAAGCATCTACCTTTGAATGATTTGTTTACTTGCATAATTCTGCATTCATGGGATTTGTGTCCATACCTTTTGCAGTTGAAGCACTGTCCGGAGAAGGATGAATTAATCTGATTCATTCTCATTCTGCACTGATTAGCTTTGTGACCAAAGTGGTTGCAGCTGTGGCAGTATCCATTGAAGGATGGATATCTTTGAGCATTTGGCTGTCTTACCGGAGGTCTTCTAGGCCTGCTCCTTGGATTTTCTGATCCAAGATTCTTCTGACCGGATCCGGAGCTTTCTCCTTTCTCATATCCCAAACCATACTTGTCATCTGTCCTCTTTTGACTTCCAAGAAGAACTTCAAGTTGAGCAGAACTTATCTTGAATTTCTCTTTATATTCATTTGCTGTTTGAAGGTCTCTTTTGAGAGAGGCAATTTGATCCTCAAGTTTTTCTTCATTATCTTTGGCATCTTCAAGATCAGATTCAAGATGTCTGATAATCCTGTCCATCTGGTGGCATTCTTCTGATTTTTCTTTAAGAGATTGTCTTACATTGTCTTCAGCCTTTCTTTTTTCTTCAATCTCTTGAGTAAACTTTATAGTTCCTGATTCCATTTCATGTCTTAACATAATGACTTCTTTTGATAACTTTTCACATAACTTGGTTTGCTCAGTCAATTCTTCATTTGTATTGCTTTCTTCACTTTGTCTTGCCAACTGTTGGAGCAGCTCCTTTCTCTTTTTCATAGAGAGACTTAATTTGTCTTTTAATTCTCTCATGAATTCATCAGCCTGTTTGAGTCTTTCCTTTAATTCATTGACTTCAGAATTTGACTGTTCAAGATCCTCAAGAGCAGTCTTGAGTTGCTCCCTTAAACCATATGCATCCATTTGAAATCCCAGATCTTCCTCAAGCTGTTAGGCTCTATTAGGAGGAACTTAGCTCTGATACCAATTGTTGATAACTGAGAGGGGGGGGTGAATCAGTTATCCTAATTATTTCCCTTATTGAACTTTCTTATTAATTGATGCAGCATTGAATCAAAACACTAAAACATTAACATGAAATAAGAAACACATAACACAGTATTTTTGACGTGGAAACCCTGTTAAGGGAGAAAACCACGGGGTGATTAACCCAAAATTATTCTCTGTTAGAAGAATAGGAGATTACAAAAATGGCACTTGCCAATTAGGGCTCACTGCCCGAGCACACTGCTCACAAGAGGCCCACTGCATACAAGAAGACACACTGTCTACAAAGTGATAAGAATCACAGTCTTGAACTGATTGGAAGCATCTGCATATGCTGGAGTTCAGTTCCGGTTAGGCTCAGTACACTGATCTGCTGCACTTCATCTTTCCTCTGTTCTTTATTCTGCTATCTTTCACATACCGGATCCTTTTGCTACCTCTGCTCTATTCTGGACTTATTCGCATATATCTTCGCACCATCACACCCTTCACAACTAAATCCATCCTCTATATATATCCGCACAAGTAATTTCATCACCTTTCTAGTCGGCATCCGGAACAGTCTAGTTTCTTACAAACTCTTGTTCTGTCGGCTGAATCCTTCCTCACCAAGCAATGCGGATCAAGCATATACTTGTAGATATCATTAATCATGTCGGCCAAACATGATTCGTGCCTTCACAACTTCTATCATCAACAGTAACACATCCGGAAAGTAGTCTGATACTCTGTCAGTCAGTTCTTCCTCTGTTTTCACTGTCTCTCAGGAATCTGGTACTCAACTGTTCATATCTTTTTCCTTGTCCATCACCGGAGGCTAAATCCTTGGAATATACCACTCAAGGTAGTCCTCTTGACTTCCCCAAATCCGCACTGCACCAAGACACTTCCTCTGAGAGATCCGGACCAATCTGTCGGACCTTGCCACATGCTCTGTTCTTGTTCACCGGACCACAACATTCTTTATTCTGACTTCCGGTAGAGACACATTATGACTTGCGGATATGTGGGATGACCTTTGTTGCCATCAATGACAACAACCATGAATCCATATAGTGTCTCTTGCCAACACAGGCATCACAGCTGGAGGCATCATGGCTCCATTATGCTGTGGTTGGACATGATATCCTGGATAACCAGGAAGTGTGGGAAATGCTATGTTTGGTGTAGAAGCAGGAACTAGCTGTTGATTGACTTTGATAGCTTCTTGGAAAGCTCCTGTTAAAGTTGTGATTTCAGGATGTGTTCTCCTAATGAACATTGAAGTTAAAGGATCCAGGACTAAATAATAAATGCTCCTAGCAGCTTCATCTGCTACAACATATGGGGTGACTAACTTAGATAGTATTTTCTGGAACCTAGTGTTGAAGTTGGCAATAGGTTCTCCTTCAAACCGTTTAATTGTGGCAAATAGGTGATAGTTTATTGAAGGATCAATAGGTACCTTGAACCTATCAGTGAAAGCTTTCTCCAGGACAACCCATGATCTGACTGAACCTTGACCTAGACTAATATACCAATTATAGACTTCTTCCCCTAAGGAAAAAGGAAATAATCTACATACAACGTCCTGATGCTCTATTCTGGCTCTACAACAGGCTTCTTTGAAAGTTTTGATATGGTCATCCGCATCTTGATATGGATGATATTTTAGACAGAGTTTGTTAGGATTCTTTGGTAAAGGATGATACGCATTAAAAGCTAAAGGTGATTCTACTGCAAAGAATGACATTGCAACTGGAGGAGGTTGAGCCTGAGGTATGACTGGCTGAGGTTGAACCTGAGGTGTAACAGGTGATCCTGTAGGTGTCTGTAAACCAATAGGAGTCACAGGAGGACATTATGGTGATGCTCCCGAAGCACTAGAATCAGGAGTATGATGGATATCTACAGTTCTAGGTCTAAATCCCCTGACAAGTAGTCCTTCAAATATTACACTGGACCTAGACCTGGTATTTGGCCTGTGAGCTAGGATTTCTCAATTTTAAGCGAAATTAGCTAGTTGACTGTAAAGATTGGTTGGAATTTACCAGCAAAGGCAATATTTATAGTCAAAAAGCATGACTGACTGGATATTTATGGGATATTTGCACAAAAAATTCAAATATGAGGTGATACTGAGGTCTGGTGACACTTGCAACTGGATATCAGGTTGCTAAAGCTAATTACCTCAAAGCTTTGACAAATTTACCTGAAATAGGACTGATCTTTACAAATTCACGATGATTTATTATAAAGATTGCAATATTTATGGTTAATCTTGAAAACTTCACAAATGATTGGCATGTACAAGCTTAAAATAATAAATCTTTGCGTATTGATCAAAATCAGGAGGTATTTTAGTGTTACCTTGCTGTTTGCATCATCAAATCTGATAAAACTTACTGATGATGAGCTTTTGGCTCTGGCTACACCTTTTTATGTTGTGTTAGGAGTGAGGAGCCTGCATAAATGAATGATGACTAAAGCTATGTGTTCTTTCCAGTTTGGCCCTCCTTCTAGCACCAATTTATGTTGATCATGATGTTATTCATAAACAAACATAGAATAAAAGTTACCCATCAACCTTTACTCATCTTAAAAGATATGATGAATTCAAAGAATTCATGATCCCAAGTCTCCATGGATTATTTCTTAATCAACTGACATTACTCAGTGGTTGATGTGTGTTACTGTTTCCATTTTGGGGCCTTACATTTGCTTATCAGTAAGATTCTATTTCTGTAAAGATGCTACACAGAAAGGTTATTCTACACAGTATATTTCTTCAAATGATGTGTCTATACTCAAATCTTTGCATGATATTTGTCAATTGTACATGCTTTAACTTGAAATATGCTATGAATTTCTAGTTATCTACAAGATGTCAGCATATTTTATGTAATTTGCTTTTGATTATCTATTATTTGCAATTGTGATGGTGAATTGTTCTAAAATTAAAAGAAATGTAAAAGAATACTTTAAATTATGATGAATCTTCAGCTATTGAGCCACATACACACTTAATACTGTCATTAGGAGAAGAAATCAAACCATATGTTCACCAGGATGTTCCACAGCTAGATACAGATGATGCAGACTTCAAAGGATGATGAATGAAGACAATACATGCAAACTGATGAGCACTCCAAGGGACGCAACAAATCAAAGCATATATCAAGAATTCAAACACAGACTACTCAAGATTTACAATGATTTGTAATCAAAATGGTCTTCTCTTTCATTAAGTATGCAAAAACATGTATGTATACAATAACTTTGAAATAGGCCCTGATATTTCTGCAAACAAATTTCAATTAAGCTTTGAATCTTTAAAACAAGGCATCCCTACACCTTTTATAGAATAAGGTGAGGAAGCGGCTACAAATGATCTACGAACAAGATTTATCTATTTAAGATCAATAGTGGATATTCCCTTTTGACTTGGTCAACTTTATCTCGTGGCACAAATTGCCAGCTAGCAACCATCTAGGTAACTTATTTTCCTCTAAGTACCTGATGCAGATGTTTCCTTTGTAGCACATCTTCATCTACTTCTTAGGCTCTTCTTCTTCATCATGATCATCATGATCATCACTTTCTGTGTCTTCATCTCCCTGATGAATATCCTCCTGTATATGGACCTTTAATGCTATCCTTATATTTTCATATGCTTCTACTATCTTATCAACTTCTCTACCATCCTGAGTTTTAGCTCTGGCAATGACGTGCTTGTGGGCCTGACATTTATCTCTGAGGACTTCTAACTTGCCCTTCCTACTGCTCAATGTTTCATTATAGTTCTCCACTCTGACCTTGATTCTCATAACCTTGTTCATTGCTTCTTCCATCAGGTGGGTGAGAGTATCATTAACCATCGGCTGGAAATTATTATGCAGAGCTTTTATGGAAAAGTCTGTGTCTTGGTTTTCAATTTTACCCTCTACTTTTCCCTCCAAAGCTTCTAGGACTTCTGCTTCATAGGACATCATGTACATCACATTCAAACCTGATGTCCTTATACCAAATATCCACCAGCATGGCAGTGTTATTATTCAGTACCTGATGAGTTATCAGGATCTGGGGATTGATCTTCTTTATTTCGCTCAGAGCACCTAGGCTTTCTCCAACTAGAATGATCTTCTTCTAGCCTCATTCTGTAATTTATTGACTTTCTTCCTGGAGATACTCAAAGAATTCCACCTCTGTAAAGAGGCGCCCACTACTTCTTCAGCTCCGTTTAATGTTGATGACATCCATTTTCTCATGATCACTAACTCATACTTCATGAGGTCCAATTTATTAACCTCTTCTTGAGAAATTGCAGTCAATGGGACTACCTGATCTAATTTTGTATTGTTAGGGTTAATCAACCCTTTTATGTATGCCTGCAGTTGGGCAATGTGCTCCTTATGCTGCTTATTCTTCTCCTTTTCACTTTTCACCCTTTGGGTTAAATAATCAATTATATCTTTTCCTTCCTAACCTTCTTGGTCCTCATTGGCAAACCTTAAATCAATCGTGGTGATCTGGAATTCTTCCAGGGTGATCTTGCCTTTCTCTTTTTCAACTATGGGAAGTGCTACCTAGGTGGTCCTTCTACCCATAGCAGGATCTCTCCTAATGGCCGAGGTTAATCTGGCCTTCCTCTTCTACTTCATGATGGTTTCTGAAAACAATGTTGAAACATCAAATTCCTGAATCTCGAAACCTGATTCTGTACTTATTTCTTTCTCGAGCCATTGAGGTATTGGGTCTCCAAATCCCTATCATCTATCATCATCATCATGTCCACCCTGATCTCCAGTATCAGTTTCAGTTCTAGGTGGAGAGGGTGATGTCCTGATTTCTTCCTCATGATGTTCTTCATGGGGGTGATCGTGTTCTACTTCCTCCTCCTGAGGAGTCTCTTCTTGTAGTGGAGGATCTTGCGGTGCATCCACATGATGATCCTGTAGTTGATCCTACACTTCATCTTCTTTTGTTTCATCCACCTTGGTAATTTCCTCATCCTAAGGTATGGATATCATTGTATCTGATTTAGGTGCATTTACCTGATCCTGGATCACATTTTGCTCAGCACCTATTGTATCTATCTCCTGATTCTTTAGGTCATCATGACCTGATATTTCTTCATGACCTGAGGTTTCTTGAGTTCGGGGGGCATCTTCACTTGATGTGTCCTTGTCATTTGCACCCTTTTCTTGGACTTCTACAATCTTAGGTTCAGCTGGTATTGCTTGTTGTTTTTGACCCAAATCTGGAGTGTGGCTCTCCACTTCTTTCTATTTAACTTCTTCAACATTTTCTGCTTTATCAGGTGCACCTGCTTGATGTTCAGGACTTGCATCCTCCCTGTATGTTAGGTCAATCATTGTAGGGCTAGTTACCTAATCAACTAATTTATCAAGCCTGATTTGTTGGGCTGCCCTCTCTGGACTATCTTCTTTTTCTTGTTCCGCTTGCTTCAACTCTTCTAATATCACCCTCTGTGAGGATGGGGTTCCTTGTGGAGTCATGCAAGTGTTGGAAGTAGGGTCTCCATTTGTTGAGAAGTCACATTCTGTACCACCTCATCATTGGATAAGTCCACAGTCTCTTCCAATGAGAAAGGACCACCTTGAGTTACTTTAGTGGCTTCTTTTGCTTGATCTTCAGCCTTCTCAGTCTTAAACTGAATTATGGTAGGAAGTGGCACATCATGTTGTAATTCTTTTCTAAATACTTCACTACCAACTCCCCTTAACATTACAGGGTCATGTCTTATTTCACCCCTCATATGTGTTCTTTGTTTTTTAGGGGTTGATGTTACTAGGGATACTGCCTTCCTCTTCCTGGTGACTATCATGGGGTCATCTTCTGCAGGCTCCTCTTCAATAAGAATATCCTTCTCCACATACTATTGTGAAGTTTGGCCTTGATCTTGTATTTCTGTAGTAGCCACAACCGGCCTCAGGATCCTTTTGGTCTTTTGTTTATCCTCTAGAGATGGTGCAGTTGAGGCTGATGCCTGTCCTGATGCAGATGCATCCTCATCTGGTATATCAATTCTCTCAACTATTACTTCCTTAGGTTCATTATCATTCTTCTTCTTCCCTCTAGGAGGTCCTTTTCCTTATTTCTGGGGTGCCAGCCTTTCTCCATTAGATTTTCTCTTCTCTCTAAGAAAGTCATCATATTCCTGATCAGGAATCTCCTGCCTTTTCCTCTTGTTATCTACTGTGATGGTCATCCCCTTCTTCAAGATACTTATTTGTTTATCCACCCATGATTGGGTCAACTGCAGCAACCCACCTATAAATCGATCTAATGAAATGTCTTCAGGTTGTGTCAGGTCAGGGGCTCAAATGGTGTCATTATACACTGTTTTCTCTTCATATTCATTTGACAATAACTTGCCATCATTTTTCTTCCATTGCGTAGGCACTAGAATGCAATCAAATGTCCTAACCTGATTGACTGTGAGTCTTTGATACTTTCTTCTTCTGACCTCAGCCTCATCCTCACAATCAGCCCATAAATCCTCCAAGTGCTCTCGATGGATTGGCTTCCCCATGATCTTTTGCATCCTTCCATAGGGGTCATATGATCTAGCCAATAGGAATGGCTGTAAATTCAGCAGGTTCAGACCACCTATGGCCTTCTTTATGCCATCTGAATCAGGGCATATGTACCACCCTATAGTTACTGGAAACAATACTGGAGGTATTTTATTGTTTGCTTTATATGTATCCAATATAGTTGATATCTGTCTTAGAAATTCCATCAGGACTACCCCATCAGTAGGGTACCTGGGTAGCATCAATGGCTATTCTTCAAAGCCCTCTATCCTAATGTAGGAAAATGTGGCAAACTAGATGAACCATGTATCATGCTTGTATATAATTTCTTGAGCTTCCATGCTCAATCTTTTAGTTCTATCTTCCTCCATTGTTTTGATCAGATGCATAGAAAGTGCATCATTCACTAATTTATAGTCATGGAGATAATGTGTTCTTTGCAACTAAGGGTAATGATCCCATATATGAGCATCAGTCAAACTGCCACCAATCTTTTCAACTATAGTAAGTGCATGAAATGTACCTTTATAAGCACATGAATACACAATATATGAAGTCATATAAAATGAACAGTCCAGGCCTCCTAGGTCCATCAGCTGTTCATCCAGGGTATCACTGATGATTTTAGCCCATAATGGCTTGTTGTCTTTGTAAATGCACATGATGATAACCCCATACATCCAATCCTTGAAACTTCCAACAGTAAGCTGGCCTGTCATCCTACTGAGTTGGGCAATCATATACTAATACTCATCATCAAAATCAAACTTGTACAGGTGCACTGGTAATTTGACAGAGGCAGTGTAAGGGCTGTTCTTTGCTCTCCATTGATACATCCTCTTTCTTGCAGTCTTTTTTTTATTTGTGTATTCAATCTCCAGTTTCTTCAGATCCATACTAACTACGTTTTTCCCAACTACAAGGTTGAAAGTAGATGTAATCCCTTTTATTGATAGATCCGGATATACCTTTTCATGTTTTTCTACTCCCCTCATCTTAGGGTTGTATTTTCTGGCACACTCTACTATTAATTCTGGAGTTTCCATGGAATAAGGAAATACAACCGCATACCACATTCCTGATACAAAAACAACATCCAGTAGGGTACTTTCTTTATCATCTCCCATCTTGGCTGACCATGCCGCCAAATCTGTGTTTCCTTGATGAGTATCTCTGATGACACCATATTTGAACTATACTCCCTCAGGTTGGGCAAACATAGGCTTAAGAAATTCTGAATCAAACTTGTTCTTCTTGACGTCCGCTATAGATTCCTGCAATGAACACGACTGGTCTTACAACAATATCCACATGCATGCATATACAACATTATACATTTAGGACATCATGCATATCATACTTATTAATCTTTATTTCGTCATGATATGCATAATTACAGAGCTAAACCATAAAAAAACTTACTACCTAGTTACATTTTTATCCTAGATTAAGTGGATGATTATGGAAAAGGGTCTCAGATACCAGTGATAATCACGTGCTCCATTTTGCTGTAAGTGATTTGCATCCGTAGGTAGGTCATATGAGGGTTTGAATGTTCTATACTCTGTAAAATCTCGTTTCTTCGCAAGGTAAGTGTAAAATGACTCTGTAAATTCACTTGTAATTTCATTCTTAGGGTAAATTAGGGCAAATCTAGGTTAGATTGATTAAAACCATTGATCTTCTGCCATGAATTAACGAATGTTTCCAGGTGTTTGCATCATGTTCGCAATCGACGAGAACCACCTACTGCATTTATGTGCATTAAATGTCATGGGGCAAGATGAGGGGGGTGATTTCTAGGAGATCATGTGATATTCAGAGTATTAGGTGATATTCAAAATATGAACCCCCATGATCTTATGACCTTCCGCTTTTAGCGGGAAAACTAATGTCGAAAAGATCAAGTTATGTTGAGAATATTGGGTGATATTCAAAAATCAAGGGATGCTTAAAATGTCGGGTGATGTTTATAATATGACCCCCTGAAACTAAAGTGACCCCCCTTTTGAAAGATCAGGATGACGTCACCATCATATTGTGTAAAAGGGTGATCACTGGAAATATACCTCCGTGAGGTAAAAGGATGATGACATCATCATCAGGGTGATTTTCTTTGCTTATTGGGATTGGATGACGTCATCGGGATATTGGCTATAGGGTGATATTTTGCGACAGGGTGATATTTAGAATATTGGGTGATATTTGAAATATCAAGTGATATTCGAAATATTAGGTGATATTCAAAATATGACCCCCACAAAATATATGAAGTTGTTTGACGGGTAAATACGACTATCACGTAAAATTGACGTCCGGATCTTTGGTCCGTATGATTATCGGGTGATAAAATTAGATTGGGGTGATCTTCCATAAGATGACTGATGTTAAGAAATATGACCCCTCCCTTAGAATATCAGGTTTGACCAGGACTTTGACTTGTCATAACTTTTGTTCCCTAAGGAATATCAGGGTGATCCAAAAGGCAACCTAGATGAAATTTTGTATTCTTTCCAACCATGAGGTTATTGACATGAAATATCAACTTTGACTAACTGACCTCATCATGATGACTTACCCAGCTCCCTTATGCATGATCACCTGCATGCCTTACTTTTACCAGACCTCCAAAAAGTAGAAAAAACACAAGCCAAGCCAAGCAGAAAGTTGGGTCCCTATTTTGTCAAGTCAAAATGGGGCGTGTTGTGTGTAACCACACAACAACTATCTGATGAACAAACCAGTGGTAAGTGGTATATTGGTTAGATGGCTATTGCTACTTCAGGAATTTGATATCACCATTATAGATAAGCCTGGGAAGGCCAATGTTGTTGTTGATTTCCTCTCTAGGCTACCTACTTGTAATGAAGATCCAATTATTGATGATTCATTTCTAGATGAGCACTTATTTAAACCAACTTTACAAACTCCTTGGTATGTAGATACAACAAATTATCTAGGTACAGGGAAAACACCTCCACACCTCTCACCTAGGGAGAGGTATCACCTAGTTGAACACAAATTTCCCTCTTCTTGGGTAGTTGGTTACATCTTCTACAGATACCCTGATCATGTCATGAGAAGATGTATCAGAGAAGATGAAGTGTATGACATTCTCAAGGCATGCCATGATGAACCATGTGGAGAACACTTTGCAGCTAAGAGAATAACAGTCAAGATCTTAAATACTAGATAATATTGGCCAACTCTGCACAAAGATACAACTCTCTATACAAGAAGATGTGACGACTGTCAAAGGATGGGCATACCTACAAGAAGTGATGAGATGCCCCTGCAACCACAATTGGTGGTCACAGCATTTGACAAATGAGGCATTGATTTTGTTGGGCCCATTGATCATCCGTCAAATAATAAAGAATATATACTAGTTTGCATTGATTACCTAACAAAATAGGTAGAGGTGAAAGATCTGAAAGTAGCCCAAGGTAGTAAGGTTACCACATTCCTATATGAGGAAATAATTACAAGGTATGGAGTCCCAAAGGAAATAGTCATAGATTAGGGACCCCAGTTTACATCATTCCTTGATTGCAAGCCTCATTTGAGAATATGAAATTAGACAGAAGAAGTCCACTCCCTATCATCCACAGTCAAATGTCTAGGTTGAGGTCACAAACAAGGAAATTGATTCAATATTAACAAAGACAATTGCATTACATAGAAAGGATTGGGCAACAAGACTCTTAGAAGCAGTTTGGGCATATAGAACTACATGAAAGACAACAACAGGGTATACACCCTATGAATTAGTTTATGGTAAGAAAGCTATCCTTTCTATTGAGTTTGAATACAAAACATTGAGAACTTCCATTCAACTTGGGATGGACTTATCAATAGCTCAAAAAGAAAGGTTGCACTAGCTTAATTCCTTAGTGGAGTTAAGGATGAATGCAGTCCATCACACTAAAATAATACAAAACCACAGAGTCAAATGACATGACTAGTACATCAAAACCAAGGAATTTCAAGTAGGTGACTAGGCCTTGCTCTATGATTCAAGGTATAAATACCATAAATGTAATTTGCAGACCCAATGGTTGGGTCCTTATGAGATTGAGGAAGTTTTCCCAATGGTGCAGTTCAATTGACAACAATTGATCCAGTAAGATTTTCACTAATGGTTAATGGACACTGATTGAAATTGTATAAGAAGCCAATGGATAAAACCAGCTTCCTCCAATAATTACAAGAAGATATGGGTACCCAAGTTTCAGAACACTCTACCTCAGATGAGGCATTCATACTAGTCTTAGATGATCCTAGCACTCCAGTAGTAGCTCAAGCCACTAGCTTGACTGCATTACCACCTCAGGTATGATTTCTATAAGCCTTGTACATAAATAAAACATAAAAAAAAATTAAAAAAAAACATTCAGGCTCCATCAAATCAACTCCTTCTATATAGTTGAAGATTACTTTGGCCACCAACCACTTTATTGAAGGGACCTATAACCAATGCCTCTCTACTATGTTAAGGGACATGTATATTTACACATGTATCAACTACCATGGTCATCATTCCCAAGGGAACTATAGCCATTGCACCCACAGGCAAAGCACATGGGCCCTGTTCACATCACGTTTCTGCTTGTGTGCATGCAACCACTCTGGCATGCAACACCTTTTCTCATGGAATCCGCATGTTTCCATCTTCTACTATACATTGTACCTTCCAACTACATGTCCCAATGCTAACACACATTCCATCTGCACACTTATTAAACATCAAATCCATTTGATTCACTCTGGCACATTCTTCAACACATCAACTCCAACTACCATGTCATCAACTTCCTATGCCACATTTCCAAGTTTGACACGACTCAGTAGGTATTTATCTCACTACTACTTTAATTGACATTTAATACTACTTATTTTATGGCACTCTCACTTCAACAATCATTATTTTCAACTATTGTGACCAATTCGAATTGCTTTAAAACCTCTCTTCCGTACTTTTACCCTGTCATCTGATTTGAGGACAAATGATACCTTAGTTAGGGGGAATTCCTTACATAGGAAGTATTTTATGTACACTAAAATCTCTCCCTTCATAATTATGACTATCCGCGCCGCATAACATACAATCTAACAGATAACAATTGGTAATAAGTGACAAGTAAAAGTATTTACCAAAGAACATGGGATTGAATTAAGGGAATTGAGTTTGTAGAGTTTTATAGAATATCACAATGGGTGGAGAACCGATTAGGAGAGAGCCTACCATCCACATGACATTATTTTCTGACAGAGATTGCATGCCTATCTTTCAGTAAGCAAGATGGTTGGATTATTTTCTTAAGCTGATAGAGTATAACGAGGCCATGACCCAGCAATTTGTAAGAACATTCCAGAATAATGAAGCTACAATCAGAGGCTTGTGGGTTGACACCTCTGTAGCTGCCATTGCTGAGGTAACAAGGCTATATAGAGCTGGAGAAGAGTTCCCTGTCAGAGCTGATGCCATTTTAGCAAGGGCTAAATTCAGTCAACTAGGAGAAAGAATGGAATCTACATCACAAGGTACCAAACAAGTCTATTTACCCTGGTTATGGGCTTGTGTTGCTACCTATATTATTAGATATATTACTTGTGATGGAAGGCAATCTTTTCTTTATACTGTGCATTTCAAACTTTTAAGCCACCTTCATCACGAGAAGGTAGTGAATGTTCCAATTTTTTTGTTCAATCAGTTAAAAAGAATGTCTACTAAGTATAGAAGGAAAAATAGCTAGTCTTCATTGTCTCATCATGGCCTAATTTTTCTATTAATAAAAAGGAGTTTATCTATTCAATGCCTTGACATTTCTTGGGAAAGTTTTCTTGAAATTAATCATATTGATGAGGGACCTTTGAGGGTTAAACTAGGAAGGGAAGAATAGGCATGAGTAGAAAATGTACAAACAAGGGAAGAAGTGGAAGCACTTGCAACCTCTTCCCAACCAAAAGATTCACCTACCCATTGCCGTGTAGCTACTGAGGAGCATCCAATTCCAAGTCTTGATAACCCTATAGGTGAACCTACAAGGTCTCCCACACCTGCAACTTCACCAGTGTCAACCCCCTTGCCAGGGCATTTACCCTTGCAGACCTCTACCTGCACAAAGCAAAGTGCAAAGTGAAAACTGCAACCTAGAGCTACCAACTCACCACCCACAACATAGGTAAAACTTCCCAAAATATTCCTTCTGCCTCAGAGCCCACTAAGAAGAGAAAGGCATCCTCTTATTCTTCCAGAGCCAAAAAGAAATAAAAGGTAACAAATAAATATAAGGTAGCCACTCAATCACATAGGCGCTCAAGCCTCTTGAAGGAGAAAGAAATTTTAAGAGGGAAAACCCCTCCTGAATAGAAGAATGTAGTTGATGTGCATACTAATACAAACTCCAAAAGGGAGCATATATTTGTTGATAGAGAATAGAGAAATGTGGTCCACAGTTATTTTGGAGACTGACACAGAGTCAGAAGAGGAGGATTTATACACATCTAAGAACAAGCATCAACCTCCCCCTGATACTAAAAATCTAGACTTATCAGCCTCTCTAGATGAAATCCAAGTAGAGGAATTGTTGTTGGATTTTGAGGATACAATAAAGGAAAAAAGAATGAACTGCAGGTAGCCCTACAAAAAATTGTAGAATTGGAGAAGTAGTTGAAGGATTAACAACAAAAGGAAACATGGTTAAATGAATGGGTTAAGAGGTTGGAGGATCAGATGCATGTTTACTAGAAAAAGGGGAGAGGACTAGATCATTTGGCCCAATTGGCCATTATAGATATTAATAGAAGGAATCTAGAGCCTTTGTAACAAGAAGAATAGCCAGAGGAACCTGCCCCATCAACCTTGTTAACAGTTACCTTGCAGTTGTGGAATAAGATAGATGAATTGGTAAAAGAACATGATGAATTGAAGGAGAAGCATGGCAAAGAGATTAAGGTTAAGAATATAGAAATAAAGAGGCTAAAATTCAAAATGGATAGGATGGAAGATATGACTATCTAGCTGATGAGGTGTCAACCACCTACAAGGGTTTATGCCCTCTATCTACAAGAGTAGTATTTCAGTTTTTAGTTTAGCCAAGTTTATAGTGATGCCCCTATTGGAATTAGTCTAGACAACTAAGAGGGGGGGTGAATTAGTTGTCCCACAAATTTAATCTTTTCTACTTTTTAATCTTCTTTAACAAATTTCAATCATATAAGCATTAAAGCATGAATCAAAAACACAAGAGAAGAAATAAATTGAACACACATAACACCAAAATTTTTATGTGGAAACCCGGTTAAGGGAAAACCACGGTGGGGGTTAGCCCACAAGATTCATACCCTATTAAAATTACTTAGAAAAAGAGAAGGCACATCCCTTCGGGCTCACTGCTCAAGAGAGGCTCACTACCTATAGAATTTTGATACAGGAAAAATTAATTGATAAATAGCATCTACTTCATGTTTGGTTCAGTTCCTTTGAAAGCTCACAAAACTTCTGCTCTGCTCCAAATACTTCTTCTCAAGTTCTTCATCTAAACATCTCTTATTCTTTAGCTTCTCCTCTACTCTACTTTGTCTTTGATCCTTTCTTTGATTTTATTATTTTCTCACAAGGATGATTTTCCACAACTCATCAACAAGTATTTATACACTTCATCAACCTTAGAATGAACATCAAGGTCAGCACTACAAACAACTGACTTAATGTGAATCACTAAGTTGTCTTCCAAACATAATTGGGACTCAAATCTTCCTTGATCAACACACCATGCTTCATAGAATTTCTTTTAGATCATCTGCAAAATGCTTGAATCATCTGGTCAGCCAAGACCGGGAAGAACAACATCAAGAAGGAAATCTTCTTTGATAAGCTCAAACTTCAATGCGGACCTCCACCATAGTAGTAACATGATCCAGAGACCTCCACAAGCATATTGAATTCAACAAAAAACATCCACACTCCTCCAAATCATCAGAATCACTTGCATCTTCCTCTGGAACCTCAAGAACACTGTCTATCATGACTATCACATTAGAAAGATTGCTTGCGGACCTCCAAACCATGAACCACTTGAATGGATGATACACACTGACTTCCCAAACATACCTCTAGATCCACAGATCATCATTTGACATATTCAGAACAATCTAGACCTCTTTCCTGTCATTCTGTCTCTTCTGAACATTGCAAAACTGGTTCTATTCAGATGGCCGTAGCTTCTTCAAATCTTCATGCGAACCCTTCAAAACTTAACTGGAGCTTCGTTAGACAATCCACTACTCAGCCATATGGTCCGCATACATTGATCCTCATTAATTTTCTCAATACCCTCAACAATCCAGTCTTCTATATAGGCAACAAAATAGGATACAATTGACACAAATGGCAACAAGGATATGTTGACATCAATGACAACACCACTTAGACACATATTTGCAACAATCTCCCCCTTTGTCATTGATGGCAACATATGATGTAAAAAACTGATTTGACCATCAAGACAAGACCTTCTCCCCCTTTCTCTTGTCATTTCTACAATTACTTTCTTCACTACTCCCCCTTTCATCAGCAACTAGCTTTTCACATGAACTTCTCTCCCCCTTTGTCATGAATGGAAAATGACACATATTTGCAATCTTTTCTATCTTTATGTTTCAGACTGATTCCAAAAATTTCATACAAACTACTCCCCCTGAGTAGTATCTCTTTAACATCAATTCGGATCACAAGATATGACTGTGAATTCCACCAGACCGATGCACCTTAGTGAATCTTAGTTCTAATCAGGAGGGGTAATAACCCCTAACTTCTCTCTGAGATACTCAAAAGTATCCTTGGGAAGAGGCTTAGTGAAAATATTTGCAATCTGATCCTTTGAAGACACAAACTCTAACTTGACTTCATTCTCATTTACCTTCTCTCTCAAGAAATGAAACTTGATGAATATATGCTTTGTCTTTGAATGCAACATTAGATTCTTTGAGATACTTATTGCACTTGAATTATCATAGAATATTGTGATAGGCTCCTCAAACACAATTTTGATGTCCTTCAACATTTGCTTCATCCACAAATATTGAGTACAATTGTTTGCTGCTGCTATATACTCTGCCTCTACTATAGATAGGGAAATTGCCTCCTGCTTTTTTCTTAGCCAAGAAACCAATCTACTTCCCAAGAAGAATGCACCATCACTAGTGCTTTTTCTGTCATCCACATCTCCTGCCCAATCAACATCTGTATAATAATGAAGAGTGAAGTCATTATCCTTTGGATACCATAATCTATAATCAATTGTCCCTTTGAGATATCTAAAAATTCTCTTGACTACTATAACATGGGATTCTTTAGGATCATCTTGGAATCTAGTGACAAGCCCAACTATATTCATGATATCAGGTCTAGTCTGAGTCAGATAGAGCAGTCCTCCAATCATTGATATATACCTTTTCTAATTTGCCTTAGGAGAGTCATCATCTTTACTCAACTTACATCTGATTATCATAGGCATACCTACTGGCTTTGAATCTTCCATTCTGAACTTCTTCAACAATTCTTTCACATACTTAGACTGAGATATAAAGATACGTTTATTTGACTAATTGATTTGCAGACCTAAGAAGAAGTTCATTTCACCAAAAATGGACATCTCAAATTCACTTTTCATCTGATCAGCATATGTTTTACACATACTCCCATTTCCACCAAAAATGCTATCATCAACAAATACCTCAACAATCAGAATATTCTCATGATCAATCTTGAAGTAGAGATTACTGTCAGCAGTGCCTTTGCTGTAACCTAGCTTTAGCAAATACTTATCTAATCTTGCATACCAAGTTCTTGGGGCTTGTTTGAGTCCATACAATACTTTCCTTAATCTTCAGACCATGTCTCCCTGATCAGACAACTGAAATCTTTCTGGTTGCTCAATGTAGACTTCTTCTAACTCTCCATTTAGAAATGCTGACTTGACATCCATGTGATAGACTTTGAAATCTTTATAAGAAGCAAAAACAAGAAACAATCTGACTACCTCTATTCTTGCCACTGGAGCAAAGGTTTCTTCAAAATCAATTCCTTCCACTTGAGAATATCCTTTGCATACCAACCTTGCTTTATTTCTTACAACTTCACCATCTTCATTTAGCTTGTTCCAGAAGACCCATTTAGTTCCAATCACATTTTTGTCCTCAGGTCTAGAAATAAGATCCCAAGTGTGATTTTTTTCAATTTGCATTAATTCTTCTTCCATTGCCTTTACCCAATTTTCATCTTTGCAGGCTTCACTTACTATTTTGGTTCAATCTTTGAGATCAGACAAATCTCTTCTTGATCTTCAGCAATTCTTCTTCTAGTTCAAATACCTTTATTTCTATCTCCTATGATTTGATCTTTAGGATGATTCATCCATACATACCTGGGAGATTTGGGAATTTCTTGAGCTTCTATTTCTTGATCTTGTTCCTTAACTTCTGCACTATCCTCTTGAATTATTGGATTTTCTGAATCAATCTGGATCTAAATCTAAGTTTGCACTTGCCTTTCTTGACTTGGATTTTCATCTTGATCATCTGAATCATATCCGCAAGACCTGGAATGTCCTTCTTTACTCTCATCAACTCTGACATTAGCACTTTCAACAATCTTTTTCAACCTCTTGTTAAAGCACCAGTATGCTTTGCTTTGAGTAGAGTAACCCAGGAAAATTCCTTCATCACTTCTTGCTTCAAACTTGCTTAGATCCTCATCTCTTTTGATATAGCATTTGCTACCAAAAACTTTGAAGTATCTTATAGTGAGAGGATGACCAAACCATAGTTCATAAGGTGTCTTACTAGAATTTCCTTTGATCTGCACCCATTTAAGAGTGTAGACAACAATACTTATAGCTTCTCTCCAATAGACTTGAGGAACATTTGATTCCAACATCATGGTCCTGACAGCTTCTTGAATGGTCCGGTTCTTTCTTTCCACAACTCCATTTTTCTGAGGAGTCCTAGGAGCAGATAACTATCTTTTTATTCCATACTTTGCACAGAATGAATTAAACTCACCGGAGGTAAATTCTCCACCTATGTTGGATCTTAGACACTTTATCTTCACACCAATCTCATTTTCCACCATACCCTTGAATACCTTGAATTTTTCAAGAGCTTCTAATTTTTCTTTTAAGAACACATCATCTGGGAGTAATCATAAATCAACAATATAAAATATCTGTCTCCTTGCACACTCCTAATTCTAGTAGGACCACATAGATCAATATGCACAAGTTCCAACCGTTCACTTGAAAATTGTTCTTTACTTTTGAATGAAATTTTGTTTTGTTTGCCCAATTGACATTCTCTACACATGTTATCAGGTTTCACAAGTGAGATCTTATCTTGACAATGTTATCAAAATTTACATGACACATCCTCCTATGCCATAACCAGCTTTGATTTGACTGAGAAATCAAACATTTTTTTCCAGAACTACTTAAATGAAAGATGTTACCTCTAGTTTGAGTACCAGATGCAATTTCAGTTCTGAAGCTTTCCAAGATTCTACATTTTCCATCCTTGAATCGAAGATCATAACCCTTGTCAACGAACCGTCCAACACTAAGAAGATTATGCTTCAGTCCTTCCACATACAGAACATCATTGGTGTTATTCTCACCATCAAAAGAGATTGATCCTCTACCACAGATTCTACCGAGTGAGTTATGTCCAAATTTTACAAACCCACCTTCATATTTTTCAAAGCTTACAAACTTACTTTTATCACCAGTCATATGATGAGAACATCCACTATCGATCACCCATTCATCCTTTTAAACAACCTGAGTAGCCAAGGCACTTTCCATATTTGCATAGCTAGCAGATTTAGTAGACATTGAATCTTCTTCCTTGATAGCAATGAACACCCAATCACCTTCAGTGGAACCTCCATGATCAGATTCATCATCTGTGACTCCTTCTTCTCTAGCTTCTTAGACATAATAACATTTTTTCTGATCTCTATATCTGTTATGGTTTGGTTTTGAAAACCGCTCTAGACATCTTGAGGGAAAATGACCAATATTTGAGTGGCAACTTTCCTTCATACTTACCACATCCTCTTGGCATTCTTTTGGCAATAAGAGCTTCAAGATCTATAGTCTCAATTTCATCATCTTCAAGATCCTTCCTTGTCTTCACAAATCTGTTTGATCTTCTTGAAGAACTTTCACCCAGATCATATCTTTGCTTTCCATACACACTAGCCTTAAATGCAAATTTAGACTTAGGGAGAGAATCACCAAACTCACTCATTTCAAATGCTAAAAACTTACCAATTAACTGATCACTTGTGACAATTGTTACTATTTTGATTTCTTCAATGGCTGCAACTTTATGCTTGTTTGCTGCAGGTAAGGATCTGAGCACTTTGGCAACAATCTCTGATTCTTCCAATACTCCACCTGCATTTCTGAAGTAATGTTTTCATCTTCACTCATTACCAATCTTTCATATTTACCCTTGAAGATTTGTAGCTTGGCACATTTAACATATTTGTCACCTTCATATAGATTTTCTAACTTATTCCAAATTTTGTGAGCAGTTTTCAAATCCAGGACATTTGCCAATTCAGTATTAGTCAGGGCACTCAATAATGCTTCTTTGGCTTGAATATTGTGTTCAACATCTCTACGTTCATCTATAGTTGAAGGTCCATTCTTTGGAATCTTATACTCATTCTTGGTTATTGACCAAAAGACATCACCCATACATTCCAGATGACACTGCATGCGTACTTTCTAGAGGGAGTAATTCATTCAATCAAATCTCAGACTTTCCTTCTTGTAAGATGACATCTTGGATCTCCTCAAGTGGTCAAGCTCCTTTTTAGAGGAACTTGGCTCTGATACCAATTGTTGGAATTAGTCCAGACAACTGAGAGGGGGGTGAATCAGTTGTCCCACAAATTTAATCTTTTCTACTTTTTAATCTTCTTTAACAACTTTAATTCAGATAAGCATTAAAGTATGAATAAAAAACACAAGAGCAGAAATAAATTGAACACACATAACACCAAATTTTTTACATGGAAACTTTGTTAGGGGAAAACCACGGTGGGGGTTAGCCCACAAGATTCGTACCTTGTTAAAAGTACTTAGAAAAAGAGACGGCGCATGCCTTCGGGATCACTTCCCAGAGATCACTACTCAAGAGAGGCTCACTACTTATAGAATTTTGATACAAGAAAAATTAAATGATAAATAACATCTACTTCATGCCTGGTTCAGTTCCTTTGAAAGCTCACAAAACTTCTGCTCTGCTCCAAATAATTCTTCTCAAGTTCTTCATCTAAACATCTCTTCTTCTTCAACTTCTACTCTTCTCTACTTTGCCTTTGATCCTTTCTTTGATTTTATTATTTTCACACAAGGATGATTTTCCACAACTCATCAACAAGTATTTATACGCTTCATCAACCTTGGAATGAACATCAAGGTCAACACTACAAACAACTAATTTAATGCAAATCACTAAGTTGTTAGCCAAACATAATTGGGACTCAAATCTTCCTTGATCAACATGCCACATTTCATAGAATTTCTTTTAGATCATCCACAACATGCTTGAATCATCCGATTGGCCAAGACTGGGAAGAAGAACAACATCAAGAAGGAAATCTTCTTTGACAAGCTCAAACTTCAATGCGGACCTCTACCATAGTAGTCACATGATCTAGAGACCTCCACAAGCATATTGAATTCAAAAAAAACATCTGAAGTCCTCCAAATCGTCAGAATCACTTGCATCTTTGGTGCAAGAGCACCTGAGGTGTCATCAAACCCCCATAAGGCACATTTTGAAGTTTGTGTGTTCTAAAAGACCATGGTTGTTAATAAGGTCTTGAAAGACCATTTCTCATGTTTTTTAATAAGGACCATGTCCATTAATATCATGTTGAGGACATTCTTCATGTTTTGAGATCATTAGGGTTATAGTGTGTCAAAGATTCAAAAGGTTACAAAACTATTTCAAAGTTATTAATGTAAAAAGAGTGTAAAATATGTTGTAATGTGGAAGTTGCAAAGGCCAACCTACCCAAAAGTGGTTATGGATGGTTATGACCATTGATTATAGTTGTAATCTATTGAAATATGCTCACAAACATTGAGAAAAACATGCTGGATGAATAAAATCACGTTTTTGTGCCTCTTTTCCTTGTTTTCTGTACTTTTTGATTGCAAATCTGTTGTTCCCAGCGTTGGTACAATTTTGTATGGATAGATACATGGGTAAGCCATATATGGTTGGAAAGAGGATTGAGTTACCCTCCAGATGAATCTAGTTTGAGGTCCTAACTCCATTCCTAGAGGAAATTATCGTTGTTTTTCTAAAACTGCCTGTTTATAGTCTGTTAAGGGTTTTGAGGGAGTAAAAAATGGTATTTTAGTCGATCCACTTGCTATCTAGACCTGTAACTCAGTGGAATGACTTTATTTATGGTAAGTTAGATGTTCCAATGGTTTTGGGAGGTAGAAAAGATATGTTGTGTGAGTTTGTGGTGATGCCCTTGAGTTGTTTATAGTATTTTCAATGTGGAAAAGAGGAATTAAAGAGGGCATTTGACAAAATGTCAATGGCAAAGTCTATCTATGTGTTTTGTGAGTATTTTCAAGTGTATATGAAAGTGTTTGATGCAGTGGATAAGGTAGTGGAGGCCCAGAATATAGACTTTCAATAAAACCCTAGGTTTTTGGCCTAAAAGTGAAGGTTTTTGAGTTTGCCAACCAAATGGTCATTCCACTTGAATTTGATTGTGGATTTGGATGTTTTGGAACCTATTGAAAGACTATTTTTGGGTTTTAGGGTTTAACTTGACATTTTGAGAGTAGTTTCTTTGTAAATGTGACCTAATAGGCCTAGTTCAAGGTAGGTCTATCATAGGATTTGAAGCCTTTTGTCCAAAACAACTATATCCATCTTTTGATATGTTGACAAAAAAGATAATGGGTTCCCAAAAGTGTCTTTGTTTCATTGATACCATGCCCCAAATGAAAATTATGGTCTGAAAGATCCTAAAATAGGGCTACAAGGGTTTTAGGTGCCTAAAGAAGGAAGTACCAAAAATGAGTTTGTTCTACCTATGCCAATGGTTGGGATGGGTCCCATAGAATGTAAAATCAACATTTCCATGATGGTTTCAAAGATGTTAACTGCTGTTCCCACTTTTACAAGTTGATCCTTGAATTTTGGTTTTAGAGTGTGAAGAAAACCTTGTCAATTTGGGTAATCCTCTATCCATCCTAGTGCCTCTACATCACTAATAGAGGCAAATAGTTTCTTAGAGAAGTGAGTGTCCTGATATTTCCTGGACTTGACATAAGTTCTGCCTTGGTATTTGATAGTTTATTGCACAATACTAATGATAAATACAAACCCACTCCTGAAGGTGTAATAGAGATATACATGGGTACCAAGTATAACAATGATGAAAACTCACTCATGATATGGGCCCTATACCCTCCTCATAAGAAGACTGCCATTATAGATACTGAAAATACCTTTGGGCATGTTATGACTTTGAAAGCAGGAGAAACTGATCCTTTGATTACTACAGATATTGGTATAAATGTTGCGAAACTAAATAAAGCACAAGGTCAACTGTTGATCAAGGAACGAGATGCATATAAATTGAGTTGTGAAAGATTGACAAAGGAAAATGATTTCCTAAAAGATATTGTCAAGAATGCCTTTGGAGGATCAATTAAAAGATTAACCCAAGGAGAAAGTTCACAAAGTGCTCAGTCACCATCTATTGATCAAATAGCCCAGGTTCAAATTGACACACTTACAACAGTTCTACAGAATAGGCATATACATATGATGCATTGGATGAATAAATTCTAGGATGTCTACTCTAAGAATCATAAGGTTATCCAAGAACATGAGAGGTTAAATAATAGGCTCCAAGAGAAACTCCACAAAATACAGAGTAGGGATACCCTTGATAGTACAAGTATCTCCAGTGCCCAAGATTTGATCGAACAACATAAGAAATATCATGACCAGCTTCAAAATGATGCCAAGGAATGTGTTGAGGCTCCAAAGACAAGTGTACTGATGTTGTTTAGGAATGATGAGGAATTGAAAAGCAAAGATGAATGGACTAAAGAATGCCAGGTTATATTACAGGAAGCTCTAGAAGCTTTCAAAGATAAAGACACGGCATCTGGGGAAGCCTGCAAGCACTTGGAAAAGATGGTAATGATAGATGTGATTACAAGGAATGCTATAGAATTTGCTGATACACATCATAGCCAAGAATACCTAGATCATGTTACTCAGATCTACCTGTGGCTTAGTAGAGCCTAGTGTCATTATCTATCTATTGTTATGTTAATCTTGTTAATTCTCAAAAGACATTTTCAAGAGTTATGTCTCTTCAAAAATATTTCTATATAAGTTGGACATATGATGATCAAAAGAGGAGGGAGGTAGTAGTAGATATAGAAGAAGTTCATAATATTTTAAAAGACCATGTTGCAAGTATTATATTGAAGAAGTTAATAGAAGATCTTTGATTTTGTGGATCTATACTAGCATCAATTATTTGTTGAAATTATTCAGTTATTTGGTTGTCTCTAGTTCAGTATTTCTTTATTATTCAAATTGATATATCAAGTATATACTCAGTTTGTCAATGCACATTTGCTATACTTTGTGTGATCTGATTAAGTGGTTTCCTTAAAAAGGAATTAAAATCCTTCTAGTCAGTCACAATAATTTGGAAGTATTGATTTGGATTGCTAAGAAGAACCACATAATTAGGATTGGCATTTTGTCTCCAAGTTGATATTATTTGTTGTTCTTGCATAGTTCATTTAATTGGTTCCTTCAAGTAAGGATTAAAATTACTTTTGGTGAATAACAAGAAACCTGATTGTGTCAGTTGGATATTATGAAGAGTCTGTCAATCATTCCCTTGCATGTTTAAATAAGTTATAAACTAGAGGGTTGTGCCAAACAGTTAGAGTTATTGCCAAGTATACACCAGTGATCTTAGGTTCTCACTTAACTCTATTTACCCAACAAGGCACTGGTCTTACTCATTTCAATAGTTAAATTCATTTATTAGTTCTTACCTTGATATTTCTTATACAATTTATACCAATCATCTTTCAAATATTAGAAATTGAACTAGTTAGCAAGCTTTCATCTATTCCACACCATTTGCCATTGTGGATAGATCCATTAACTTAGTCACAAAACTTACACTTATTTAATCTGCCTTAACTTTCAAGGACTACCTACCTAGGTATAGCAGTGCCTAAAGTGCAAGGAGTCATTAACCCTATAGGTTAACTCTGTCGTGTTATTTAAAAACATTGTCAATCTGGTCAAAGTCTGGCATCCTCTTAGGATTTGCAACCTACATTTTTGAGACCTAACACATTCAATGTAAATGATTACATTATTTCCAGAGTTGAGTTGGGCAAGCTTACCCATGAGGGTATTAAGTCATATTTTCAGGTAACAACTAGTTCTTTGCTTAATAAGTATGATGAAGAAAAGAAAGAGAAGGAACAATACAAAGCCAAGGCTGAATAGCTTGCAGCAGTTCTTCAAAAGATAACTATGTCCTCATAAATTGTGGAGCCTATGGCAGTTACCATTGAAGATCCTCTGATTCAAAAGGTTGAAAAAGTTCATGCTAGAGGAAGGGTTGCTAGTGAAGTTCTGGATCAAATGCTAATACAGGGTAAAGTTCTTTTGAAGACCATAGTGGAACGGAAAGAGAAAATGGAAAGGTGAGAGTTGAGCTTGATGAGCTTGTTGATTCATTGTCTCAGGGACTCCAAGATCTGGAGGAAACTCTAGAAGAATGGATTGAAATGAAGAAGATGAAGATAAAAAATTTGATAACAATTGGTGTTGTGTCAAATCGAGAGTCTTACATTAAGACTAAAGAATCTTTGATCCATCGCATCAAGGTGTTGAAGAGTTTGTTTGAAGATCTGCAAAATGCATGTGAACTTAGTGAGGACATTGATGTAACAATTTTGCAGAGACTTGAGGAATTCCCATGCACCTTGACAGGTGAAAATCACAAGTTTCTTTCTATAGAGGAGATGATTAATGCATTTGAAAAGATGATTCAAAGGAATTTTGAGGAAGGAGTGTTTTCAATTGCCTCAATGGACAAGATTTGTGATTATCAGTCAACTCTTGATAATTTTAAGGACAATCTTGGGAAACATGAGAAGGTAATAAAAGCAGTGAAAGATGTGATTTTCAAGGCTCGTACTATTTCAAAAAATACAACTGGACCTAATATCTATGAGATGGAAGCAATGAAGGCTATGTACCATAATTTCCTAAAGAAGAATGATAGTGGCAGCTGAAATTATTTCTTCATGCCTTAGTTTATTTTTCATAGTTTTTGCATATGTAATTTGTAATTAGTTCTGAACATATCCATATGTATTTTTCCAAAATGTAATTACATGTGGAACAAAGCAAGTCCTAAGTCAAAAAATACTCTTTTGTGGAAGAAGTCAAAGTAGTTGTAGATTTCCTATTTTTGCTCCAGGCCTCTCCCTATAAATAAAGAGGGCCTCTATTGTAATTCTCATCTTTTATCTATTGCAAGTAAACTCTGCCGAATTGAAGAGCATATCAAGACTTTGAGCTTTATTGTTTTTATCAATTATTCAAGAAATTATTAATATAAGAAGGCATTTTGAGTATCAAACTTTGTGTTGAATCAAATTACATTATGATATTGATGTTCTTACGTCATTAATATTACATTATATTGAATAGTTATTTGAATTGTGAAGATTTTATCAATCAATTGAGAGAGTGTTCTTATTTTGATTTTAATAGTCTTTGTGCTATTATATCATTAAAAGAGATTGTGTTTAGTTAGTAAAGGAGATACAAATTGGAGACTTTGTGCTGTTAATTGTTGTCTTCAACTTGATTATATTTCATAGTTGATATAAGGTGAAGACTTTGCGTTTCATTTTGTTTCAAATTAGTTTATTATCATTCAAGTGGAAGAAGTTATTAAAAACTTTGGGATTTCGTGGGCTTTGTGGTAACTCATATTTCTTGGAATTAGTGATATTTTGTGAAAGTTACTGTTGTGAAGAACGAACACATATTTTGAAAAAAGAGAATATTGTGATATGAAACCATCCTTTAAATAGTTTAGTATAAGAAAAGTTTACTTTGTGATAATTGTTTGTAAAGGGAACCTCCCCTTGTCGAGAGGAGAGACTTTGTCTCATCATAGATGTGGTTGATATAACTATTTTGCCATCAGTGAGTTGACGACAAAATATTCACCCAACACATTCTTCAAGCTTTTATTTTCCATTGCCAACAAGTTTTCCAAGCTCAAGTTCCATCCCCTAAGCTAGAACAACCTATTCATCAATGTGTCAATGTTGTCCCCACCAGGCTCTCCGCTTTGCAATGGGCCTTATATGACCAACACCTCTCCCTGATGGATCTTTGTGAGGTAATTTTTTCCATGGCCAATGAAAAGGCTCCTAGTTTCGATGGATTCCCTTATGAATTATATAAAATTCTATGGGACATAGTTGGTCGTGACCTTTTTTAGGTCTATAATGAATTCTATACCACTATCTCCTTAGGAGGTCTCATAAATAAAGGAAATATTACATTCATACCTAAGGTTGAAAATCTTAAGGAGACTAGAAAAATTGGCAACCGATCACTCTCTTAATTACTTTGTACATGATCATAGGGTGAGTGTAGGATCATGATGGGCCAAACAATACCTTTAAGTGGAAATGAAATACTAAAAAATAGACTTAAGAAAGTTCATGTGAAAATTTGAATGGATTATCTATGCAATTTGAAAAATATGTAAAAAACAAAATTTGTAGAGAATTGAATCTAGTTTATGGGCTACTATTTTTTTTCAAAAAAACTAAATTTACTTGCTAAAAAATGAATATTTCAATGAATAACTATTAAATTTTTTAGAAAAAAATAAAAATGGGTGTCATTCCAGCCAACCTATATGAGTAAAAAAAAATATTTTTTTAAAACTTTAAAAATAAGTAAAGGACTTGTGCCCGGATGTGACACATATTTTTTTGAAAATTATTTCCAAGAAAATAATTAGTTATGAATTTTTTGCTGTGACTTTTTTTAAAAACTAAAAAGTAATTTTCTAGCCAACCTAACCCGATCAAAAAAATTGGAATTCAATTTTTTTAATACCTATAGCCAGAAAAGGATAGAGTGTGACACATCTTTCAAATTTGAAAAAGGTGAAACAATTTGAAAGTTATGGATTTTTTTCAATCAGTGTGTCCATAAAGATATTAGACATGCTCTATATAGAAAATTATTAATAATTGTTTAATAATATGATAATCAACCATATCTTATATTTTTAGAATGCTCACAATTTATTCAATAAACCCTTTTCTTTTCATCAAATTTGAATAAAAAAAAGTTGTTAGCATGAAGGGTGAAGTTAGAAGAAGAGGGTGAAACTTGTGAACACATTAGAGTTGAGAGAAAGTCAACTATGATAGTCCCAAGCCTAAATCCAAGGCATTCCTAAGGTTGGAGAACTTTGTGTTCAGATAACAGATATCCGTTACTAACGGATATATGTTATTAAGGTAACAGCTATCCATTATTAAGGTAGTGTATATCTATTTTGTAGAGCTAGGAATGGATATTTGTTCCTAGGAAACGAATATATGTTCCTAGGAAATGGATATTCGTTATTGAAAGCCAAACTTTAGTAAGTCAAACCAAGTAACTCTTCCAACCAAGTAACTCTACTAGTCTCACATGCCCATACCAAGTATCTTGATGCATTCCTTGATATGTATATTGTACATGATATTCTATATGATCCCTATAAAAATTTCATAGGTTACACTAGTGCCTTTACCACTTGAAATCTCTAGTGTGACATCAACACCCTTGGAAATGTCTCCAATAGTCATTTGGAATGGTGTTCTTCTAGATCCATCCTCTAGAATTTTAGTTCACACCAAGCTACTACCAGAATATGCATGCTCACTCCTCAATATAGGTTAATCATGGAACAAGAACTTAGTATCTTCACTTGAGATGACACCTTATGAAAACTCATGTAACTTGTCTACTTTTTTGAAAAGCATATCTACAATCCTAGAGTTGCCACTTAACTCTTATCACATTCTCACAAATGTGTTTTCAAATATGAAGTTATAACTATTGCCTTCTTAATGATGTGGAAATCCATAGACACATTCCATGGAAAGTTGCTCCTTCAACTTAGTTGCTCCTTCTATGGGAACAATCTAGAGATCACAATCCTCCAATGTATCTCCTTCAGGTATCTCCTAATCCTTAATGAATATCACATCCTCTTCTTTCAACCACACATAAGTCCTTTGGTTTTGTTCACCACCTTATTTCTTATTGATCCTTGAGCCTTAAAATCTAAACCCTATTAGGTCATTATTCTAAAGAGCATCATTGATCTACCCAAAAAATCATTTTAAAATTTTCCACATCAACATCAAACCAATATCTTTCCTTAATCAATCACACTCCATTCACGGCATCTCACTCTCCAACTATTTGTAGACGATTATCTAGTCAGAACTCCATTGTTCCATGGAACTATCACCTATTTCTTATAGGAAATTATTCCTCCTCTTTACCTATTGTTGGTTGTGTCACCAAAAATCTATAAGCACAAAATATGCCATTATTCCTTTCATAAATCACCTTACTCTTTGGCACCTCTTTCTACTAAATACCCTTATCGCAAATGGAGTTCTAATCCATGTGAACTCACATTTTCTTTAATAAGTGATTAATTCAAAGGGCCATCAACCCCTCTCTTCTCTTCCTTTTCCCCTCTAGTTTCTCCCAAAGTCTCTCTAAAGTATAATCTAGGAACTATAACTCTACCTTTGGCAATCAATCCTTTGGTCCTCATTTTGTTGACAAGGCCCACCAATTTACTTCTCAATTTAGATCTCTTTCACTTCTTATAATTTTCCTCAATTTAATAACATAGGTAACGGATATCCATTTTGTATAACGGATATCTATTTTGTAAAATGGATATCCATTTTTTAGAATGGATATCTGTTACCTAGATATTTGTTGCCCAAAGAATTGGACTTTGGGTAATGGATATTTGTTTCTAGAACAAATATTTCTTACCTAAAAGCCAAAAAAGGTAAAAAGAATATTGTTGGTCCCAACAACGGTGCCCACAAACCCTTTACTATCGAGAAACCTATGATCTCTACATGTTATGCAGTCAAAAACCACTTTTCTACACTTTTAGACACAAAATTTGATTGTTTCAATCATTAGGGTGATATTTTTGTTCTCCTAATGGGGAGAAATGGTCATCGTAAAGCAAAAAGGAGGAGAAAAGTTACATTGGAGGATATTGAAGCAATTAGGGAAAAGGATAGAGAAAGGAAGAGGATTGGAAGACAAGGTTTGGTGGATGCTCATCAAAGTGAAGCTTCTTCTTTATGATCTAATGAAATGCAAATTAAAGGTGTTAATGTTGAATATAATAAAATTTTAGATAAGAATGAAATTGACCATGATATTGCAACTTAAAATGTTGCAAAATGTTATGAAACACCTATTGATAAGAGCAATATCATGGACAAAGAAGAAAAACATAGACATTTGCTTGAAGATTGTTAATATGAACCTCGTGATGTTGATTTTGCACTCCATAATCCAATTGTTGATAATATTGATGAGGTTGACAACATGAATGAAACAATTAAAATCAATGTATCTCCAAATTACTTAAGAAGAAAGGACATTTTTCAAGAAGAGAATGAGTGTGATGAAATTGTAAAATGTGCAAGAACCCCAAAATGGTTACTTGAAATTGATGAGAACATAATGGAAAAACTTGAAGGCAAGAGGTCATCACGAATGGTTTAGTTGTGGGCTTCAAAACTTTTTAATGAATACTTTGGAAATAAAACATTAACCAAACAATACCAACTTTTTTGTACAATTACTAAAGATGTACAAAATGAGACCTTTACTAAATAAATTAAAGATTCGGGTAAACAAAGTGTCCAATTAGAATAAAATTATTGTTAGAAGCCTTTTCATTGCACTCAATTCTATTGAAAAGACTAGTAAGGATAAAGATAAAAGAGATGCTTGTAGAGTAATAACAACCTCAATAGTGAGAAAGCAATTAAGAAAGGCTCGATTAATGAGGAAAACTTGTGTTGACTTAATCTTGAATCATAAAACATTGTCAAAAGCACTAGCATTAAGATCAAGACTAGATAGTCCTCTTGGAAATGATACTTGGGCTTTCAGTGGTAGGATTCCATGAGTTGATAAGAAGCTAATCAATAGCACAGAGGATGAAATTGAATGATTTTGGCACACTAACTCTAGGGTATCACCCAATGTAAAAGATGTTTTAAAGTTAATAATTGGTGATAAAGACCGCACACCACATCCTAAACATTACTTGGAAAGTAGCCAAACAACACTGTACAAAAAAAATTGTGAAACACACGCAGGTATGACAATCTCACAAAGAGCATTTGAATCTTGTAAGTCATTTTATTGTGTTCCTATTAAAATTTGTAATACATGTTGTTGCAAATACCATGTAGAGTTTTCTATGTACCATAGATTATTATGCAATATTCATTCTACTTTGCACACTAACAAAATGTTGTACAGGAGTGTGGTGCAATTCAACTACCAAAGTCATCTAGGGACTTATTGGATTTATTTTTATGTATTAGAGACGATGGTTGAATTTTCTACAAGAATGATTGTTTAAATGAAAAGTGTAAATACAATATGGTGGGTTATCAAGGTTTATATCATGTATTCATGAGGGCAGCGAGCATGATTTTGGAAAGCAAATGGTTGAAAAAAAGACATATGAGACAGTGAAATACAATTTGAAAAGTGGAGGTGAAGGTTCTAGATGTGAGTTGATTGCAAGAAAAGTATTGCTGATTTTATTGTTGATTTTAAGAAAAATCTTTTTATAGGCATGCCAGACACAACCACAGGTCTCGATGGTTAGCTCAACAATTCAGGATGTGCAAAGAATTTTTCTCAATTGGAACTATTGTCTTTGTAGTCGATTTTGTAGAAAATTACACATTGCAACCACATAATGAAGTGTAATCCTAGTACTACAATTCTATTCATCTATTGTTATTTTTATTCACATCACATATAGACATGCCCCTGAGAGTATAGAAGAGAACAAGAAGATTGTCAGAGAATACCATTTTTACATGAGTGATGATCTATCTCATTCATCAGAGTATGTGCAATATTGTTTTCAACAATTTTATGGTTTCTTGCAAGAAAAATATATTAGAATGGATCAACATCTCATTTGGTTAGATAATTGCACTAGTTAATTCAAGAAGCTCGTATGTTCTATTGGTTGAGCAGAATGCATGCAGAGAAGGGTATGTACCTCATATTTAGAATTTTTTTGAAGCTGGGCACAACAAAGGGGAACATGATGGAGCAGGTGCATACATGAAGAGAGATCTATTTAAAGAACAACTAAATATTAGAGGTGGTGCTACATTCAATGATGTAGATTCTATTGTTAAGTGGTGTAACTATGCATTATTATGCAAAGAGTAGCTCTTGATTCAAAAGTGTGCAAGTTATTTTGGTTGGTTGATGAGGGGATAGCGCGAGAGAAATTGGATTGTCAAAGAATCAATGAATATTCAAAGATGCATTCATTTTAAAGCTCAAATGCAAGTGCATGGACTATTTGGACACAAGAATTAGCTTATTTTTGTCAGAGTTGTATTAAATGTGATTGGGATCATTGTGATTCAAGTGAGTGGATAGATGCATGGATTCCATGATATTTAGCACATTTATTTCAAGGTCATTCATCTTTACTCAATGACATGGAGAGCTCATTTGACTATGAGCATCTTTCAAATCTTGTAAAACCAGGTTGAATGTTTATGCAATTATTGCACCACATGGAAATGAAGAGAGATCAGACTATTGGTTGGCATGATGTGTATAGAGAAAACAAAAGCTTTAACATGAGCTATGATAGATGATGATGGGTTCACATATCATATAGGATCAATTGTTATTGCTAGGACTTGGTTGCAAACATATATGATTAGAGTGAATGGCACACCTGCATTTGAAGACTTTGAGAAGTACAAAACCATATTCATGTATTCGCACCTAGTTGTAGAAATAAATGTTAAGTTGCTAAAGCATCATGCAAAACAAAAAAAAAACAACTATGGACAATTAGTAATGCTTATCATGAAGCAATATTGGATACTCTAAAGGTAAGAGATGACCCCTCAGGTATGTTTGACTATCATGTTAACTTCTAGATGGGACAAGTATGATAATTTGTATCTTTGTGTTCTTATTTTTTCTATTTTTTAGAATTGTTTTATTAAAAATCTTGTTTCTCTAATTATAATGCATACTTTTGACTATACAAGACTTTGAATGAGGTTATCTACCAGGGCATTGTAGACGCGAGGTATAATTTTTAGTGTGTATTTGTGTTGAAAAACATTTTGATGTTCACATTTTATTAATATTTTGTTTTCTAGCATTTTGTACATACTAATTTCTATATTAAAGAGAGCTTATTTTTTAGTTTGGGACATTTAAGAGTAGGTTTAAGACTTATTTTGGTTTGAAAGAGTCCCTAACAGAACACCCTCATGGACTATTATGTCCATCTTATGGCCCCTTGTAATAAGATTATTTAGCATAACCAACATGTGTTGGTATAATAGTTTGAATGTCCTAGATGCTCTATGATATTGATGAATTGTTCCTAAGGTTACTTTTAAACCTCCTATGGTTGTTACATATGACCCTATACATGATAGTCCTCAATAATGTGTACATCATAACATTGAAGGGTGATTTTATAGTGAACATTGGTATGTGATAGTTCCCTACTACTAATGTTTAAGCTACTTATGAATGTATTATCTAGTGTTGTATGCATATGTAGGAGGATGACACCACAACAGGACCCATAAGAGGTGAGATGGTAGGATGATTAGCGGGTGTGTTACCAAATGGATAACTCATTATGCATCAAGAGAGTTGTGGAAAGCATGTGATGAGAGATCATAATAGGGGAGATCAATGGTCTACACATGTAGTGGTGTTGGAGCTCAAAGGAGTTACAGATGCATATACTCTAGATTGGAAATGATCTAATGGCCAAAGAATTAAACATAAACCATTATATCATCTAATAAATCTAGGAGGGTACATTCCTTAGAGGTCCTTAGTCTTTCAATTAAGGAGGAATACAATAATATATGAGATTGTTTCAACCATACCCTATTGTATATATATTTTAAAGTTTATTTTGCTTGATAAATTTTAATATATAAATGCATGTGTTTTGGAGAATAGAGATATTGTATTCAAGGGATTGAGATCAGTGGTTAAATCATTTAGCTTTCCTTTTGGAGACATTTGATATAATTCCTGAGGTGACATATAAGATAGAAGTCTAAACTTAGTGTTTCTTAATTTCTTCCATCAAACTTCTTATATCAAATTATTTTAAGTTAGTTGTAGTTGATGGTGTTTACTTTTCTTAACAATTTTTTAACATATAAGTATAGGTGTTTTGGACAATAAAGCTATTGTATTCAAGGGACTGAGATCAGTGGTTAAAGCATTCAGCTTTCATTATGGAGACATTTTGAGGATATTTTGTATATTTCAGATTTTTAACTAGCTTTGTCATATCCTATGAGGAGATCATGACCATAATATCATCATGTTACTGAGTTTTAATGACAAGGGTTCCCTCTTACAAATCCTCATAGTGATTCTTCACATTTGGTGCTAAGAATTGATAACCATTTCATGTGATTTTAGTAACACACTCTTTACAGTGTGTTTTTTCATTATGTTTTATGCTAAATTTGATGTGGATAGTTTTATCTTAATATTTTGTTTTGATTGCAAGAAAATAATGCTTGTTTCACCTTTGTGGAGGTTTGTTCTTTCATTGATCTTAAACATGATACTTGTAGAAATGACCTAGTTGTAGCAAGACAATATAGATGCATATATAGGAGTTTTGATCCTTTATTAATTTATATATGTAGTGATTTGATGTCATGAATAATTTAACAATAAACTAGTATATCTCTTCAAGGTGATTGCTCATACCATGTGAAATTTGCTATATGATGTTTATATGATATCCCTTAGGGTTTGTAATGACCATTCTTCACATTTAGAAGCATATATAACACTATTCTTCCAATATCCTAAGGTGAATAACAAGATCCAATGTCTCATGGACTGCTACAAGGTAGGAAACCACTCCTGATAGTCAAGTCTGTTGCTAGGATAGTCATTTGTGACTTTGATAGTTAGCAACTTATTCAATTCTTTTTGCTTTATCAAGGAATTAGAAGTTTCTCTTTTATACCAATTCATTCACCATCCTCCTTGCAAGCCTGTGTCCTTATAACAATCATTTATGACCTTGACAATGTTTGTAGGTAGTCCTGAAACCTAATTGTTGATTACTACTTCCTCCATGAAAGATTATTTTGTCTAGGGATTACTACTTCCTCCATGAAAGATGATGTGTTATGAGTAAACCCAACATCCAAAATCTAATTGTATGCACAAATGAGACATTCCTAGGTGCCTCTTGTATCATATACCAACCCACCATAACATGTTGTTGTTAGTTAGGTCCCACAGGGTGAAGAACGCAAAATATGGCTCTTGTCACCTTTACACTAAATGCCATGGGCATTTTGCAAGAATGCATTCATCGTTGGCACGATCAACTGATGTTGAGTTGGTTGAAACTGATAGAGATTATTATGGAGGGACCTAACATCTAGTTTTTGGTCTAAATAGATCATTCGTAGGTTCCATGAAGTTCAAGAACTACTCCATCAAAGTTTGGAAATTTTTTGCTCTTAGGTCTCTTAAGAGACTTTGTCGGTATAGTGTAGCCAATTCAATTGGGACACCTGTGGAAAGAAACAAGGCCTCCACTAGCATAAACCCACCCACCCTAACCTGCCAACACTATTAGTTAGGTCCCATAAGGTGAGGAAGCAAAATATGGCTCCTTACACCTTTACACTAAATGCCACCAAGGAATCTTGCAAGAATGCATCCGTTGTTGACATAGTCAAATGATGTTAATTTTGTCAAAACTGAGAGAGGTTATTGTGGAGGGACTTGACATCCATCTATAGGTCCAAATAGATCATTCATAGGTTCCACAAAGTCTGAGAACTACTCCATCAAAGTTTGGCAATTTTTTTCTCTAAGGTCTCTTAAGAGACTTAGCCAATACAATGTAGCCCGATTTGATTGGGACACTTGGGGAATGAAACAGATTAAGACTAAATAATCCATCAAAGTTTGGAAATGTTTTGTTCTTAGGTCTCTTTAGAGACTTTGCTGGTACATTGTAGCCCGTTTTGATTGGGACACCTAGGGAATGAAACAGGGCCTCCACTAGCATCAACTCACCCATCCTAACCTATTAATGTTGTCAGTTAGGTCCCATAAGGTGAAGAATGCAACATATGGATCCTAGCACCTTTACACTAAATGCCACTGAGGCATTTTACAAGAATGCATCCACTATTGGCACGGTCAAATGATGTTGAGTTGGTCAAGATCGAGAGAGGTTATTGTGGAGGGACCTGACATCCACTTGTAGGTCCAAATGGATCATTCTTAGGTGCAATGAAGTCTGAGAAATACTTCGTCAAAGTTTGGCATTTTTTGCTCCTAGGTCTCTTAAAACACTTTGCTAGTACAGTGTAGCCTGATTCAATTAGGACACATGGGGAATGAAACAAGCCCTCCAATAGCATAAAACCACCCACCCTAACCTATCGGCACTTTCAATTAGGTCCAATAGGGTGAAGAACGCAAAATATGGATCCTAACACCTTTACACTAAATGCCACTAAGGCATTTTGTAAGAATGAATCTACCATTGGCATGGTCAAACCACGTTGAGTTGGTGAACACTAAGAGATTTTATTATGGAGGGACTTGACATCTAGTTGTAGGTCCAAACAGATCATTCCTAGGTGCCATGAAGTTTAAGAACTACTCCGTCAAAGTTTGACATTTTTTTGCTCTTAGGTCTCTTAAGAGACTTTGTCAGTACAATGTAGCCCGATTCAATTGGGGCACCTGGGGAATGAAATAGGGCCTCCACTAGCATAATCCCACCCATCCTAACCTATTAGTGTTGTCAATTAGGTCCCACAAGTTGAAGAACATAAAATATGGCTCCTAACACCTTTACACTAAATGCCACTGAGACATTTTACAAGAATGCATCCATTGTTGGCATGGTCAAACGATGTTGAGTTGGTCAAAGCTGAGAGAGGTTATTTTGGAGGGACTTGACATTAGTTGTAGGTCCAAATGAATCATTCCTAGGTGCCACAAAGTTTGAGAACCACTCAGTCAAAGTTTGGCAATTTTTTGCTCTTAGGTCTCTTAAGAGACTTTGTTGGTATAGTGTAGCCTGATTCGACAGGGACACTTGGGGAATGAAATAGGACCTCCACTAGCATAAACCCACCCACCCTGACCTATCAATGCTGTCAGTTAGGTCCCACAGGGTGAAGAACACAAAATATGGATCTTGGCACCTTTACACTAAATGCCACTGAGACATTTTGCAAGAATGCATCCGTTGTTGGCACAGTCAAATGATGTTGAGTTGGTCAAAACCGAGAGAGGTTATTTTGGAGAGACCTAACATCTAGCTATAAGTCTAAATGAATCATTCCTAGGTGCCATGAATTCTAAATACTACTCCATCAAATTTTGGTAGTTTTTTTCTCTTAGGTCTCTTAAGAGGCTTTGTCGATACAATGTAGCCCGACTCGATTGGGACACCTAATTAACAAAACAAGGCCTCCACTAGCATAAACCCACCCACCTTGACCTGTTGACATTATCAGTTAGATACCACATCATGAAGAACACAAAATATGGATCATGGCACCTTTACACTAAATGGCACTAGGGCATTTTACAAGAATGCATTCATCGTTGGCACGGTCAAACGATGTTGAGTTGGTCAAAACCAAGAGAGGTTATTGTGGAGGGACCTGACATCCAGTTGTAGGTCTAAACAAATTATTCCTAGGTTCCAAGAATTATGAGAATTACTCCATCAAAGTTTGGTAGTTTTTTCCCTTAAGTCTCTTAAGCGACTTTGCCGATACAATGTAGCCTGACTCAATTAGGACACCTAATTAATGAAATAGGGCCTCCACTAGCATAAACCTACCCACCCTGATGTGTTGGTGCTATTAGTTAGGTCAAAATGTGAATTATGCCAAATGTATCTCTCTTCCTCTCTACCTCATTCTACTCTTTACATAGCCCATATAGAAGGTGAAATGAGGGTATACTAGACCTATAGATGATAGAAAAATTTAATATTAGTATTATGAAATGATTATAGGAAAATCATGTTAAACATATGGTATACAGGAAAGGTAAAACCAAAACCCTAAACTAGCACAACACAAAAACCCATAAATAAACATGGGTTACTCCCAAATTTGCTTGAACCACACACAAAGGCTTTAAACCTAGACCTTAAAAGAAACATGTTGAGCAAACACTCTATTCTCAGCACAGCTACCAAAACCTACAATTCATTCATAATTTTCATCATCATCTAGCATGGCATAAGCCACGCTTTCAGCCAAACCTACCATGTAGTCATCTTCCTCATTTGCAAGATCAAAAAGTTCACTCCCCCACAAACATTGGAACACACTGAGGTCACAACTCATTCCCAATTTGATATTTGTGGCTACATGGCACTATAGGTTATCCGACATGGACCCTACACTTGTTATCAATGAGATTGTATCCTCTTGTTGAATATGATTCAAAAAGGCCCTGTGATACAATGGGAATAGCTTCTAGGTGTGGGACCTTGAAAAAAATTGAAGCTAGACCTCCAGATGAAGGGTTGGTTACCTCGATTTAATCACCTAAACTAGACTACCTACTATTGTTCTCATAGGAAAAGGGTAGAAAATGATATAATAGAAGCCTAAATCCTAAGGTAAGGTGATGCACCAAATGTTTGTGACATGTACTATTGCATAACGTACACAATAAGTTCAATAAATCAACTAGTTTCAAGACATAACTCACATTTGTTTCATGTTCATGTATTAATATTTCATAGGAAGGCTTTGGTGTTTGCAATATTAGAAGGAAAACTAGAGACTTTCTCACAACTAACGACTGTTTGGCACCATGACACAACCTACAACCTACACAAATCATGCATTTTTTGTATAGAGGTGTTAAAATGAGACATACATGCAAGGATTTGCATGTAAATCACAAAAATATACATCAATCATTCAGCTACACACAATAGACAAGAATGAGAAGGTCAAAATGCTTTCTTTATTGATCAAATGTACTTACAAAACAAATGTACAAGTCTAGTTTTTGTATGTTTTCTCCAAAAACATCAAATTACTGATGCAGCACACAACATACACTCAACAGAATTGTGCCATTAAACATGAGAGACAAAAATTTGGAAGCTGAAACATAACAAAATTTCTACTCCTCAACTCTGCCGCTACAATGAGAGAAAACTCTCTTATATCTAAGAAAACAAAAAAAAAAAAAACAAAAAATTACCTTTTTTGGCAGATTTCGACAATTGTCAGATTTTGCCATTTTAGGTAATTTTACAATCATATCTTGAGAATCCAGTTTTTTCCCAAAAAGCTCATAAAGCTAAGGTAGGACGAAAAACCAACTAACATCCTAAATTCGAAACATGAGTTTTGAGTTATTAAAAAAAGCAACTTTTAAAAAACTAGAAAAAAACACTAATTTGCCATTTTGAGGGCCAAGATGAAAGTTTGAAGCCCCGAAAAAGTGTCAAGACGAGGTCCAACCCACTAGGGCGGGTTGGGAAACCACTGGCCACCTCATAACGCATCCACTTGTAAAATTTCGTAGAAAACCCACATCCGAGTCAAAAGTTATGACCTCCGGAAGTCCCTGCATCATTCTCCTCTGGTTGAAAAGAACGCAGCTCCTGCAAGTGAGTGTCTTCAAACTGCTGCCATTGGACGGGATCTAACCTCTGCATTTCTCACTCTGTAATCCATGTGCTATCTATTGGTGGCAATCCTTCCCACTGTACTAAATACTTGTTGTAACGCCCTTGCCGAGTGGAGATAGTGTTCTTATCAAGAATCTGTGCAATCTTTTCCTTCTTCTTATGGGGAATGTGGTTGTGCCATGACACCTCTGGTTGACTATCTTCAGCATCATCCTCACCATGGAATGCATATAAATCAGAAATATTAAACACGGGAGAAATAGCGAGATCATCTGGTAAACTGACCTCATATGCATTATCATTGATCTTCTTTGTAATTATGCAAGGACCAATTTTCTTGTACTTCAACTTGTGATATGTTCCAGTAGGAAACTGCTCTTTTCTCAAATATACCATCACTAAGTCACCTTCACTGAATGTCTGATGTCACCGACTAGGATCCACTGAATTCTTATACCTCTCATTACTGTCCTGCAACTTCTGTCTCACTTCTTGCTACAACTGTTGAAGGTGTTTTGCAAATGCTTCCCCATCATCACTGACCCGATCTTTCATTGGTAGTTGTACAAAATCTAGAACACCCTGAGGATTCCTGCCATACACTATCTGGAAAGGGGACTTTCCTATTGATCGGTTAACAGAACTATTATAGGCAAATTCGGCCTAGGGTAATGCTAAATCCCATTGTTTTGGCTTTTCTCCAACAATACACCTCAGCAAATTTCCCAGACTCTGATTAACTACCTCTGTTTGCCCATTTGTTTGAGGATGATAGGCACTACTAAACTGTAACTTGGTCCCCATCTTCTTCCATAAAGTCCTCCAGAAATGACTGAGGAATTTGGTATCCCTGTCAGAGGTAATAGTCTTTGGAACACCATGTAGTCTAACAACTTCTGAAAAAAATAACTCTGCTACCCTCGTTGCATCATTAGTCTTCTTACAGGCAATAAAATGAACCATCTTGGAGAACCTATCAACAACTACAAAAATGGAATCATTACCTCGTTGAGTATGTGGAAGTCCCAACACAAATTCCATGCTCAAATCTGTCCATGGTGCAGCTGGTACTGGTAAGGGCATATACAATCCTGTATTCTGTGAATGTCCCTTAGCCACTTGGCAGATTCTACACCTTGTTACATACTTAGTTATATCCCTTTTCATCTTTGGCCAGTAATATTTATCTTCTATCAAGGCTATTGTCTTGTCCTTGCCAAAATGTCCAGCCAACCCACTACTATGAAATTCTCTGATAATGTTGTCCCTCATAGAGCCAGCCAGTATGCATAGTTGTTTTCCTTTAAATAGATACCCATCTTGCATAAAATATTCACCCCTAAAGTGATCCAAGTTACCAGATATTGGTGCCTTCAATTGTTCCACAATCTCCCAAAAATCATCAGATTCATACAAATTTTTGATGGCATCAAAACCAATCACCTCAGCTTCCATTGTGGTCAAAAGTGCAACACGCCTACTTAACGCATCTGCAACCTGATTTTGTTTTCCAGACTTATGCTTCAACACAAAGTTGTAACCCTGCAAGAAAGAGACCCACTTGGCATGCCTACTATTCAACTTTTTCTGTGTGTTCAAGTACCTCAGTGCAATATGATCTGTAAACAATACAAACTCCTGGGGAACTAGATAATGTCTCCAATGCCTCAATGCTTGGACAATTGCATAAAATTCCAAATCATAAGTAGAATAATTCTTTCTCACTGCATTCAGCTTTTCACTAAAGAAAGCTATAGGTTTGCGAGCTTGGCTAAGTACAGCACCTATTCCTACATGGGAGGCATCACATTCTACTTCAAATACTTTATCAAAATTTGGCAATGCAAGTATAGGTGCTTCTGTTACCTTTTTCTTCAAGTACTTAAAGCTCTCCTCAGCATCCTTGGTCCATACAAACTCCCTCCCTTTGGTGCAATCTATTATAGGAGCTACAATACTACTGAAATTGCGAATGAACTTTCGATAGAAAGTGGCCAAGCCATGAAAACTTTTTACCGTTGTGATGCTGCTTGGACTAGGCCATTCTAGGATTGCCCTGACCTTTTCTGGATCCATTCTGACACCATCTTTAGAAATGACAAAGCCTAAAAAAACCAAACTGTCCTGCATGAACCTACACTTTTTCAAATTGGCATAGAGCTTCTCCTTCCTTAACACACCAAAGATGATCCTCAAGTGTTGTAGATGCTCTTCTCTACTATTACTAAATACCAAAATATCATCAAAATAAACTACCACAAACTTACCAATGTAAGGGCGTAGTATAGTGTTCATCAATCTCATAAATGTGCTAGGTGCATTTGATAACCCGAATGGCATAACCATCCACTCATATAATCCATCTCCATTCTTAAAGGCTGTCTTCCACTCATCCCCTTCTTGAATCCGAATTTGGTGGTAGCCACTTCATAGGTCGATCTTGCTGAAATATTTAGCCCCTGCAAGGACATCCATCATGTCCTCCATACGAGGTATAGGAAACCGATACTTGATGGTAATCTTATTAATTGCTCTGCTATCAGTGCACATCCTCCATGTTCCATCTTTTTTTGGGGTTAACAATGCAGGTACAGCACATGGGCTCATGCTCTCTCTCACCACACCTTTACTTAGGAGTTCTGTTACTTGCTTATTCATCTCTGCATGTTGTGTTGGATTCATCCTATAAGCTGCTTGGTTGGGTAGAGTTGCTCCTGGAATCAAATCAATATGATGCTGAATATCTCTCTTTGGCAGTAGACCATCAGGCAATTCATTAGGTAAAACATCAACAAATTCTTGCAACAACTCAGCTACTTTTGGGGGAACTGAAATGTCTTCCTCTTCACCTTTTTTCACTACTAATGCATAGCAACACCCTGTCACCTTCATTTCTTTAACAAGATCTCTTTCAGACAACATGGTCTCACCTTTTCCTTCATCCTTGAGAGGCAATAAAATCACCTTAGCGCCATCTTTCCAAAAGGTGTATGTGTTTTTCTCTCCATCATGCATAACTTTTCTATCATACTACCATGGCCTTCCCAATAACACATGACAGGCATCCATTGGGACAACATCACACCATATCTCATCCTAATAGATCTTCCCTATGCTAAACTTAATTAGGCATCTTTTATCAACAGTGACTTCATTTCTCTTTTTAAACCATGCAATACGATACGGATGAGGATGTTTTTCACAGTGTAAATTCAATTTGTGTACCATTTCTTTAGAAACCATATTTTCACAACTACCTCCATCAACAATGACTTGACATACCTTGCCACCCGAAGTGCATCTGGTTCTGAAGATATTGGTTCGAAGCCATGAACCATCAGATCTTGTGGCTTGTGTTTTCTCCTTCTCTGGAATCACCATTGCTCTTCTCACCATGAGACTTTCTCCCACATCTGGTGGAACCTCCAGTTCTGTCCCTTCCACTTCATGCTGCATTTGAATCATGTTCACCCTAGGTTGTCCTCCTTGATTTCTTTCTTGCATGTTATAATTAGAGCATTCAAATGCCCTATGACCTTCTTCTCCACATCTGAAACAAGTGAAAGGCCTTCTCTGGTTTTCCCATCCTCTACCACTACCATAACCTCTACCTCTTTGAAATCCCCTTCCTCGTTCTTGATTCGGAGTATCTTGCCGAGTGTCTACTTGTTTTTCCACACCATGGGATGACTCTCCCTTGCCATAATTTGAACCTCCTCGAAATGGGGTTGATGTACCCCTCCTTCCTCCTCTACTCCTCTGATGATACTATCTGTTTTGTTTTTCTTCAGCCTTTAGAGCCAATTGGTAAGCCTCTTCCATATTGTTGAGTCGATGCATGCTCAATTCATCTTGAATAGAAAATTTTAGGCCATTCACATATCTAGCAGCCATTTGTGCATTAGTTTCTTGATGCTCTATACGTATAGACAGTGTATAAAACTCATTTGTATAATCTTGCACAGAAGAGAGGTTCTGCTTTAAATTTTGAAACCTACAAAAAAGGGTTTGCGCATAATCTATGGGCAAAAATTTTTCTCTCAACTTCTTCTCCATTTTATTCCATGTCCTGATCTTATCCTTACCTTTCCTTGTTCGTTCCTTTTGAAGATGATCCCACCAAATCATTGCATGACCCTTTAATTTGGTGCATGCAAATTTTACCTTCTTCTCCTCTGTCATGGATTTCCATTCAAAAAATTTTCTCATGCCATTCAACCAGTCTATTAACTCCTCTGGTTTAAGACTACCTGCATAATCTGAAACATCTACCTTGATCCCTTCATTTTTCCCTTCTAAGGCCCTGAGCATCCTCTCTTCAAAACTCATGCCTTCTAATTCTTCTTCTTCATGTTCTGTATCTTGATTTGCACCTCCTTGACCTATCTCTTCATCAGATTCGTCTCCTCCTCTACCCAGTCTTTGGGTTTCCATCCGTGTTGTAAGTTCTGCTATTTGCCTTTGCAGATTTTGCATTTCTCTATGCATCTGGGCAAGACCGCCTCTTCCTCTTCCTCTCCCAGCCATCTTCCTGCTCTGATACCAAATGATGCAGCACACAACATACACTCAACATAATTGTGCCATTAAACATGAGAGACAAAAATTTGGAAGTTGAAACATAACAAAATTTCTATTCCTCAACTCTGCCGCTACAATGAGAGAAAACTCTCTTATATCTAAGAAAACAAAAAAAAAAACAAAACAAAAAATTACCTTTTTTGGTAGATTTTGACAATTGTCAGATTTTGCCATTTTAGGTAATTTTACAATCATATCTTGAGAATCCAGTTTTTTCCCAAAAAGCTCATAAAGCTAAGGTAGGACGAAAAACCAACTAACATCCTAAATTTGAAACATGAGTTTCGAGTTATTAAAAAAAGCAACTTTAAAAAAACTAGAAAAAAACACTAATTTGCCATTTTGAGGGCCAAGATGAAAGTTTGAAGCCCCAAAAAAGTGCCAAGACGAGGTCCAACCCACTAAGGCAAGTTGGGAAACCACTGGCCACCTCATAACGTATCCACCTGTAAAATTTCGTAGAAAACCCACATCCGAGTCAAAAGTTATGACCTCCGGAAGTCCCTGCATCAATTACTTTGTTGTTCTTGAGTTGCTAGAGCCTCAAAACATGAAAAGAACTGCCTAAAAACTAAGCCTAAGGGTCTTGTATCTCATCCCAATCATAGGAGAGCATATAGGGACTGATTTTGACCAAGTTACAAAGCCTTAAAAATATCTAACTTACTTTGGACACCCAAGAAGAGTCCTAGTTTGATTTATTCTTAAAAAAGTAATTGCTTGACTTCTTCAAGCTCCTAGGAATGTGCTCCAGCTATTGGTGAATGTCCTATATCCTTGGAGAGTGTTGGAATTACCCCTAGATGCCCTCAAACTACCCACAAATTGCTCAAGTTGTTGTCCTTGTCACCCATTTGGTCATAATTACTGTCAGAACTGCTCCAACTACCTTCACTCCTTCACAATCCACCTTACATGAAAATAGGGCATGTGCCTTTAAGAGTTTGAGGTGATTAGGGCTCCTTGGAGATGTGAAAAGAGGCTTACTTTCTTTAGGAGTTCTAAAAAACACTTGAACTGCCATTTAGTTGATTCAGGCCATGCCCATACTTGAAAATGTTCAAAATACTTTCCTTTCCATTTAGATATGTTTGAAACACAATGAGGAAAACAAAATCTCCTTACTAATTTAGAGAACCAAACACACAATATGTATTTTAACAAGGTTGGAATACATAGTGTGTTTCTTTCAACTCTACCACTGTACATGTTCTATACCTTTATATCAAACCCCATTGCTAAACCCTCACTTATGCCTACCTTATCAATGAGAGATTGGTTCCTTCATAGTCCATTGCTTCTTACTGCCTATGATGGACATTGTATTGTATGCATATGTTTGCAACTCTTGAACTATACCGTCCATGAAATAAAAAATGTGTTCTCTCCTTTGTATCATCTCAGCATGGGTACCTTATTCTATCAAACTCCCTTTCTTAAGAACACATATAGAGTATACATTTCTTATAGTGTTGATCTTGTGAGCAATCACAATAGTAGTCCTCTCTTTTTCCTTGTAGATCTTTTTGACCTTATTTCATTTTTAGCATACCTTACCTCTCTGCATCAATGCATACTTTAGTAACAGGTTCGTGACTAAAAAAATACTGCCAACTCTCAATCCCTTAGGCCTTTGTGAAATTTATTAGGGCTATTTTGGACTGTCCTCCTCTTGAAAGTGTCATGCAATGATAGTGACTTGATAGTCTCTTATGCTCATACAGACTTCTAGCATTTGTTGTGACCGAATCATGCATCAATCCTTCTCTAGGGTTTAGCAAAATATAAAACCTTATATAATGTTATACTATGATTTACCCTTACAAACTTCTACTAGTTGCTCATAGTTTCTCTAAATATATATGGGCTTCTTGATAGCTTGATTAAGACATTCCATAGTGGAAAGGTTCCCTAATCATCTTGATTGTCCCCTTTATCTCAGTTTGCTACTCCTTAATCTCAATTTGCTCCTCCTTAAACTGAGTTTTGTTTGCTACTCCTTTAACTCATCTTGCTGCTCTTGAAACCAGTCTTGTTTACTACTCCTTTAACTCATCTTGTTGCTCTTGAAACCAATTTTGCTGCTGTACTTTTATATTTGTTTGTTGCTGCACTTTTTAATAGTTTGTTGCTTCTTAAACAATGATTGTTCCTCTATTTTTCTGCTGCACTTTATGCATGTATGCTTCTGTTCTTTTACACTGTTTGCTACTACTCTTTTTAATAGTTTGTTCCTCTTTAACTCAATTTTTTTTTGCTATTGTCCCTTCATAATAGTTTGTTGCTCCTGTATAGAAGTCATAAAAGACTGTTCCATGCTTTTAGTGACTGATCTCAGTCAACTAATGACTGCTCTTTAGTCTCTTTTAGACTTATATCCCTCTTGACTGCTCCTTTCAATAGTCAAATAGACTGCTTCTATTTGTTGTTCCTTGTTTGACTGTCCCAACTATTATGGACCGTTCTTCACACATTTATACACCCCTACAAGCTATATCATCTCTTGTCACTCTATGGTGGCCTTTAACTCCCTATATAGTTCTCCATGTTGTTCTCTCAGGTTCTCTGTATGTTCTTTTACCATCACTGTTGTTCCTTTGATAGTTGATGTTGTTCCTTTATCTGTTCTTGCTGATGCTATGATTGTCTCCTTAATGTTTTGACTGTCACTTCGAAACATATTTTCCTTGAATGTCAAAGTACGACTGCTCTTTTATGACAGTCAAAAGATGACTATTTTCCATATCCTCTACAAAATTATCCTCTTACAGACCATGCAACTTTCTTGGTCGTGCAACTTGCTTGTGTATGATTGCATTGGTATAGTTTATCACAACAAGCTAATTGTCTTTTAACCTTCCTCATTGTGTAACTGTATCCATGTCATGTTCATGGATCTTATGGAATATATGCAAACTTCCATGTTGCACCACACATTTAATCCTTCATAGATCTATAAATTCTTCAAAGTAAAACCTTTCAACATTAATCGATCATACCTTTTGCACTGTATAACAATCTTTTTTTAACTGTGCTCTTTTGTTATCTTGCAACTCCAATTTTTTTGCTATCTATTGACTGTTGTGAAGGACTACTCTAGTGATACCTCCTTCTCTTGTAGGTCTGACATTGTTGTCTCTGATTCTTTTTTAGCTCAAACCACATAGAAGGTGGAGGATCTCTAAGGACCTCTACATGCATAAAAACTACATTTTAGACCTGAGAAACTCCTCTTACCACTTTGTCATGTCGTGCATAACTCAAAACACACTTTTCATTCATTCTCAAGCTGACTTTTCTTCATGATTCATTCTCTGTAGTCTCACATATTCAATGGATGTTCATGCATGCTCATACACCTGTGTCAATTGTTGTATGCTCAACACAAACTATCCTCTTAAGGGTAAACTATGAGAACTCTACCTTTTACGACCATTGTCTCCTCACTGTGCATGTTGTTCCTTCACTATGATATGATTGTTGTTAATGTTCCTTTATTGAGGACTGTAGCACTCATAAGATTGTTTCTCTTTTGTTAGCATGACTGCCTCTTCTAACTGTTATGATAGTTATTATGATTGTGCTTTGCATGACTGTTATGACAGTCTTTCTATGGCTTTTTTCTCATTTCTATTGTGACATTCATTGGTTCAACTCATGTCTCACTGTCATCTTCTCAGCATGTATTGTCCTTTTAACCACAATGACTATCTCCTCTCTGATGTGTAGCTTTGGATGATCACCCTTAACCATAAATGAGTTTGAATCATCTATTCACTGTTGCATCTGCTCTTGGAAAACTAAACAAAACCCTCCATCAAGATCTTCACTTTCCTCATATAACCTTGTGTTTTTCGTAGGCTCTTTCTTATTGACAGTCATGTTTCCCATGCATGTTGTTGTTAGGTTGTCTTCTGTCTATTTTCATGAACCTTCTGTGGATCCTTGCTCTCAAGAAAGCTTTTAAAAGATTCAACAATGTCTAAGCAACCTTTTACCTTTGCTATCATGCTTCTACAATGCTGAAACCATTACATGATATCAAAGATCTCTCATAAACTAACCTTCAAGCTTCAATATAGAGCTTTTGTATGTTGTTGCTTCATGAACTTGAGACCATGATATCAAGACAATACTTATTCATGATTAATACCTCAAAGCCCAAACTAGAAACCCTAGAAAGGTGAGCATAGAGAAGACAACTCAAACTACAAGAACTCTAACTCTAACAAGCTTCAAAACTGAAACTGAGTTTGCATGTCAAAAAATTAGGGATGTGATAAGTTTGAACACATATTTATTGACAAAGTTAAGATACTTTTGTAAAGTTTAAGGTTCTCATTAAGCTTTTCAATGTGGAAAACATTAACTTCATGACTTTTGACTCATTTCAATATACATGTCACATGGAGAAACCTTTTTTCAACGAATGGAAATGCTTTTTTTCCTTCCTTTGTTTAACGTTTTTTAAAGGTAAACTAACCTCCTTATAACCAACTAAATAAAGACTAGGGAAAAATATATAATCTAGAACCTTACAAGCCTCTTTGGAACATCTAGAAAACCATAATAAACCCATAGAACAACTACATCACACTGACCCTACAAACTTGTGTTACAAGGAAACACGAAACTAGCAAATGATGACAACCAAGACCTTTTAACTAACTGTGATAACTTGGTTGCCTACTTGGGCCAAAAGCACATATAGGTAACAACACTATTGGCAAATGTGTCTCTCTCTTCCTCTCTACCTCATTCTTCTCTTTCCATAACCCATATAGAAGGTGAAATGAGGGTATACTAGACCTATAGACAATGAAATGATGATAGGAAAATCATGTTAAACATATGGGTGTGTGCAAGAAGTTGAGTACACTTTTAGGCCAAAAAGTGGAAGTGTTTTCCCTAATTTTCAGAATTTGTCACATTTGACCTAAAATTTTGAAGCACTAAAAGATTGAATCTTAAAAAATGGTCAGTAATATGAAATGTAGTACTCAAAGTTTAGTTTCTGGATATGTAATTTTTTTTAATACCTAGATGATACAAATTGATTTTCAATAGGCATGTCTAAAAACCATTGTTTAAAAGTCACTTTTTTTTACCATACCATGCACATGTAAGTCAACCATATTTTGACCTAAATAATTGTATTTTTCTAAATCCTTTTGTGAAAAGGTCTGTAACACACTGAAGATTGTTGAGGATATTCTTTTATAATTTTTTTTTTGAATTAATTTTTTATTGGTCGTAATTGTTGTTTTGAAAATCCCTCATGTACGTCATGCATAAGATGACCTAAACTTATCATTTTTTGATTTTTTTTTCAAATTGAAAAGAATTGTCTGAATATTGTTGAGGTATAATTTTTTTTTCAAAAAATTATTTTAATAAAAAGTTATAAAAATAATAAGAAAACCTAATATTTCAAGTTTATGGACCAGTTTCATAAAAAATTATTTGAAAAATAGAAAAAATAATCAAATTATTAAAAAAATTACATATTTGGAATCTCCATAATCTCATCTATAATGGGTTTTAATTTCGTCAAAAAAATCTGTTAAAAATGTCTTCAGACATATGTCCAAAGTCACTCTTTTCTAGTGACACTGACATGACCTTCAAGTTGCAGGTCAAAATAGGTCCAAAGCCAAGGGTCAGGTTCCCAAGATTTTTCCTGACCTGAAACCCATAGCAAATACCACACCTACATTTGAAATTTCATGAAATGGGATCCCGTTTGTTTTTTTTATTAATTCCCAAAGATGCATAGCAAAATGAGATCCCGTTGAGGATGCGGGATCCCGTTTGCTACAGGATCTCGTATCCTAAATGGGCTCCCATTTCATTTTTTACCCTTTTTTTAATTTACTACTGAAAAAGTACTATCAACTCTACAACTTGTATCTTACATGACTCTGTACGACTGACAACGAGTTTTTCTATGATTTTTTAATCAAATCTTGTCTTCTACATGCTCTTGAACTTGCAGGTTCATTTGAATTTTGGAAGGAGACAACATTGGGACAATTTTAAAGTGGAATTATGTTCATTTTCTACTCATTTGATGGAGGAATAAAAAAAGGCTTTTACTATTGAAATTCATTTGTACTTCAAAGTTTTGTAATCATGGGATCACATCATCGTCAAAAGAGGAAAGATAGGCAGGTATTGACCCCTAAAGAAATTCAAGCAAATAGAGAGGAGGCAAAACAACAAAGAGATAGAAAAATGAGGATTCAAGCAACGAATAATATTGAAGCATCCAATTCCATGACTATTGAAGATAAAAACATTGAAGAGACCATGGATGTAGATGATGCAAATTTGCAAGAGGTGAATGTGGAAGACAATTCGATTATAGAAACTAATCTTGGTATGTCTTCAAATCCACCTTTCAATGCTATGGAGAATGTGACAATAGGCATGAATCCAGGTATGTCTTCAAATCCACCTTTGAATGATATGGAAAATGTGATTATAGATGATTTCATATTGATCATTTAAAAGAAGCTAGATATAACAATCTTAAGATCGATTTAATTCGTAGATAAGTTGTAGAAATGAATATTGAAAAAGAGATCACTTGTGTTGGTCAAAATGAAAACCCTTTTGTTGTTGAAAATGAAAATCCTTATGTTGTTGAAAATGAAAATATTTTTTTTAAAATTGAAAGTATTGTTTTGGATAATCTTCGTAGTAAGATTTCTTGGAGACAAATAAGAACGCATGCCAATATATTATACAAACAATTTTTTATCGAAAAAGACAATCATTTCAATGTCAACTCATGATGCAATTAATGAGAATGTGGAAAATGAGAAAAGTAATAAAAAAGTTAGGCATTTTTGTGAAACTAAAAAGAAAAGATGAATCACTTAAACATGCTATATGTATTGTTGCTAGTGTCATTGAGTCTATTGGAAAAAAGAGTCGATCTAAAGATAAGAATGTGGCAAGACGAGCTATAACAACTATTATAGTTAATAAAACAACTTTGGCTAAAATAATGTTAAGCAACATTAGTGGAATTCTAAACATACATCCTAAAACATTGGTAAGAGCAATAAAGAGAAGAGAAAGTATAGAAAATGATCTAGTCAACAAATGTTGGAGTTTTAGTGTCCACTCCCAAGGTCTGACATGGAATTGAATATTGAAATTAAATCTTTGATTGAAAAATATTGGCATGATAATAATAGGGTATCAACTAATGGTAGAGATGTTTTAAAATTAAGAGTAGGGTCCAAAATTCACGATCCTCATCCAAAACACCTATTAGACACAACTCAAACCAAATTTTATAGAAATTTTTTGGATGATTTAGTGTTACCTAGAAATATTACCATAAGTCAAAGATCATTTGAAAAATGTAAACCTTGGTATGTCAAAATTAACAAGCAACAAATCTCTTGTTGTTGTAAAATGCAGGTGTAATTTCATTATTATTATGAAGTTTTTTGATATATACATTATACTTTACATACTAACATGATTATGTAGGAGTGTGGTATTAATATGCCACCTGAAATAATCAAGTAGTTTATAGCAGGTTTGTTTTGTGAAAGATCTAATGGGCATTTATTTTATTTAAGTTCATGTATTTCTAAACAATGCACTAGTTGTGGCAATCTTTCATTCTTAGGAGTTTGTATGCATGAAAGTGTTGAAAATGATTTTGGACAACAATTAGTGGATGCTAAAATATTTAAGAATGTTGAGTATTCTTTGAAGGATGGAAAATTAGGAAAGCGTTGCAATTTAATCTTAGAAAAAATTAGTGTTCATGCATTCATATCATAATTTAAGAGTAAGATTGTACCAAAATATGTCAAACACTCTCAACATGCTCAATGGCTTGATGGAAAATTTTACACATGTAGAAACACATTTCTAGTTGGAACTATACTATCAATGGTTGATTTTGCATAAAACTATACTTTTGCTCCACAAGAGGAAATCCAATCACAATATTACAATTCAGTGCAAGTGGCTATGTTTGTTCATATTGTATATAAGCATGCAGATGATAGTACTGAGGATGATAGAAAATGTTTGAGGGAATATAATTTCTATTTGAGTGACAATCAGTTACACTCGTTAGAGTTTGTTCAATATTGTTTCAATATATTTTATACAAATTTAAGAGAAAGAGGAATCTAGATGACAAAACATCTCATATGGTCAGATAATTGTACGAGATTGTTCAAGAATACTTGAATGTTTTATTGGTTAAGTAGGCTTCATAAGGAAAATAATGTCTAACATATGTGGAGTTTTTTGAAGCTGGACATGGTAAAGGAGAACATGATGGAGCTGGTGCATGTGTCAAAACAATTCTTGCTAGAGAGAAATTGAAATTTGAGGATGCATTAAAATTTAAAGATGCACACGCAATTGTGGATTGGCATAATACAAAATTATCTACAGGATCAAGCGAGTACTCTACAGTTCAATGATTCTTTTGGTTGGTTAAAGAAGAGAACATTCTACCTAGACTTGATTGTGAGACAATAAGTGGATCTACTAAATGGAATTCATTTAAGAGTTTGAATACAACCACATGGACTATATGGACAAGGGAGCTTGCATGTTTTTGTTAGTTTTGTATTTCAGGAGATTAGGAAGCATGTGAGAATATAGAATGAGTTGAAGAGTGGATGCAAAGATCGTTGACACCTGCACAAACACATGATCAATATGAAACAACAATTGAAGACAATTATCAAGTGTTTGCATCGGATGACTATGACCGTGTTTTAGACCTTGTGCAAGAAGGTAATTTAATTCAATTTATTTCATTTTATTTCACTTTATTACTATTTTGAAATATATTTAATTACATATGGATGCATGTATGTAGAAATTGATCAAATTATATTTCACACAAGTTATTGAATTAAATTTTGTTTGCAGGACGTGTATGTTGTTGTTTCACCTGAGGAGAATAAAGAGGAAACAAAATATTGGTTGGCTCAATGTGTGGAGACTAAACATAAGTTAATAGCACCTCAAGAAGATGTCGATGGCTTTCATTATCCAATAGGTTTGGTGGTGATTGTTGGCACTTGGATTCGAAAATATTACCTAACAAGGAAGAATGGTTTGCCTACATTCAAAGATTATGAAACACATAAGAATATTATACACTACTCGTATTTGGTGGTGGAAACAAATATAAAACTAGTGAGGTATCATGGAAGACCTGCTAATAAAGAGCTATGGACAATTTCTATGGAAGAGCATGAGACAATCATAGATGCATTACAAAAAAGAGACGATGCAGATGGTACAATGGAATAAATTTTCAAGTATATATATAGTTGTATATATTTAATCAATAGTTAATATAGTTGCATTAATTCATCCCCTTAGCTCCCCTTAAGTCATCCTCTTACTTCCCCTTACATTCATTATTTTTTTAGGTCCCCTACAAGTCTAGAGATCTTGTACAAGTATCAATGAACATTTATATATTCTTTCATTCTCATTTGACCTTCTATAAATTATTCTCTTTATCTTAAAATTTGTATCGACTCATGTATATATAGTTTATTTACTTACATTAATTATTTTGCAGGTGTACCCTACAAGTAGATTTTTGCATGATTGTCACTACAAGTTTTGACCATACAAATTTGTTAGATCAAATTTGTTGTCTTCAACTTAGTAATTGTATATATACTCATATATTTTATATCACATGTTATCTAGTTACATATTGCATCAATGTTTTATGTTTTTGATATATTCTTTCATTCTCATTTCACCTTCTATATTATTCCCTTTTTCTTAAAATTTGTATCGACTCATGTATTTTATGCTTATATACACACTTAAAATTTATTTATTTTCATTTTGTATCCTTAAGCCATCATCACATTCATCACATACTTTGAGACAAAAAAGAGAGGATGTTGATTCAACCTACAACATGGAATACTTGTAAATACAAGTAAGTATATATATATATATATATATATATATATATATATATATATATATATATAGTTTTATACAAATTTGAATACATGTTTTGATGATATATTGATGTTGCTTATATACATAGTTAAAATTGATTTATTTTCATTTTGATATTAGGTGGAGTGAAGGGGCTACATTTTCATGATCCACCACAAGTTTTGGATTTCCTTGAGATGGCATAGCCACATTTTGTAAATATTGTTTTGAGTTGGCATAAATACCAAATTTGATATATTGTATTCATAATGTGCATGTTTTCTTACTTTGAAACTTATGACCAGCTCCACCATCCACTCCTCCACAGTCTCAAACCTCAGCTACCATCACAGAAGTCCGCTCATTGAGGCTACCTGAGAGCGCACTCAATGCTCCTAATGCAGATACCACCACACGATGCTGGATGGGTGTGGTGCAGAAGCACCTCGAAGACATTAAGAATCTGAGGATTCTATACATTTTATGTTATGTCCAAAATGTTATGTTGTAAGGCCTTAGTGCCATGTCGAACCTTAGTTGGCCGAGTAATGGCATAATATTGAAAGATTGCATATGTGTCAAGAAAAGATCTAAAGAATTGTAACCGAACAAGAAAGAAGTAGAATATAACCGATTGGCAGGGTGGTTGAGGAACGGTTCACCTTCCACCGTCTGTAACTGCCAATGTATGAGTCTTTATATAGTTGGTCCCTGTTCGTGTAGAGACAGAGTTAAGAAGTGAACGAACAGAGTTAAGAAGAATTGTATTTTATTCTAAAATAGAAGAAATAAAGAAATTCTATGTTTTCTGGTCAAACTACAGAGATATCGTTTGGAGTCATTCCACTGGTGGATTTCTTTGAAATCAGTGGAATGACCTCCATGTAGGTAGATTCATTTCTGTTCTGTAGGTTTGTAGTTTTCTGTGTGTTTTGTTCGGTTACATGAGCTGTGGAAAGGAACTGTGCACTTTAAGTGTATACAACTAATGTATGTGGAAAGCATCCACGGTGTATATCGCAAAAACAGTTCGTGTATATCTTCCTTTTGAGTGTTGCTATTGTATTTGGTAGAAAGATGCATTCTAAATGATATAAAGGTTGACAGGTGGAAATAGTAAGGAAGACCGGAAGAATGAGTCGAGCAATGTATGGAGAAGTCATCGGATTGACTATGTCTATCGGGTAGACAAAGGTGCATTAAGCCGATAAGCAAGGGAAAGCATATTTCGGGGAAACTATAATGTATGTCTTGCCGATAGTAAAAGAATATCTATATTTCGGTGTGACTTCTACCTTATCTGGCTGATTCACACTATAATGGCTATTTTGTGGGCTTTTCAAGGATTCTTCCACCTGTTTTATCTGTTAACTGGTTTCCCTCTGCATCAAATTGGTATCAGAGCTTAGAAGATTTTGAGCATGTAGATAGAGCGTCGAAAGAGGCAATCTACACTAGGAGTTCGGGATGAACATTTGGTTTTTGCTATCTGATTCTGTTATGAAGTTTTATGGTTGTAGGTGCAAGTTCACTCACTGCTGTAGGCAGACATGAAGGTCTGTCAAGCGGGCCAGAGGAGATGGTCCATTGGTTGTCGCCAACAGTCTTGGGGAGAGAGGCAAGAGAGGACTCCCAGGTGAGGGACAGAAGGGTTGTTGTAGCAGGGAGGAGTGGACTTCAGATAGAGTAGCACCTTGGAGCAGCCAGTCAAACTCCATTAATAGGAGTCACAGTTAGAAGGTAAAGAGGAAGCAGCAGAGGCATCCAGTTAATCTTGAAGACATCAAAGCCAAAAGATATTGCAGGCTTTTCACTGAGCATTTCCATGGGACATGGAAAATTTTCAAGTTTGGGAGTATGGTGCAGAAGCACCTTGAAGACATTAAGAATCTGAGGATTCTATACATTTTATGTTATGTCCAAAATGTTATGTTGTAAGGCCTTAGTGCCATATCGAACCTTAGTTGGCCGAGTAACGGCATAATATTGAAAGATTGCATATGTGTCAAGAAAAGATCTAAAGAATTGTAACCGAACAAGAAAGAAGTAGAATATAACCGATTGGCAGGGTGGTTGAGGAACGGTTCACCTTCCACCGTCTGTAACTGCCAATGTATGAGTCTTTATATAGTTGGTCCCTGTTCGTGTAGAGACAGAGTTAAGAAGTGAATGAACAGAGTTAAGAAGAATTGTATTTTATTCTAAAATAGAAGAAATAAAGACATTTTGTGTTTTCTGGTCAAACTACAGAGATATCGTTTGGAGTCATTCCACTGGTGGATTTCTTTGAAATCAGTGGAATGACCTCCATGTAGGTAGATTCATTTCTGTTCTGTAGGTTTGTAGTTTTCTGTGTGTTTTGTTCGGTTACATGAGCTGTGGAAAGGAACTGTGCACTTTAAGTGTATACAACTAATGTATGTGGAAAGCATCCACGATGTATATCGCAAAAACAGTTCGTGTATATCTTCCTTTTGAGTGTTGCTATTGTATTTGGTAGAAAGATGCATTCTAAATGATATAAAGGTTGACCGGTGGAAATAGTAAGGAAGACCGGAAGAATGAGTCGAGCAATGTATGGAGAAGTCATCGGATTGACTATGTCTATCAGGTAGACAAAGGTGCATTAAGCTGATAAGCAAGGGAAAGCATATTTCGGGGAAACTATAATGTATGTCTTGTCGATAGTAAAAGAATATGTATATTTCAGTGTGACTTCTACCTTATCTGGCCGATTCACACTATAATGGCTATTTTGTGGGCTTTTCAAGGATTCTTCCACCTGTTTTATCTGTTAACTAGTTTCCCTCTGCATCAGGGTGCAGGAATGGTAGTAGAAGGAGGGTCAACGAGAGGTTGAGCAGGCATGGGTCATTAGGGATCAACCTGTGTCGGGCTAACCTCTGTTGTGTCATGCTGCCACCAATACCCTGGAATGATCTAAAATCAAAATAATTGGGTTTCCTATTCAAAACAAACTCTGCATATAACTTTATCAAAAAATATAGAGGAACCTCAAAATTAGCATGAGGTGGATAATCAAATACCATCCACCACCTATCCCAAAAATTGGTAGACATCGCTGCATGTCTACACCACCTAATTGATATTATTTTCTTTTTTGGTGGAATTGGTTCATTGGTGATGGGGTGCCTAAAATATTAAGCTAAATTGGCTTTTGTGATTTTTAAATTCAAGATTTGCTTATAAGAGAGGCCATCAGTATAAAATTGGTGCCTTTCCTCTCTCCATAATCGAAAAGTGTCTAAGTCCACATCAATGGACCTAACAAAATCTACTATGTTTTGCATCAAAGATGCAAAACACATGAAGTGAGGTGGCATGAATTGTTCACTTCAAATGGCATTGATTTTTTCTTTGATAGATGTGATATTTTCATTAATTCTAGATCGCAAGCGAGCCTCATCTAATGCAGGTGGGGGTGGAGGTGGGGGATTTTGAGGTGGAGATGGAGGTGGATCATGGTGTTTAGGTGGTGGGGACCGTAGAGGTGGTGCATTGAGGAAATCCTCAACATCAAAGTGAATATCCATGATACAAAAACTAGATGAACCTGCATATATACATAAATATACAAACAAGTACAAAATTAACTTTCAAGAATCTGTATAATATAAATTATAAATAAACATATATCAAAAACTAGATATTATACATGTTGAGAAATTATAAGAAATATTTAAATTAAACTAGATATTATCATTCAACTTGATCATACATACAAATTTCAAAATTTAAGAGATTCTAGTTCTATGTAATTTTAATACATGTGTACATGTACTAAAAAATAAACTAAAAACATGTACATAAAAAAGGTAAATTTTGTGTCTTTCAATACATACTTTAAAGTGTTTACAAGGAATAGTGAAGTTTCCCCTCAAATCCTAATTTATTAAATCCCCTTAATCCACATGTCATCTTTTCTAGGTCCATAAACCATGCTAATGGAATGATTTTGTCCATAGTTGACCAAATTTAATATATATATCTTAAAAAGATTTTAAAAAATTCAAGCTCATCTAACATTATACAAATCAAGATCAAATGTGAATAACCAATTTTCAACTATTATTAGTGGCTTAAGGGGATTAATGAGTAGATTTCAAGTTGTAGGTCATCTACATCCTCTTAGATCATCCCTTGACAATGAGTAGATTTCAAGGGTCCATTAGTGCAATTATTAATGGCTTAAGGGGATTTTATGATCATCCCTTGACAATGACGTGGTTTGTCTACCTTTGAAAAAAAAAATTGTTAATGTGATGTGAAATCTAGTTTTCTAGGGTCACTATTTGATGAACTATTATTGTAGGTTAATTATTGGTTGTTTCAACCCCCTACGTATAATTAATTGATAGTACACTTTTCATTTTGCATGTCCTATTTTTAAAATGTATTTAGAATATAATTAAACCCTAAACCATCAACCATCAACCCTAAACCCTTAACCCTTAACTATAAACCCTAAACCCTAAACCCTTAACCTTAAACCTTTTTAATCCTTAACCCTTAACCCTAAACCCTCAACCCTTAACCCTTAACCCTTAACCCTAAACCCTTAACCCTTAACCCTTAACCCTAAAACCTATTAAGAAGTAGAGATCATAGTAGATTTCAATACAAAGAACAACTCATTTTTTTAAAAATGCATGCAACTTTAACTTTGCAACCCTAGCTTCTTTAACCTCCTATATGTAATGCCCTGTCATGCAACCCTAGAGTGTTAGACTAACCAGAGCGGAAAACATAACTATTTTTTTTTTAAAGAAATAATAAAGTACAAAACATAATCCAAAGATATTAAGAAACACGTAAAATAGAAAAGTACACTTCTAACCACTCTAGGGCAACATAACTGCATTAGGAAATTAAGTAAAACCATAAGAGTGATAACCATCAATCTGTAGAGATAACTAGCCCAATAACTTCCACAACAACAATATGATTTGATTACATAGCCCCAGTTCCAAATTACATGATTACAAGATTACAAGGTTATAAGAATACAAGATTGCAAGAGTACAAGATTGCAAGAATACATGATTTCAAGATCGATCTCGTCGATTTACAAAATAGTACATAAGAAAGATATACAACACTGCTGAATAATGAAAGCCACCCGAAACTGGAACATCTCTGCACAAAGCTCAAACAGAATCTCCAAGAGAACCAATGGATAGCTCTACCTCCCAACCGTGTGGAACCCTGAGGTCCACCCCACTGAGCTAGGAGATAACAAGAGGATTACCACTAGGTCAAGGCTACAGTCAAGAACACAACTACTAACCAGACTCCAAGAAAACAAACATGATGTACAGTTTGCATAAGACTGACAGTACTCAACAAGACAGATCAAAACATCAGACTATATCAAACATGAAAACAAGATCACACTCCAGAGGTACCAACAAGTATGAAGAGAAAATAACTGTACTGCATAAGGAGAGTGTCATCGCATGGCCCTAGCATGGGTTACCCAGGCTATATCTCACCAGAAGCTGGCCCCCATCTATGGTTACCCTGGCAACCTCTCTCTAGGTGCTGGCCCCATAGGGTGACACATGCGGAGCTGACATGTCCTCTCATGAAGACGAGGAGGTCGGCCTTGCCAACCAGGCCTTCTCCTCCCACCCTTAGCCTATGAGAGCACTCAAGGTGTGGGTGAGGTCACATTAATTATCTTGTTAAGTGTATTACTACCCAACCCTCCTAGATACATTATTAGGTTTCCACTTGTTTACCACTTCCATGGGGTTACCCAGGTGACCTCTCGCTAGGCGCCGGCCCCACCATGGAAGCCACTCCCTTAGTGTTCTCTGACCAAACAGTCAAACCACAACATGCAAGGATAATGGTTACATAACAATTCTGATTATCACAAGATCCAATCACTGGCCACAACACACAATTCCCATTGCCCTACTCAAGCTCAACCATACCTCATAAAACAGTGAGACACAAGTACCAATGCCGAAGACCAAAAAGTAAGACCTCTGGAGTCGGTGACTAAGTTCTTCACCTGGTTACTATATCACCTTTCCCGTTCAGGAAACTAGGTTCCACGACCATGATATAATGCAAGATCGACAAGGGGGTGAATACTCAAAACATTCTCAGTATAAGCTGACACGAATACCCGATTTAGTTCCAAGGGTAACTTCCCACCATCACCGGACAAGGTTAACATAATAAAATCATAACCCAACAAGGATAATTACAATAATACAAGCTATACCCAAAGAGTTTTCACTTCCATGTAAAAGAGATAATTACATTTAACACTTTAACCGCGGACCTTTACACATGATTTAATAACAAGTACCCCACATTGATTTTCAAGAAACGATAATTTTCTTTGTTTCATTAACGAATAGAGATCAACTAAAATTTTACTCAAAGAATTAAGACAATTGGAATCATATGAACCCTATTCACAACTACACTAAGATATAATCATGAATGCTAACTTAGATCACAATGTAATACTAGTCTATATAGCTCTAGTTTAAAAAAACTACTTCCAAGAGTAACATCATTTCTATTGAATTCATTGCTAAACAACTTTCATTCCCTTGATAAGTATGACTCTATATTTAAAACAAAACATTAATTCATCATAGCATACTTGATCTTTTGTATACAAATACTCTTGCACTCGACTAAATTGTACCCTATGAGAGTTATCTATAGATCAACATTCCTAGGAAACCTATCAAGGAATTCACTATCATTAATCATAATTCCATCTCTAAGAATCTTGTTTATGTCTTATCATTCTTCAAGAAGAAAAAAAAAAAACAATGCTCAATTTCCAACTAAAATAAACATTATTCAAAAATCAATTTCTAATAAATTTAGACACTAGCATTGATATCGCAATAGCACAATTACCCTGTGACATAATAATATTTCTACCATGATGAGTAGAGGATTCCATAAACAAATTAACAACCGTCATTTAATAACAAATAGATGCATAATCTAAAAACATACCTATCCCAAAATGATAGTTGTTAACAAGGCATTCCATAATTACAAAATAATACAAAATAAATTTTTATTCATATTTACAAGATATTTCACATTCTATCTAAAAAAAATAAATCCATATATAATATAAATAGGGAAAATTCTTAAATATTCCCTCAAAAAATAAAATCATTCTAGTATAAGAAAATATATACTTTTCTTTCTTTATTTAAAACCATTTATACTTCCCCTTAAATAATAAGATAAAATCTTTATTAAATAAAAAAAAATAAGGAAGAAAGTTCACGGTTCTAAAGTAAGGAGATTTAATTTCTTAAAAAAAAAACATAGATTTCTAAACAAGCATTCCCATATCTAATTTATTTAATTTTTAGAGTTCTAGTCATGTCTTTTCTTTCTAAAAAAAAAGTTTCCTTCTAATCATACGTAATGATCACACCAAGAAAATAAATAAACAGTTTTTTCCTTCTGAGCATACATTCAACGCCATGCAGAAGCAAGAGAAAGTATTTATACACTTTCTAAATATACTTTCCATAAGAATAAAGCACAAATAATCAAAGGATCTAAAGTAGCATGTTAACAAAAAAAATCATACTAAATTTTCTGTCAATATTAACACCACAAGAGAATGAGGATCAATTTATTGCAAAGAGACTAAGTTTCTGATGAGATGCCGTACGGTGGCCAAGAAGAGGATACAGAAATCTATTTGAGAATAGCTCAAGTCTTCCAATGCTGCAGAGCCAAAGAGGAAGAGGCTAGAGGTAGAAGAAATTTCAGAAAGAGCAGGGATAAATGCAAGAGAAGGGAGGCCGTACGGTAGTGGTAGGAAAGATTGTTATCAACATTTATCAACTATGATATGGATTGACCAAAGTGTAGTTTGTAAGTTGGATTTCCTTTTGGTATAAAGTTTTAGGATATAAAACTTGGAAAAGAAAATATTGAAATCCAATTTGCATATGATGGAGGCAACTCAATAAGGATAGTCCCTGAGATTCACCTCCAGTCTAAAGAAATATTAACATCATCTGATCATTGATTGGCATGCAAGAAAATAACATTACACAGAGCTAAAGATTGATGAGGGAATTGGTTGACACAAGGGACTAAGTGGGTCTCAAGACTTGATTAAAAGAATAGGTAAGTGAAATTGGTTTGATTTAACCAAAGGTGCATAATATTTTGCCATGCCGTGATTCTCTCCAAAAGTTACCTTGATTTCTGAATGAGACTAAGTAAGCTCTATCATAGAGATTGCAGGTGCCTCATAAATTGATGTGGGCTGCTACATAGACGATAACTAAGAGGTTGAAATAGGAATTGATGGTTGGGCAAGATATAATAGAACAATGAGAACGAAATTTGAAGAATAATGCAGGAAGGATTTACAAGCTCATCAATTAAGTCAGAGAAGAAAAATGTCATCATAAGAAAAGTTCAAAAATTGTTCTACAGGCAAAAATTGCAGTAATTCCATCAGAGAATTGGGTTGAGGTTGAAAAGATTACTTGAAGAATTTAAAATTTTACCAATCCTTCCAACGAGCAACCAACCAGAGCAAGGAGTTTACAAACGTGACAAGGGTGACTAATAGGTCAATTCTATGCCAGAGTCACCATCAACAAGAACTCAACAAGAACTCTAATTCTTCAGAGCAAACAAAGACAAAGAATATACAGAGATTCACAAGGCATACCTGTACAATTCACGCTCCAGAATTGAATCTTCTTTCAGAATTTCTTTTCCTTTCTCTGCAAAATATTTCTTTGAAACATCCCTCTTCCCAAAAAAACTCTCCCCAGAACAAACATAACCATAGACATAAAAACCCTCTCACACCAAAACCTCCTGAGACCAAAAATAGACAACAACCATTAATTCTAGTAACCCCCAAATCTGAGACACAATCCCCTTCATTAAGAGAAATTGAATTTTTACTTAACATAGAATTTTTCTGTTTCTTGACAACCATCCAACAATAAATGATCATTCAAAAATCATTAAACTAGCATCCAATACTATTTTTCAAAGACACGATATACTAATTAATCATATTAACTTATGACATAGATACTGATTAAATCATAGCATATTCCACTTAATCTATATTGGAATTTATTTAAATAATATTCCAATTTAAGCAAAATAATATAGTATTCGACAAGCTATTAAATATTCTTAATACCACATTACCTCATTAAGCAATACCCAGATACACATGGGCTAACTACCCAAAACTCGACAGTAACATTCAAACCACATGACGACTAACCAACTGAAGGTTAAACTGACCTAGGGAATAAACCTCATGTTATCTCCATCAACAATATCCATGGTGTAGGGCCCGCTTAGATCTGCTAAGTCAGGTGGAGTCGAGGCCCGGTACCTGCAACCTGCGTGAAAACCAATGGGTTATATAACTATAAATATATATATATATATATATATATATATATATATATATATATATATATATATATATATATATCACATACGCCGAGACAGAGAATCACGGCGTAGTAGGGTGCTCGATCCGAGTAGTACTACACCGTCCCCGCTCCAACACAAGACTATAATCAGCAGCATAAACATGATATTTTCTAACCATCACTAAGCATATCCATCTCATCAAAACTGAAATAATCATAATGTCATCAATACATCCATCGACAAGGTCCATCAAGATTAAGGAGAGCATAAACCAATACATACTAGTCCAAATATCTCAAAACTGTAATTATGTAATATAAAACTATCAACTGTTCTAGAACTGACAGAAAGCAATAATAGAAATAACATCTAACACAAGCCAAAACGTGAGGGGCATTACACTATACATATATTTATTTTTCATTGAATCTTGCTCCACTTTGGAGCATAGGGTGTGGGAGAGGTGGCAGGGGGGACAGAGGGGTACTAATATATTGTATGAAACATTTAAATGGTAAACTAAACACACATTAGATGATTATCAAATCCACATCACCATTATATAGGCCATTTGAATGTTTTTGTATGCAATATTTGATATCACTCATTGCTATTAATCTAACCCATGAAATGTGTTTGACCTAAGAGAATCCATTCACCTATTGAGTTGACAAACTCCTAAACAATTTCTATAAACACTACCCTAACAAGTTTAGCTATCTAGAAGACAAAGGTGAATATTTTTTAAGGGCGTGTTATGTCAAATTGATATTGTGTAGCATAGATCAAATTTATGTAGTAAATCAAGCTCATGACACTTAGGATTGAACTTTTAGCATTAGGTAATAAATTGTATAGTTTTTTGAGGTGACACAAAACCTAAAAATAGGAATCATATAGTGCCAATTAATTATCTAGCAATGATATTTATCAATTCAGCATAACATCCACATCATTCTTCCATCATCAAGTTTAAAGCTAAGTACTTCTATCCTACATACATCTTTCATATATTTATTGTAATTATTTATAACTCTTAACTTTAATTAATCCAAGTTAATTTATACTTCAATAATTATATTTATTTAAGTAACCTAAATATATGTAAAAGAGATTTTATTACCCTACACCTCTCTACACTTCATAGGTGTAATTAGGCTATTATAATGACAAAACTTGTTCTATAGTGATAGTAAGGCTCAAAACATCATATTGTGACTATGTAAATACAAATTTCCAAATAAAATCCCCCAAATCTAGATATATATTTTATTGAGAGGAAGTTACAAAATTTTAATTTACACTATCAAGAGATATTGGTGTCATCTAACATCTATCTATACTTTTGGTATTGTACATTTAACCCTAAACCATTAACCCTTAACCCTAAACCCTAAACCCTAAACCCTTAACCCTTAACCCTTAAACATATACCCTAAACCCTAAACCTTTAACCCTTAACCCTAAACTCTTAACCCTTAACCCTAAACCCTTAATCCTCAACCCTAAACCATTAAGCCTAATTTCCCTTAAACCCTTAACCCTTAACCCTCAACACTAAACCCTTAACTCTAAGTTCCCTAAACCCTAAACCCTAAATCCTTAACCATCTAAATCTTCTTAGTACAAGCCTTAAGAAATTTTCTTAAATCCCCTTAATCTGTGTCATCTTTCCTAGGTCCATAAACCATGCTAATGGAATGATTTTGTTTTAAGTTGACCAAGTTTAATGTATTCATCTTTTTAAACAAGTTTGTAAAAAATTCAAGCATCTAACATTATACAAATTGATCAAATGTGAATGATCAATTTTCAACTATTATTAGTGGCTTAAGGGGATTAATGAGAAGATTTCAAATTGTAGGTCATCTACATCCTCTTAGATCATCCCTTGACAATGAGTAGACTTCAAAGGGATTAGTTCTATTAGTAGTGGCTTAAGGGGATTTTATGATCATCCCTTGATAATGATATGTGGTTTGTCTACCTTTGAAAAACAAATAATTGTTAATGTGATGTGAAATCTAGTTTTTTAGGGCCACATTTTCATGGACTATTGTTGTATGTTAATTATTGGTTGTTTGAATCCCCTACCTATAATTAATTGATAGTACACTTTTCATTTTACATATCCTATTTTTTAAAATGTATTTAGGATGTAATTAATAACATATGATGGCCTCCTATTGTTAATTAATAACTATAGACTTACCATTTTGATGAGATATTAGTGATTTCTATTCATTTATGTCTAAGGCATATAAAACTTTGTGGCTTGATATAAATGAATAGATTTCAAGGTGTACCATCTATGTATCCTCTTAGGACATACTTTAACTAATTTTACTTAAATCCCCTTAATCCACATGTCATATTTCCTAGGTCCATAAACGCTAAACCCTAAACCCTTAACCCTTAACCCTAAACCCTAAATCCTTAACCATATACATCCTCTTAGGATGGGTCTTAAGAAATTTTATTAAATCCGCTAAATCCATGTCATCTTTCCTAGGTCCATAAACCATGCTAATGGAATGATTTTGTCTTAAGTTGACCAAGTTTAATATATTTATCTTTTTAAACAAGTTTGTAAAAACTTCATGCATCTAACATTATACAAATTGATCAAATGTGAATGATTAATTTTCAACTATTATTAGTGGCTTAAGGGGATTAATGAGTTGATTTCAAGTTGTAGATCATATATATCCTCTTAGATCATCCCTTGAAAATGAGTAGATTTCAAGGGGATTAGTGATATTATTAGTGGCTTAAGGGGATTTTATGATCATCCCTTGGGAATGATATGTGGTTTGTCTACCTTTGAAAAATAAATAATTGTTAATGTGATGTGAAATCTAGTTTTGTAGGGCCAAATTTTGATAAACTATTGTTGTAGGTTAATTATTGGTTGTAGGGCCACATTTTAAATTCCTACTCAAGTTTCTCAATTATTTCCCTATACTCTAGCATGCCTTGCCACATAGAGTTCCTTCGATGCTATTGATTTTATCCTTTATTTCTATTTCCCTCATAATCTACTTATTCATATATAGAATCATTCCCATATCTAAAACATTCCTTCATCTACCTCCTTAAGCAATTGACCATCATTAAGGGGTTGATTGCCATTAAAATATAAAATTTTGCATTTATCCTATTCCTATCAATTAAATACCATTTTATGAATTTTTTTGAACCATTGAGACTTTAGGGTTTTGTTTCAATTTAGTTTAGGGTTTTCTTTTTGTGTGTAGGGTAATTGTTTTTAGGTTTCAATTTAGTTTAGGGTTTTTTTTTGTGTGTAGGGTAATTGTTTTTAGTTTTCTTTCATATGAGGGTTTATACAATTTTGAGAAGATTGAAACTGAATTTAAAACCTAATGCAGAATAATACAGGAGAAAAAAATTACAAATTACAAAAAATGAAAAAAAGTGGAGAAATCCACTCACCTAGAGTTTGAGATGGCTGGAAATGCTCCTTTGGTACTCGGGATCCTGTTCTGGAACCTGTGGCTATCGCTGAGAAATGAGATCACAAGTGATTTTTAAAAAATTTAATACTTTTCCAAAATGGGATCTCATTTCTTGGTCTGAGGTTCGGGATCCTGCTACATAATAGGATCCCATTCTAGATTTTAGGGTCAGGATCCTGATCCATAATGGGATCCTGTTTTATACAAAATGGGATCCCATTTTGGTTTACCTGATTTTGGGTTTTTGGCTAAGTCTAAAACTTCCATGAGAAGTGGACTCAACTTCGTTCTTTTACCCATATAGAAGGTGAAATGAGGGTAAGCAAATAATGTGAAACATAGAAGGTGAAATGAAAATATAATGTCAAACATATCATTTGGACCTCTCGGTCTCTCCCTAACTAAACATACAATGTCAAACATATATCTAAGGTGACAGGAAGATAAGAAAATGATGTCAAACATATAGAAGGTGAAATGAGGCTACGTTATACATATAGAAGGTGAAATGATGCTACGTTATACATATAGAAGGTGAAATAAGAATATATCATACATAAAGAAGGTGAAATGAGGATAAGAAAATCGTGTCAAACATGTAGACGCGAGGAAAATGAGGATATGCAAAGTATGTAGACCACATAGAAGGTGAAATGAGGATATGTGAATCATGCCAAATGTGTCTCTCTCCTTATGTCTCTCTCTCTCTCTTCCTCTCTACCTCATTCTACTCTTTCCATAACCCATATAGAAGGTAAAACAAGGGTATACTAGACCTATAGACGATGAAATGATGATAGGAAAATCATGTTAAACATATAGAAGGTGAAATGAGGGCAAGCAACTGATGTCAAACATATAGAAGGTGAAATGAGGATAAGTGATGCAGCACACAACATACACACAATACAATTTTTCCATTAATCATGTGAGAGCCAAATATTTGAAGATTGGAACATAAAAAAACTTCTATTCATCAACTCTACCGCTACAATGAGAGAAAACTCTCTTATATCCAAGAAAAACAAAAAAATAAAAAAATTACCTTTTTTGGTAGATTTCGACAATTGTCAGATTTTGCCATTTTAGGCAATTTTACAATCATATCCTGAAAATCCTATTTTTTCCCAAAAGCTTCCTAAAACTAAGGTAGGATGAAATGCCAACTAATATTCTAAATTTGAAACATGAGTTTCAATTTATTACAAAAGCAACTTTTTAAAAATCTAGAAGAAAACACTAAATTGCTATTTTGAGGGCCAAGATGAAAGTTTGAAGCCCTGAAAAAGTGCCAAAATGGGGTCCACCTCATAACGCATCCACCAATAAAATCTCATAGAAAACCCACATCCGAGTCAAAAGTTATGATCTCTAGAAGTCCCTACATCAATAAGTGAATCATGTCAAACATGTCGACCTATGAAATGAGGATATGAAAAGCATGGAGACCATATAGAAGGTGAAATGAGGATATGAGAATCATGCCAAATGTGTCTCTCTCCCTATGTCTCTCTGTCTTCCTCTCTACCTCATTTTGTTTTTTCCATAACCCATAGAGAAGGTGAAATGAGGGTATACTAGACCTATAAACTGTGAAATAAGGATATTATATTGAAACATAGAGTATATGATATTAAAACATACTTCCATTTAAGATGTACATCTATTTACATTTCCAAATGCAATGGCTATTGAATTTGGGTTGTGGATGACATTTATTTGCATAAACTAGATAACAAAATGGGCAAGCACACAAATATGTATTTGTCATTAATACAAAAATAACTATCTTTGATTTAATGAAAAACATCATACTTTTTTCATTTTTAACATGTATCTTGCATGTTTAACATGGAAGATGAGAAATTATCAATGATTATCATATCAAATCCAGTAGTTTCTATATCAAATCTAGTAGTTTCAATATCATGATTATTATGAGATGTATACAAAAAGAGTCTAGTACAACAAAATGTTAACTAACACTAAGCATCCATGTAATAATTTAGCATAAATAAATTTTGAACAAGTATGTACTAATTTAGCATAAATTAAAATGAAATGTTAAATATAGATTTCATATGATTTCAATTATGCTTCTTTTTATTAATTCTTACTAATTAGGGTATTTATATAGAAATATACAATAACTCATGTAACATCTACTTATGTACAAATCTTTGGTTTTATGCTAGTAATAAGATAGTCATTAGTATGAAAACAATAATAAGGTCTTCTTAATGGTGTTTGGACAATGCATTATCATTTGAAGGAAAAAAGGTCACATGTCATCCTAAGAAAATCCTATATCTAGCTAAAACTACCATCATGTGGCAATTAAGATCAAGTTATGTATTGAGGTAGGAAAATACATATCATCTTTCTACCAAGAAAAAAAATCATATATAACAAGAAATCAATCTATAACATGTTACTGATCATAACTCAATCATTGTAAAGTGATTATACATTCAACTTTTAAGTTTTAAAGTAGGAATACATGCACATAAAAAATTTAACTTATGTTGTATATCAAGGTGTATATATATTAAAATATAGTCCATAATGGTTGACATATGTACAAAAATTTAGCAAATATGTGAGCTCAAAACATTTTTTACAAAATGTGGCATATGTCATCTCAAAATCTATATACAATCTACATGTCAAATAGCTAATCAAATACTAGAGGTCCACTTGACCATATGTCTCTGGTGAATCCTCAACCTGTGATAGATCTTCAAAAAGTGTCCTCTTCATGCCATGATGTCTAGTAGTAATGGATGCAAAGTTTACTACATTAACAAGTCAAACCACAAATTTGATTAATTAGTTCAATGGTAAATATAAATAGGTTAGACTAGTAAACAGAATCTTATCTACTACAATTTAGAAATTTCATTTATTAACATACATCTGAATCACTATAATCAACTATAAGACCTATCAATTATTTAGAAAAATTCAACTCAATTACCTCAACTCTTTCTTGTTGTTCAAAGAGTCATTCTATAAATGATTATCTCTTAAGACAATCAGGTGTCCTACTAAAGCATGATGGGAAAGGTGCCGCATCACTCACTTTCACAATAGATTGTAATAGTAAAATAACAATGAAATAAATTAATATATAATTAATAACAAAAAAGGAAATGCATACATTAAAAAGGTTATATGTGTTACAAATAAACAATCTAGACTGCACTAAAAAAAAAACTTATCTACTAGAAAATAAACACATACCACCAACGATGCCTCCTGCATTGATTGAGAGGGACTCATCATGGATGAACCAACTAACATTTCCTTTATGAAAAATGAAAAGAATGTAAGACTCTATGTATACATAAAATCATAATAACTTTTAAATTAATAGATCTAAATGACTATAATCAAATATTTAAGTTTTCTAAATTATCAATTAAAGTATAATTCAATTGAATTACCTCCTCCTTTTATTTTTGTTCTAAGAGTCTTTCAGTGAATTATGGTCCCTTGGGTCGATCAGGAGTTTGACTAAAGAATATTGGCAAAGGTACCACATCATTCACATTTTGCATAGACTATAAAATTAAAGTAACATCAAGATATAAATTAATATATAATTACTCACAAAAATGAAATGCATACAATAAAAAAGTTAGATGTGTAGAAAAATTTATACTGGCATGTCTAGGCCAAATTGGATGGCAAAAAGAGTTCCATGATGAAATTATGTTAGCTCCTCCTTTGTCATCAATGGTTATCCCCCTTAGATACATTAGTACTAATATTTGTTTGTATTAAATTCAAATGGAATACACCATGAAATCTAACTTTAAATTTTATCTCTAAGAAAGATTGGCCTTGTTTGTCTCCTTCTATACCCCCTGATGCCTCTACTTGTGCTCTAGTCTCCAATGCCTTATCTTGAGTTCTATACCCCGTTGCCTTAGCTCGTGAAGGTGATGTATGAGGAACATCATGTTAGGAATTGCATGTAGAAGGTATCAATTAAATGCAAATAAAGATTAAACAGAGGAATGGAAATACACAGAAAAATAATAGTGAGAGACTTGAGTTTTAACGTGGTTCACCCAAACCTAGGCTACATCCACCAATAGAGAGTCCAATATTATTATCCAATAAATCAAACCGATTATAACCAGCAATCCTTTCAACTCAATACCACTACAAAATGCTACAATACATCAATGGAAACCCTAACCCTTAGCCGCTTTTATCAAGCCTTATGTCAGTTACAAAAATAGGGTTTTTTTATGTCAGCCAATAGAAAAATAACTCCCGATGCATTTATAAAATAATAAAATAGGTAACTGACATAAGGCTACCCCTAGACCCCGTAAGGGGGCACTGCCCTTGACCCCATTAAATAATTTGGGGGGAAACTACGCCAATAAAAGTGGGGTAAATTTAACCTCTGAGTTTGATCAGGCTCCATATAACAACATATCATACTCTCAAGTGTTAAGGGGTGGCTCACTACTCTCCTCAAGAGGACCTAGACACAACTAATTACACATAATGTAATGATGAGCCACACAAACATCTATGGATGAGGAGGGTCTAATAATCTCAAGTGGTCCATTATGACCATCAATATCATGTGGTTGTGCTAGCTAAGAGGTATGTGTAATCAAGTGCTCAGTCAAAGAGTGTATGGAAATGAGGCTCTTATGTGTTGCATTGACAACAATGTCTGGGTGCTGAATTGGAGGTGGAGAAGGGGTAGCAAGAGGGGGAATAAAAGGACCTTGCACTTGTCTCATTGCCCCAAGTCTATCTTGAGGCATTCCTTTACCTACTCCCTAAAACTCTCTAAAATTAAAATAGTTCACATGGTGACCCATTACAAACTCTACATATAGTTTATAGAGGAAATATAAAGGTGCATCAAAATTGTTGTTGGGTGGTTTATCAAAAACTATCCACCAAAAATAACAAAAAATATGAGTAATACCCTTATGTGTACACCATTTGATTGAATACTTAGGCTTACGAACATCAACATGCAATTTAGTTTTAGGGTTGACAAAATATTGGGCTAGCATGGCTTTCGTAATGTCTAAATCTTTGACTTGGTCATATGATAAACCATTAGAATATTTTGCCTTCTTGGCTTCTCACCATTGCCTAAATGATTCATGTTGTCTTGTGAGGGTTCAAATGTGAGTAATAATTTCCTTTAAGCTTGATGTCATTGAAGACAATCAAGGGTGGCGGCAATAAATTTCTACAATCTTATTTATTTCATCAATATTTTTTTCAATTTGCTCTTGGATTGTTGGAGGGTTTGGTAGGGAAGGGTTTGGATTTTGATGTTCTTGATCCATGTTACCTATTTAAAATTTAAAACAGACAACTTTAGAATTTAAAACAAAAAATTTCATTTGATTTAGAAAAAAAATCAAAAAAGGGAAAAATTAAACCCTTACCTCTTCAAATTTGCCTCCTCCAAATTGGATATCCATCTTTCTCCAAACAGATATCCATTTCTTCCTCTCTAATTTTGCAATCCGTGGGTTTTACAAAATGCAGAGCCCTTTTTTTCTTTTTATGTTTTGCAAAATGGATATCCGTTCCAAATGGATATCTGTTCCAAATAGATATCCATTCTAAATGGATATCCATTTTGGTTTGGTATTCCAAACCAAAACAGATATTATGTCTAACTAATCAAAAAATTTAAACATCCATTTCATGATTTTGGCTAAGTAAAATGTTTTTTTCTCCTATTGCCATTGTTTGGCCCGCGATGATCTTGCACTCACCCCATAGCCAAATCTCTTCCACTCCATATTCATCATCTTCTTCTGCTCATCATTCAACTAGAGGAAATTAACTTTATCAAAGGCCACTACATTCAAGTGATACTATCATTTTTGTTTAGGAAGGTATGCAATGGGCTAGGCATTCTTAGCAACAAGCTATCTTTATCAAGATCAATTTTACCAAAGCTTATGACCGCATTCAAGGGCTATTCATTTTGGACATGCTTCAAGTTGGTCCCAACTATATCGAATCAATTAAGATGCTCTTTGCTAATGCTTCTTCTTTCCTTCCTATCAGTGGCTAGCAATCCTCCTCATTTGGGATTTTTTACTCCATTAGGTAGGGCTATTATTTGGAACCAATGCTTTATGTTTTGGATGCATAAGGTTTTGGCTACTTTTTAGCCAGTACTATCTCTCAATAAAGAGTTAAAGGGTATCTATTTTCATAACTCCTCTTCCTAGGTTTTTAATGACCACTTTGCTTATGATTCCATCTTCACTCTTATCAAGGAACCTGATAATGTCAATCAAGACTTGCAATGTCTCAACACCTTCCATATTATCTCTAGCTCTGGCATCCAATGGTAAAAATCACAATGTTATCACTAGTCTTTTCTCCCCAAGTTAGCATGGTTTGAAGACTACAACTAGAAATGGGTCAATCACGGAGAAAATTTTCTATTCTTAAGCATCCCCTTTTCTTTCCAATCTTCTTCTACTACCTTGTGGTAAGCCATTCTTTCATCCATAGAAAACAAGTTATACTATTGAATTGCCAAAATCCCTTTTCCTTATTGGGAAATTCCAAATTTGCTCCAAAGTGCTCGATACCACTCATGTCTACTACTCATTCAAGCTATTAAAATGTGAAACAAAAAAAAAACTAAGTATTAACAATAATCTCCTAATTTCACATTAAACATATACTTAAGATTAGTGAAATAATGGAAAGTAAATTAAATAAGCAATGTAACACTAAAATAAAACTTTATACCTTCCTTAATGTTTGGATGTTCTCCTTTGATTATTGTTGATAAGGGATGAATGTGATTGCTCTTTAAACCTATAGCATGCCTTTTCTTTCCACTTGATGATGAAAATGGCTTGAGTGAGGTTCAATTTATATATTTTTAATGATGAGGATTAAGGGTGGAGATTAATTTGAAAGGTCAATGGATGAGGTTGACTAAAAGATTGGCATGCATGAGAAGCCACAAAGTAGCACTTGGTGATTGATACACATGATGAGAGTTTGGATTGAGAAGTTTTTGATTGATAGGATTTTCTAGGAAAAGATGGAGGATGAGGATTAAAAGGTACTTTTGGAACCTGGTGCAAGCTCTCACACATGTCTGAGAAGAAACATGGGGATGTTTGATTATGACAAGTAGGAATTCTTACACATATGTGAGAAACATAGGGAAGTGTGATTATGAAAAATAGGACTTATAACAAATGTGTGAGAAACATAGGGATGTTTGATTGTGACATATGATTGATATGTTAACATGTATGAAATGGAGGGTGGAGATTCTAATGGGTAAGTGATTGACTATGATTGAGGATTAATTTTAAATTAGGATTGATGATGTGGATTTTAGGAATGAAATTTTTTAATTAGAGAAAATAGATTATGTGGATTTAGCTTAGTTAATCAAATAAAATGATTATTTAATTAACTAACATTAGGACATTAGCCTAGTTAGTTAGATTTAATTGACTAGTATTAGGATTAGAGTAATTAAAAAATATATTTAATTAGATGATGGGCAAGGGGTAACCTAATTAATTAAATAATTTATTTAACTAATTAATGTAGGAATGGATAGGGGATTATGATAGCAATTCAATTACGATGTGGTGGTGAATTTTAGGTGTCTACATTTTGCCCCTCTTTAAGATGTTTTTGCAACTAAGGGAAGTAATAATATTTCAAAGAAAATAAAATATAGTGCTTGATGAGATGAACCTGGGGAGGTAAGATGCCCTAGTCATCTAAAGAAAAATGGAGTTAGTAAATGGATAAGGGAATCCCTCTCAAGAGGATAGGCGGGTTGGAAGAACACAAGTGTGCTCTTGAAATGGATGAAATAGAGATGGAAAAATGAGAATATATGATTGGATGTTAATGATGGAAGAAGCAATTTTGAGGATAAGGATAGAAGTAGGTACATGATGAATGTTGAGGATGAGAAAATGGATTGAGATATGGAGGGGAGGTAGATGCAAATGGATGGGGTAGACGATAGCCATGTTAAATAGTTTGAGCAACCTGGTATTTAATATAGTATAAGTTATTATGCACCATGGTATAAGGACCAAGGTGACAATGTATCCCATGAATAGGACTGTCAAACTCTTTTATTAACCAATACATTGATGTAGAAAGGGCATGCACACAACTCAATGGACCAACAGATCCTATATCAAGCAACCTACTGGCTATAATGTGTTACATTTTAATTGTCAAACTAGGGAATCGTATTCTTCTTGGATGGTGCTCGTACTATGTGTATAGTCAAGGATTCCTAAATTGTAATCTAGAGGTTGTGCATAGAAATAAACTATTGAAAGGAAAACAAAATCTACTTTACAAGAATTGATAGGTAGTAAGTAAAGATGATAAGAAATAACCAATGTTATTTAGTTGGTTGTAAATCAAATGGTCTTATGTAATTCTTGAAATAGGGGAACAACTAATAATCAATCGGTGATCACCTTGACTCAACAATACATATTATAAATTTCTAACTAATCCACATGACATAAACTTATCACAACATGCATTAATCACATAAACATAAACATGTAACATAAACTAAACATGTATACATATAAGAGAGACACAGTTACCTCAAGTGGCCCTTTCTTGAGTGACTGTGATCCCCACAAAATCTAACTAAATCTCTATGGTATTACTTAAACCATTGACTGAACTCAAAACATGTGTTCCTTTATTGGATGCTTGAGAAAAATACAATAACACTTATGATAACACAATCTTTGTCTAACCCTTTCGTATACAAAATCTAACAACATATATAGACAAGCTTGGGTTCTTTCCTATTTGAACAAAATTGCCAAACAATAAAATACCATAACTGTCCATTCTCCAACAACATAGGGAGAAGATATTATTATTAATCAAACTAGGAATAGGAAACTAAACTGCCATGGAGATAATGTAGATGGCATAGTCCTACTGTAACTCTCCTTAGTCATTATGAAAATCACTCATAACTGGAAACAAAACATGGACCATGATCTGAGCTTCCTTCATTATTCATGACTGTGTCAACTATCAAAGGATATCTGTCAAAGAGTGGGGAGTTATTATATATCTTTATTGTCATGTCCTTATATTAATTATTTATAATTAAATCGATAATGTATTAAAATGTAATATATTTATTGAATGTATAAATAATAAGTATAAATACAAATATTGTCAATTTAAATATTATTATAATATATAAATAAATATATTTATATATATAATATATATAAACATTAACAATTCATTAATAATATAAATCTAAATATTGAATTATATATTATTATAATTATGATTATAATATATATATATATATATAAAATTATATATAATAACATATATACATATTGGAAAGTGTAATAGATGAGTCAACATTACAAAATAAAGATATTATTATTATTCACTATTAATATATCATATAAAATATTATTAAAGATATTAAATAATGCCTAAGATTAGATCCGCTTTGTATGAGAAAGGCAACAAATAAATAAAGTAATAATAAGCCTTTCTAACCAATTATAAAGTAAGTGATTCCTTAATATCAGCTTTTATGATATAAGTCAAAAGTAATCGTTGTTCAAAAAAGAGAATGTGGAACAATTGTAGAAGGTAGCGATATATATATATATATATATATATATATATATATATATATATATATATATATATATATATATATATATAAAATCTAAATTAAATTTATTTATGACATGGTGTGATTCTCTCAAAGAGATGCAAACTATTTGAAAAGTCATGTCTGTTATGAAAGGACATAAAGATACCTCACTTATAAAGGCTTGGTGGTGAAGGGAAGGAAGGGCAGATCTCACTTAGCAATTATTCTCAACGGATCTGCATATCAGGGATATCAATATTTTGATAAAGAGGAAGAATAATATAATTTTAGGAGAATATGACTGAGTTAAAATAGAGAATATGCAAGGCATATGGATAGTGATCATAAGAGTAACATGTGAAAGATTAATGATAGAGAATGTGCCTTAAAAGTAATTATAAGATTAGTAATAGTGATACGTATTGAAAGTAATCATAGATTAATGATAGTGATGTGTATTGAAAGTAATCAATGATGAATTAAAGATATGAATTGGCATTTGATCGTAGAAATGATAAAAGCAATGTTCTTATGTGAATTATATATGTGACTGTAAATGCAAAATGTACTAATGTTCTCTTTTTGCAAGTTGAAATTTGTGAACAAGGTAGAGAAATTTTGATTTGTGACAAGGGGACATTACAAGTGGTATCAGAGTTGTCATCCTACCATCCTATGTATATTTTGTGATTTATGTGTATTCAAGGTTTACCTTGTGGCTTATGTGAATACGTGTATTCGTGTGACTTATGTATTTAAGTGTATACTTTATAACTTACATGTACATTTTGTGGCTTAAGCTACTTGCTTGTCTACTTAAGCTACTTGTCTACTTGCTTAAGCTACTTTCTTGTCTACTTAAACTACTTGTCTACTTGCTTCAGCTATTTGCTTGTCTACTTGAGCTACTTGTCTACTTGCTTGAGCTACTTGCTTGTCTACTTGAGCTACTTGCCTACTTGCTTGACTACTTAAGCTACTTTCCTACTTGCTTGAGCTACTTGTTTGTCTACTTGAGCTACTTGCCTACTTGCTTGTCTACCTGAGCTACTTGCCTACTTGCTTGCGCTAGTTGCTTGCGTGCTTGAGTTGATAGGTAGGAAGAATGCCCCCATCATATCATCATTAAGACATGATAGGTAGGAAGAATTCCCTCCATCATGCTCTTGTCAAGATGTGATAGGTAGGAAGAATGCCCTCCATCACATTCTTGAACCTTAAAGGTGGACATAAGAGGTGATAGGTAGGAAATGTGCTCTCCATCACGCTCTAATTTGCAAATATTTCTATGGATTCTATCAAAGGAAATGCGATAAACTCACATGAGCCAAAGGGGTTCTGCCTTTTAATTAAAGGGTTCTGCCTTTGGGTCTAGGAGAGATGTGCTCTTCTAGATACGCCACTCATGATGAGAAATGATAAGTCCACATAAGCCAAAGGGGTTCTACCTTCTAGTGAAGGGTTCTACCTTTGGGTCTAGAGAGAGATGTGCTCTTCTAAACATGCCACTTATGATGGAAGTAATAAGATCACATGAGCCAAAGGGGTTTTGCCTTTGGGTCTAGGAGAGATGTGCTCTTCTAGATACACCACTCATGATGAGAAATAATAAGTCCACATAAGCCAAAGGGGTTCTACCTTCTAGTGAATGGTTCTGCCTTTGGGTCTAGAGAAAGATGTGCTCTTCTAGACATGCCACTTATGATGGAAGTAATAAGATCACGAGCCAAAGGGGTTCTGCCTTTTAATTAAAAGGGTTCTGCCTTTGGGTCTAGGAGAGATGTGCTCTTCTAGATATGCCACTCATGATGAAGAACGATGAGTCGACATAAGCCAAAGGGGTTCTGCCTTCTAATGAAGGGTTCTGCCTTTGGGTCTAGAGAGAGATGTGCTCTTCTAGACATGCCACTTATGATGGAAGTAATAAGTTTACATGGGCTGAAGGGGTTGTGCCTTCTAGTGAAGGGTTTTGCCTTTGGGTCTAGAGAGAGATGTGCTCTTCTAGATACGCCACTCATGATGGAAATGAAACGTTCACTTGGCCTGAAGGGGTTCTGCCTTCTAGTTGAAGGGTTATTCCTTTGGGCCTAGAGAGTTGGATCACTAGGATACCCTTTTGAAACCTCACTCCCCTATCATAGGCATAGTATCATAAGGAGACAATTCATGAGGAAATAGGCAAGATGGCAAGATGAGGGAATTCTCAATAGGCATGCCACCTCATATGAATGGCATGGGCCACATGAGGCCAAGGGGGTTCTGCCTTTTAGTTGAAGGGTTCTACCCTTGGGCCTAATGAGGCTAAGTCACCTCATTAAGTTGCTTTCTTCCATGCTTTCCCATGATTGATCATCTTAAGGATAAGGCCTTACGCTAACCAATTGAGGAGAAGGCTCTAGGCTAACACCTAAAGATTAAAGAAGGCCTTAGGGTAAAACCTAAGGAGAAGGCCTTGGGGTCACACCCAAGGATACATGCAGGCCTTTGGCTAAGTTGAGGATTATTCCCACTTGAAACAAAGGAATTGAATATCAACCCCCAGGATCATGCTATATGTCATCTTATCATCAACTTGCTTAAGCAATCAAAATCTCACTTCAACATCATTAGATTCATCTTTGGAATTTTCATCAATATTATTTCATTGCAAATCGCCAATCTCGGATTATCAATACTCCCAAAGTTTTCTTTAACATTGAAAAATTCTTCCTTCCTGCATTCATTTGATTAACTACATTTCCTCAATCATATTGCTATTCAAAATCAAATCAAATCTTCTTTGATCATCAAATCAAATAATCAACTACTCCTCAAGAACATAACTCTTTGCAATTTTTGAGATCAATAACACATCAAAAGGTTAAACTACATGATGACTAGTATAAGACCAAATCTCGTAATCAAAGATCAAGATATCTTCATCATTCATTGGAATCTTGGAATCTCAATACTCTCAAATCTTCTTCATCTATGATACTTGCATCACGTCATTACCATTCAAAACATCAAACAAATACTTATACTTTTCAAGTATTCTCTTCTCTTTTCATGGGATCACAATCATTTTTCTCCTCACTAAAGCAATATACATTCTAGATCAAATTCGCAGTTTGTCTCTACACATCGGAAAGTAGATGTTAAAAGTGTAATGAAAGAACCCATTATGATTGCTTGAGGACAAGTAATTTTGAGTGGGGAGGGTTGTCATGTCCTTATATTAATTATCTATAATTAAATTGATAATGTATTAAAATGTAATGTATTTATTGAATGTATAAATAATAAGTATAAATACAAATATTGTCAATTTAAATATTATTATAATAGATAAATAAATATATTTATATATATATATATATATAATATATATAAACATTAACAATTCATTAATAATATAAATCTAAATATTGAATTATATATTATTATAAGTATGATTATAATATATATATATATATATATATATATATATATATATATTGAATTATATATAATAACATATATACATATTAGAAAGTGTAATAGATGAGTAAACATTACAAAATAAAGATATTATTATTATTCACTATTAATATATCATATAAAATATTATTAAAGATATTAAATAATGCCTAAGATCAGATCCACTTTATATGAGAAATGCAACAAATAAATAAAGTAATAATAAGCCTTTCTAACCAATTATAAATTCAATGATTCCTTAATATTAGCTTTTATGATATAAGTCAAAAGTAATCGCTGTTCATAAAAGAGAATGTGGAGCAATTGTAGAAGGTAGCGATTAATATATATATATATATATAATCTAAATTGAATTTATTTATGACATGGTGTGATTCTTTCAAAGAGATGCAAACTATTCAGAAAGTCATGTCCGTTATGAAAGGACATAAAGATAGCTCACTTATAAAGGCTTGGTGGTGAAGGGAAGGAAGGGCAGATCTCACTTAGCAATTATTCTCAACGGATCTGCATATCAGGGATATCAATATTTTGATAAAGAGGAAGAATAATATAATTTTAGGAGAATATGACTGAGTTAAAATAGAGAATATGGAAGGCATATGGATAGTGATCATAAGAGTAACATGTGAAAGATTAATGATAGAGAATGTGCCTTGAAAGTAATTATAAGATTAGTAATAGTGATACGTATTGAAAGTAATCATAGATTAATGATAGTGATGTGTATTGAAAGTAATCAATGATGAATTAAAGATATGAATTGGTATTTGATCATAGAAATGATAAAAGCAATGTTCTTATGTGAATTATATATGTGGCTATAAATGCAAAATATACTAATGTTCTCTTTTTACAAGTTGAAATTTGTGAAAAAGGTAGAGAAATTTTGATTTGTGACAAGGGGACATTACAAAGAAGATATTATTATTAATCAAACTAGGAATAGGAAACTAAACTTCCATGGAGATAATGTAGATGGCATAGTCCTACTGTAACTCTCCTTAGTCATTATGAAAAGCACTCATAACTGGAAACAAAACATGGACCACGATCTGAGCTTCCTTCATTATTCATGACTGTGTCAACTATCAAAGGATATTTGGCAAGGAGTGGGGAGTTATGACTAACTCATGTCCAATCAATTCAGAGTCCTTTTCTTTTGGTTGTGGGTGACTACACTATCTTCTGTGGATGACAACACCTCCTTTGCTGCAGATGATAGGTGGTTTTTATGAAATATAGCCATGTGCTTGTTGCATGGGGGTTAGTCCATCACATAATATCTATACATCACAACTACTAAAATTAACAGAAAGTACTACCATATTTCATGAGAAATCATCAATTCACACACAATCATTTACCAACATATTATATACCAATCTTAATGCTTTCAATGTCTTAAGGATGATTATAGGCATAGTCAATAGATATAAAAGTCTAGGAATGTCTTTGAAAAGCATGGACTTAAAGAAAGAGAAATAGGACAAAACATAGCCTCATCACACCCCCAACTAAACATGTTGATGGTCCTCCAACAACCAAGGTATTTGATTATATTGAAGAGCTATCTCCTTGTAATATGTAGGTTCTTCTACTCCTCTATCCTGCTTGAGATAGAAACCCTTATGCTCTGCCAATCTGTTCCATCTAGCCCGTTCCGGTACTTGGTTTGTCCTATGTGCCTGAGAGTGTGGAATGGGATAAAGAAGCAGGGGAGGATGAAACAACAAAGGTAGCCAAGTAATTCCATGTTCATTGGTTGGCATAATGTACCTTTGTGTTCTAGTGATTATTGTTGAGAAATTTAACACTGAGTGAGGCTCTTTCCTTTGTAATGCTGGTGTCAATTCTTTCTACCTACCATGTGAAAAACCCAAATCCTTCTTACCAATACCCTCAGCTAACTCCTTAAATTTCTTATAATCCTCTGCCCTACACCCCATGAGTTTTGCTTCTACCTCAGGATGTTCAATTAGTTCAATCCACTCTTCCACTATCTTGTTGGGATCTGGGATCTCTACCCTGATTTTGAGAGGGATTGATTTCTCTCTCTCACTGTACTATTGTTGAATGATCCCTCTCCTATGCTCATTCTAGATGAATGATGTTAGGGCCTTTAATTGTACATCCCCAATAACAACTAGGGGATTCCAATGGGTATCATAAGGAATAGCTAACTCATGCAAGTAAAATTCACACAATTGGTTTTGCATCTCAGGGGTAGCTTGTTGGTAGCTTTTAAAAATAAAGTAGGTGTAAAAAGTGAAACATGGGCTGTTGCAAATATGTGCCTAAGCGGTGTTGTCATTGATGTCAACATATCCTTGTTGCCATTTGTGTCAACTGTATCCTATTTTGCTGCCTATATAGAAGACTGGATTGTTGAGGGTGTTGAGAAAATTAATGAGGATCAATGTATGTGGACCATATGGCTAAGTAGTGGATTGTTTGAAGAAGCTCCAGTTAAGTTTTGAAGGGTTCACATGAAGATTTGAAGAAGCTATGGCCATTTGAGTAGAACTAGTTTGTAGTGTTCAGAAGAGATAGAATGACAAGAAAGAGGTCCAGATTGTTCCAGAAATGTCAAATGATTATCTGCGGATCTAGAGGCATGTTTGGGAAGTCAGTGTGTATCATCCATTCAAGTGGTTCATGGTTTGGAGGTCTGTAAGCAATCTTTCTAATGTGACAGTCATGATAGACAGTGTTCTTGAGGTTCCCGAGGAAGATTGGTGCAGGAGTACCTAAGGTGTCATCAAACCCTCATAAGCCACATTTTGAAGTTTTTGTGTTCTAAGAGACCATGGTTGTTAATAAGGTCTTGAAAGACCATTTCTCATGTTTTTTAATAAGGACCATGTCCATTAATATCATTTTGAGGACATTCTTCATGTTTTGAGATCATTAGGGTTATAGTGTGTCAAAGATTCAAAAGGTTACAAAACTATTTGAAAGTTATTAATGTAAAAAGAGTGTAAAACATGTTGTAATGTGGAAGTTGCAAAGGCCAACCAACCCAAAAGTGGTTATGGATGATTATGGACGTTGATTATAGTTGTGATGTATTGAAATATGCTCACAAACATTGAGAAAAACATGCTGGATGAATAAAATCACGTTTTTGTGCCTCTTTTCCTTGTTTTCTGTACTTTTTGACTGCAAATCTGCTGTTCCCAGCATTGGTACGGTTATGTACAAATATATACAAGGGCAAGACATATATGGTTGGAAAGAGGATTGAGTTACCTTTCATATGAATCTAGTTTGAGGTCCTAACTCCATTCCTAGAGGAAATTATCGCTATTTTTCTGAAACTGCCTGTTTATAGTCTGTTAAGGGTTTTGAGGGAGTAAAAAATGGTATTTTAGTCATTCCACTTGCTTTCCAGACCTGTAACTCAGTGGAATGACTTTATTTAAGGTAGGTTAGATGTTCCAATGGTTTTGGGAGGCAGAAAAAATATGTTGTGTGAGTTTGTGGTGATGCCCTTGAGTTGTTTGTAGTATTTTCAATGTGGAAAAGAGGAATTAAAGAGGGCATTTGACAAAATGTCAATGGCAAAGTATATCTGAGTGTTTTGTGAGTATGTGTAGGTGTATATTAATTTGGTTGATGCAGTGTCTAAGGTGGTGGAGGCCTAGAATATAGACTTTCAATAAAACCCTAGGTTTTTGGCCTAAAAGTGAAGGTTTTTGAGTTTGCCAACCAAATGATCATTCCACTTGAATTTTATTGTGGATTTGGACATTTTGGAACCTATTGAAAGAATTTTTTTGGGTTTTGGGGTTTAACTTGACATTTTGAGAGTAGTTTCTTTGTAAATGTGACCTAATAGGCCTAGTTCAAGGTAGGTCTATCATAGGATTTGAAGCCTTCTGTCCAAAACAACCTATATCCATCTTTTGATATGTTGACAAAAAATATAATGGGTGCCCAAAAGTGTCTTTGTTTCATTGATACCATGCCCCAAATGAATATTATGGTCTGACAGATCCTAAAACAAGGCTATAAGGGTTTTAGGTGCCTAAAGAAGGAAGTACCAAAACTGAGTTTGTTCTGCCTATGCCAATGGTTGGGATGGGTCCCATAGCATGTAAAATCAACCTTTCCATGATGGTTTCAAAGATGTTAACTTCTATTCCCACTTTTACAAGTTGATCCTTGAATTTGGGTTTTAGAGTGTGAAGAAAACATTATCAATTTGGGGAATCCTCTATCAATTAGGAGTCATAGCCCTCAATGCATTATCTACTGTTGTCTTTAACACATCCATGAATTATCTTTCATTATCAGCTATGACATCTTCAACTAATTCTCTGAGTTCCTTTCCTTTATATTTATACAAAAATGATTTAAATTCCTGAGAATGAATGAATCGATCATCTGCAATGAAAGAATCATATGCCAACTATCTGGGATCCTCATCACTAGGCCCCTCTTCATCCTGCTTTCTACTAGGAAGTTGATAACCTTCCATTTTTGTCTAGAGATTCTACTTGTCTATTCATGGAGCTCCTCTTCACCTACAGATTCCTCATCACCAGAAGATAATAACTCTATTTCTGGAAATTATTTTCTTTTCTCATCTAATTCTCTATTCTATTTTTCAATTACTAATTCGACTTCAGCTTCTTCCATGTTCCTAATAATATCATCATGTAGATATGGAATGTGTGTGTATCCACTAAGATTTTGTTTTCTTCTAGCAAAATCAATGAAGCCTTCAAGATCAAATCCTTTTCTTGTCTCGGCACACCTCATGTTGTAATGCATTAATTTATCTCTGATGAGACCATACCCGTCCTTGGAAACCACAGTAAAATCCCCAAAACACAGAGTACTAGGCATGAAGGATTGTTTGTCATAGGCACTTAAGTTCATCACATTGGAATAGTTCATCTACCTGACTATCTCTAAGTAAGCAATCCTATCAGGAACTATCTTGGGCAGTATAAATGGGGTATCTTCAAAACCATAAATTCTGACCATAGTTGAGTCCTCAAAGAAATACCAATCTATACAACACTTTTACAAAATATTCTTCAAAATAAATGTAACTGGAGTGGGAAAACCTACTATCCCATACCCTTGTCCACATCTGCATAGGCAACTTTTGTCCCCTTTTGTCTATTTAAGTAATTTTGAGTTCATTCAACCATATTCCCATTTCTTGGCCATAGTATAATACCATGTGCATGAGGAGTGAAGAATACTCAAAAGAAACTATTGGGGCGTTGTTCTTAATTGCAATTAAGCTAGAATCAATCTTCCTAAAAATATAAGCGGCATAATCAAATTGCCTAGCATTATGACATTGGATATTTGTTGCTATCACCATTAATGGAATTGTCATGAAATTAGGAACTTCTGATCCTAGGACTTGGCCAATGGAATAATAGGTATATTTCATATAAGGTTCAAACAAGGACACATGGAATGGAGGTCCATCACAATTGTCATCAAAAGGTATTGCTTTTCCTTCTGCCCTAGGCCTATGAAGAATTAATCTCCATCCATTGTATGTGGTGTCCATCCTCCAGTATTCTTTGTCTAAATCCTCATATACTATGGGATGCATACATATAAGTCATCCAAATCAAATACTTCACAGATGGCATTTTTGGACAAATGTATAACAGGCTCTCCTTGTGGATTGCATATGGTTTTGAGGCTAGGATTGTAATACTTAGCCAAAAGTTTTAGGAGTTCCACATTCACAAACACATCTGGGACCACCAATTTTCCCAAATTCAAATGCCACGGATTAGACACTAGGACATTTCTAAATCTCCTATCATAATGGAATTTAAATAATTCATAACCTCTGATCGGTGTCCATACATTTCCCATGTATTTGTATTTTTCTTCTAATTTCTCCACCTCCACCCTGAGTTGTGCAGACCTTCAGGCTTTAGGGGTAGACCCAGGTAGTTGATCTATCAAATCCTGATTTAGTTTTTTCTCTTTCACCTTTTCATCAGGACCTTTATCAATTTTTTGTTTCTTAGGTTTACTGGTTTCACCCTGTTGTTTTCTACCCTTGCCCTTTACTGGTGTCTCCATTAGTTATAATTCTGAATAGCAAATACAAATTGTAAGTCACCACACAGAGGTTTTATGTTTCTACTTGTTGCCTGAGACAATCACCGAATTCCTTTGTTTTCTCCTCCAAATTCTCGCTTGCGTGCTCTTCTCAGACAATCCTTTTGAACACAATTACAATGATTTAGAATGACTGTGCAGGGGATTTCTTCTCGGCCTGTAATTAATATTTCCAATGCATTAATGTCCATAATCATTTTGAAATGTCACATCATGATAATGTCCTTCATCGGAAGGACTTTTGTAATGTTAGTGCGATCTAAATGGTTCTTATGGAGCGAATATTTGTAGATGACTCAATTGCTGTGACCCTTTGTTTTATTTCCTCGATGTCACTTTTCATGAAAGCATATGTATGTTTATATCGATAAGATGTTTCAATGCTTATTCGATATAAGAATGAGCATAGAAGCTATTGTCAGCCTAACTTACACTATCGTTATGAAAACAACATCCTACTTTGATATTTCAAATCTCTTCGATACTGATTATTTATATTAGTATGAGTCTTCCCAAAATGTTTATTGATTTCTCTTTACAGGGCGGATTAGTGAAATCAGTAAGACCCAAGAAATTGATACCGACATCATTTGTCTTTCTGACACATGTGACCTGCCGGAAAGAATCTCATTGATGTGTGTGTTATTGTCTTCATCGGAACAACATATGCTATCGGGATGACCTTATTTGATTTATCTGATCCTTGTTGTTTCCCCGACGCTGTCCTTTTTATTCGTTCTTCATTAGAATGATCACAGTCATATGTCACCAAAATCCTCTGTCGTTGTGACTATAGACTCAACAAGACCTATAAGTCCTACTTTGATGTGCTCCCTTTTGCCGATGAGTTATATCCTTCACATAAATCTGTATGACTTTAGCCGAAACTACCTTATGGTTGCTGATACATCATAAGGTCAGAGAAACATTAATTTTTTGTTCTAATGTGCATTTCTTCCCAATGAGTCGATAGTTCAATCTGTTCCCTGAGTTGTTTGGTAGGACTCTTGTCGAATTTCCCCATTGGTGTGATCTACGTTGTCGGGGGAATGTTCGGAGTATTTTCTGACAATGCTTTCTCATCCTGATGGTCCTTATACTTGATCAATTCGGTGTGACTGGGATTCTCTTTCCGATAAGGGGTCATCGGCATAACTTCCTTTATCAAGGCTTCTTGAAATTCTTATTTTGACTTTACTCCTAATGTCGATACACATCTAATCTACTTCAAATGGAACATGGGTCGGTATGAAAAAATTGAGGTCTTGTTGAAATCAGAGAACTGAAGTTTTTTTCAGATTATGGTTTGGGAGGTGAGACAAATAGTTATGGTAGGGATCTTATCATACAAATCATGTTATGTTTGTGGAATTTATCAACTGTTATTATGATTTTGGGGGTATAATGTTCTGATTTGGTTGGATAGTGGATGGATAAAAGTACAAGAAAATTTTGAAATTTTCCTGTCCCAACAGAATGTATCTATTGTAGCTTCAAGAGGAGGCCTCACAATCTCTGCATATCTGACTCCCTTATCATCAAAAAGCCTAGAAACAGTCTTTGGCTTTTTCTTTTGTGCCTTTGGCTTGGTAGGCAATAGCTTTTCCAAATCAATATCATCAAGCGAAATGGCCTGCTTCTTTCTTTTAGGAGTATAGGCTGACAACCACGGAGGCAATGTTGGAACATTTACATTTGTGAGTGGATCAACTGTCTGATTAGTAGGATTCATGTTAACACTTGTGATGGTAACAATTAGAGAAGTGGTAGTAAAAACTACACCTGTAGCATCAACATTCTTTTTAGAGCTATTAAGAAATTGATCTAAAATAGTTTGTTCTCCAATATCCAATGAAGATGAAGACAAACTTGGTATTGAACCAAAAGAATAAAAAATAGTTCAAAAACCAATCTTAATAGAATTAGGAGTAGAATCAGAAGATACAACAATAACAGGAGAGGTAGGAATATTAGAAACAACTAGAACATAATCAGAAATAGAAATATGTGGCAAGGTGGTAGAAACTTGTGGTTCCTGGGAAGTATCTTTCTGAGGGGACTTATGCAAACCATCAAGTTGTTCCTGTTCTACACTTGCCTCTATTTCATATCCCTTATCTCTTTCCTCAACTGATTTCTCACCCATTTCTACATCCTCAGTATGGGGCTCTTCAACATCTTTCTGCTCTGCTTTTGCATTTTCAACCTCCACATTATCAATATTCATCTTATTTGAATCTGGATCTTCAGTATTTAAACTTTCTGTAACTTCTTTTGCTTTCCCTCCTTTAGAAACAAACTTAATCCGTGGTTTTGATACCTTGGATGAAGAAGGAACGTCACTCTTGTTCTTGGTTCTGTTCTCAACCTTCTTCCTAGTTTTTTCCTGAGTTTCTATTTCAAATCCAGTAAGAAATTCTTTCAAATTGATTCCTTTACTCTGCAACCAAACATTGGTGTTGGCCAATATGGGCTAAAAGCTTTTTCGAAGGGAAGTTTCCTCTTTTATTGACCATTTGATTTCAGGTAAGGCTGAGGTTTCAATATTTTCAATATTGTACTTAGGGTCTAAAACATCCCCCTCATCCTCCATACCTTCAAGAATATTTTCCAATCCAATTTCTTCTATTTGGCTCAAATGCAGTCTGTAGTAATCCAACTTACGTATCTCATTTTGAGTCCTCAAGTCAGCTCAAACATCCTCTACCATAGGAACTTGGAATACTGACCTCCTTTTGATTTTATCCTATACTCTATAGAAATCAAAATTATTCCTCTTCTTGAATTACTTCATAGTCACTAGTTGTATTTCAGTTGTAATTGCTTTAGCTTTGGTAGCAGATTGAACTGAATATCTCCCAATTTCTATAGGATTCAACTTGATTCCAGACTTCTTCAATTCCATTTACTTATTGTGAACAACAATCAATTGTCTGCACAACTCCATTAGAACCATATTGTCACTTGGACATCGAGGCAACATTTATGGATAACCTTGGTAATACCCAACTCTTAGATATGTAAAAGTAGGAAATTGTAGAAATAAACATCAAAAAAAATTCACAATCTCCTAGGCTTCATCAAACACTCTCCTCTGTTCCAACTCATTATTCCATAAGCACATGAAGACTAGAAAGAAATCATCATTCACCCTCCTAAAATGGTGAATGGATCCTTTGAGAGTTATCTGAGGATAATATTGAAAGATTGGCATAACTCTCCGATCTCCCTCTTGAGTTAAACCTGGAAAAATCCTCATTGATGCAGCAACATACACTAGATAGGAGGTCATATAAAACTTGAAAGTAGTATTAACCTTAAGTAGTTGATCATGTAAAGCATTACTGATTTGTTCTCCCCAAAATATCTTCTGTTGCCCCTTGAGAATGACCCTAATGTATAAATACATCCACTCATGGAATGTAGAAGAAGAAGAAAGACCTCTGACTCTGCTTAACAAAGTAATTAAATCACTAACTTCCTCTACAAAGTCACTCCTTGGAAGTACTTTGGGCCATCTGGACAGGTTATTATGAGGAGTTTTCAACCACTTGTTATTTATATGCCTCTTAGCAGATTCTACATCATTATCAAAATCTTTTTGACCTTTGGCAAAGTTAATTTCTCCAACATTCTCAATTGGTGGGCACATGAATACCTTGTCTAAGAACTTTGCATCTAATCTCATGATACTATTTGCATTGGAATCAACCACAGTTCTAGTGTCTTTGTCATAATGGCTTGCCACTTGAAGGACAAACTCAAGATTATGGGCTGTAACTAGGAATGAAGCCACCAAATGTATGTTACTATCAATGATCCTTTGCATATGACGCAGAGGATTTGGTTGCTTGGTTCTTTCCACAAACTCCGCCATATCAACATGGCCTATTTTAGTGTCTTTGATCTCATCAACATTTGACTTCACCGAAGAAATAGGGAAAACCCCTTGGTACTTATACTTCATTGTTTTAGCCTTGGATGGAGACAACTTAGACATTGGCTATGAAGAAATTACTAGATACAATATTGACCATAGCTGCTACTCGTAGAAACTACAAAAATTCATTATCTCGCAGTTAGGGGAACAATTAGTATTTTAGGGAAACTGCGTAATGATGATCATGCTCATAGGGATGAGCTTAAAATGGCTAGAGAGTGAGCAAGTCAAAAAATTGGACGAAAGTGGGTCAAAGGTATTATTTTTCAAAAATTTCCAGTGTTAGAAAAATTTGAGGGAGTCATGCACGGCGGCCAAAATGACCACTCCTGCATGTGGGTAATTTCACAACTTGATGTAAGGGCAGTGGATTTCGCTGCCTTTACATGTAGGTAGGTAAAATTTTGCAAGGGTTGAAAAGGTGGTAAAAATGACCGCTTTTGCATTAGGAGGAAGGTCTGCATTGTGTAAAAGCGGTGGAAAAGGCTGCTTGTGCATATTGGTGAAATTGAGAACTTTTATGTATGAGCGGCCATTTTGACCGCTTTTACATGTAGGTAGATTTAACTTTTTTCCAAGTGCATGGGCGGTAAATTTCACTACCCCTGCATACCTCTCAAAAGAATGACAAATGTGCACTGGTGGTGAAATTCACCGCCCAAGCACATAGGGTAAACACAAAAAATGCCAAGGTAAAAAGGAAAAGACATTTTTAAATTTAACACAGGAAATTTCAACTCACGGCGAAAATTGCTGACCACATCAAACACACGACAAATGAGATGACTTTGTAAATAGAAACCTTAGTTTAAAGAAAAATAAATCACTTGTAAAGAAAATGAATTTAGGATTCTTTAAAATCAAAGAATAAACCAGAAATGAAAATGTTTAAAACCCTAGCATGCTTGATAAACAAAGAAACAAGCGGGAATGAAACCCTAACTGAAAAAATAATGGCAACGGTGATGAAAAATCTAACGCCCTTTGATCCTTTGCGAAAACAAAACCACTCGTCGCGGGAGAATTTGAAAACAAATAACAGTTTAGAAGAAAAATAGAATGACTGCAAACAATTACAAATGAAGTTTAAAAATTCAATTTAAAACATAAAAAGGTTTTAAAAGCCAAACTCATGCATTAATTGCACGAGTCAGACTCAAAGTCATCATAAAGTGCAAAGGCGACACTTTTTGCTACTTTTACATGACTTAAGAACAACATTTATGGGCGGCGTTTTTGACCAACCATGTACATGTTAAAACAAAAACACATGCATGAGCGGTCAAAACAATCACTCCTACATGCTAAATGAAAAAGAACATGTCCAGGACCCGAGCATATGGGAGAAACAAGTTACATGCATGGGCAGGATTTTAGCCGACCTTGCATGCTAACTATTAAAAATTTTCTAAGACTCTAGAAAGGTCAAAATTGATATTTTGACAAGCTTGTAACCTAGTCGAATTTCATGAACTTAGGGGAATGTTCCAAGACATTCTTAGGTGTTAAAGGACTATGCATGAGGTCGAAGAGAGTTTCCTTGAAATGCATACTTAAAGTGTAGGCTATGAAATAGACAAGTTCTATAGGGGTCGTCCTACAAAAAAAGCGTAGCTAATTTTGAGGACAACAGAATGGAAAGAAGTTTAAAGAGAATTTGGTTCCCTTCTTTGATGCACTTGATCTTTTGATAAGATTGGCCAACACAAAGGGATTGAAATAATTCCTTGGGAATTATATGCCCAATTTTGAGGCAATGAAGGTGAGCCTTCAACTGGACACCTTGAGATAAATGCATATCAACAATTTGCTTCTATTGGTGGAGTTGAGCTACAAATATTGTAGGGAAGGAGAGAAAAGAAGCACTTCTAGATCAATGGAGGCATGTCAAAGTTCTAAGGTTGTGGCCTTGTATGAGTGGTAGTGAAAAAATACTAGTTGGCACACATAGATCTAGAGGAAATGAGATGTGCATTTGATTGTGTCATTCCACCATTGAATCCAACCAACCTTGGGGGATTGGCATGACTAAAGATTCCATATGTGCAAAATATTCTCTGAGCCACCATAGACCAATGATTCAATAATGACATGTCCAAGAAGAATTATGTCTTAGGAGCTTTGGGCCCCACCATTTTCCATTCAATAAAGAACTAGACTGGGAAGTGATTGGAAAAGATGATTTCCTATAAAGGTTCAATTGGAAGATTGTACAACAGTTGATAAAAGAAAAGACGGGCTATCTAAAATCATGGATTTCTTAAGGTGTTTAAGAATTATCTCCATATCAACCCACAAATTGTTCCACATAAACCATGGATAATCAAGGTGGAGGTAGCCAATGTTAGGGTTTAAAAGAAATAATTTATTGCACATGTAGTATGAAGCCTCCCTTTTGCCAAATATCCAACGCATAGGCAAATGATCACACTTATCAGAAGCCATCTCGACCAAATTAAAATCACCACACATAATCCAAGAGGCAGTGGGAAATGACTCCACAATCCATCGCCAATGATGAGACATTACTAGAGCAATAATTATTAACAACCCCAAGAGAGTGGTTTTTAATATTAAATAAAAACCACAAAGCATGGCTGGTGGGGTCACATCCATGGGATACCAAATATGGATACCATGTAGACATAATGAAAGTGGCAAGGCCTCCATGTTCAACATCATGGTAATTATGTGAAAAGTGGCTTTTTGGCCAAATTACATGACATGTAGTAGAAAGTATGAAACCAACAAATTTCAACTCTTGTAAACACAAAACATCAAGGTTAGGAAATCATTGAAAAACATCCCACATGATGAATTTTATTCTAGGATCCATAAGATCCCTAACATTCCATGAAATTAAATTCATGGAGAATATTAATAAAGGGTCATGTCATTGTTAGGAAGCTCATCAAGATCTCCAAAATGATTCTATAGGAAATCCTCTTATGTGAGTGTCCCCAAATTTGGAGATGGAATTTGAACCAAACAAATTGAAGAACTCATCTTTTTCTCTAGCATAAATTCTCCTTCCTCCAGCTCATGAACTAGGTTGCAGGAGCAATGGGAAGCCAAAGGAGATGAAGATCTCTTCTCAAATTGAGAAGAGATTATATTGTCTACCATGGGGGTTTGATTGAATTGTGGTTTGGTAACCGCCTAGGGTGATTTCCCTAAGGGGTGAGAATCTCTCACCTTAGTCACCTTAGAAGGCTTTAAAATTTTTGGCCCAATAGCTGAAGGTTGGGGGCCAACACCTTTCGAACTAGACACACATTGATTTATTTTAATGCCCATGGTGGTCTAGCCATCCCCATCTTTTTGGGGTGGAAGACCCATTGAGGTTTATTTGGGAGGAGACTTGGCTCCTTGAAAAACTAGATGACAACCATGAATTTTATGGTCTAAGGAGTGGCATCTATAACAAGTGTTTGACAAGTTAAGGTAGAAGACCCTCTGGGTGAAACTTTGGGTACCCACTTGCACTTATATGAATTCTTCGAGGTCTTTAGAGAGATCAACATATACACAAACCCTCTTCTAGGGATGAGCAGAGAAAAACAATCTTGTTCAATATGAACAACTTGCCCTAAGGATGCAATAATGTGGTCTAGGAAAGGCCATAGAGGCAAGGGTAAGCTATCGAATTTGACCCAGACTAGAACATGAAGAGACTATTCCTTTGAGACAACAAAGTCATGAGGCTAAGGGGAGCAGATGAGTAAGGAAGGTTGAATATACCAAGGGCCATGCTAAAAAATGGCCTTGGCAAATTTGACCTTAGTAAAACAGAAAAGGAAAAAGCCCTTGGTGAGATTCTAGATGGCCTCTACATGGACCCGATGGGGGACACAAGTAGAGTTAACCCAAATAGTAGTAGGCTTTTAGAGGGTCAGAGGACACAATGCACATATGATCCAACAAAGGTATCATTTTTGAGCCATTTATAGGCATTTTCAAAATCATGAATAGGAAAACAACATTAGGAGTAGCACTTGGCATCACCTCGTGTACAACCTTCGAAATAAACTTTTGCCATTGTTTGGGAGCCATTTTCTTGTGTGTCCAAGCTTGAATATCTAATATCAAATGTGAGGGTGTTTGGGTTGGTCGCCATATAAAAAGAAAGAAAATTGTTTGAAGACAAGGGAATTAGAAAAACCTGCAATTAAAAAAAACTTCTCCCACCATAAAATGCAGTTTGATACAAGGACAATGGAAAGACACGAGCAAGAACATGCAAACCAAGCTAATCCTATGCCCTAGCAAAGCCTCCTCCGCTTGACAAAATTGTGTCTAGAATTTTAATTTCTATAGATTCTATAAATATTTAATTGAAAATACTTTTAATGTTAATAAAGTATATTTTTCCAATGTAGCATTTGGATGTATACTAATCGACGTTTACGATGTCAAACCAGACAATTCTGTGGTTATGGTATAGTACGGCACTAATCGGAGGAACATTATTATTAAGAATTCAATGCCCGAAAGGATAGCTGAAAAATATTAAACGATTCATTGCCTATCAAGATGGCTGGCCGCTGTTCAGCTTGATGAAGCTTTTTGGATTTTCCTTATGTTTGGTACTCTGAAAGTAAATAGATTTGAAGTATTTCTCTAAATAAAAAATAACTGGACCACTGTTTAGGCTCTTTCACTGTAAGTTTGTCTTGTACGGCCTGTGGAAAAAGAATTATGAATTAATATCTCAGCGTTCACACTGAAATATGTATCGAAACTTACTAAGAACTTTCACAAAAGAAGTTTAATATGAATTCAATAACTATCAAGACAGCTGCATGGATGTTTGATATGAATAAAGATTTGAACGTTGACACTAAAATATGTATTAGGATCTTATCAAGAACTTTCATCCACGGCTACAACTAGCATAGGACCTCTTTGCATTATTGCAGATTAGCTTGAAGTGATTCAGTAATCTAATTGAATCAAAGAAATACCTATCAAGGAAAGAGCAAAGCAAAGATTACTTTTTCAAGATCTAGAATGTGAGTTAATTACTATTCTAAAATATGAAAAACCTGTATGATGAAGATGGCAGCACCTAGTTTGAGCCCTCAAAAGTCCTTTCGGAAACCCTCTCTCTTTATTTGCAGTAGTGGAGTCCTCCTCTTGGTGACAAAAGTGAAGATGGGAGTAAAATGAATAAAATGGAAGCTATGGAAGCTTGGAAAACAAATGGGCATTAGAATGCCTACGAAGCATTATGGATTGAAGCTATGAAATATTTGAGAAGAATTGGGCATTAGAATGCATATGAAGCACAATGGATTAGAGCTATGAAAGCTAAATGCAAAAATTAAAAAGGTTCATGGGGTCCTACACGATCATAAAATGCTATGGAGACAATTAGCAGAGTAAATCAAGAGCAATCAATACTAAATTTGCCACTCCAAATGCATAGAGGGGGGGATTTATAGACCCATGAGAAGCACATTAATGGTGGAGGTAATTGGAGAGCTAACTCATTTGATTGAAGAGTTAACATGCTTGATTGGAGAGTGAACTACCATTGATAACCTATCATAGAAGAAGAAATGGAGTTAGAATGTTATTGATTTGGAGTTAGAATGGACTGAATGGGAGTCTTGAGTTAGTCAAGAGGAGTTGATAATTAGTTAGGGAAGAGGACTCATGCAATTAGGGCTCAAATAGGAGCAAATTTGGGCTAGAACTAGAAGAAATCATGCATGTTAAAAGATGACAGGGTCAACCCTTTCAAGAAGTGGGTCGCCCTTTTCACCAGGGCAAGTCACCCTGGAGATCTTGCTTTAGTGGATGGGTCACCTAGGGAGATCCTAAAATCATAAGGCGTGACCCACATAGGAAGTTTTGTATAGGTGGTTTCCGGGATGGAGAATGATCTTGGAGGTATGAAAATGGTTTTAGCATCCCTAAACTAGCCATAGTCCTATCTCTATAGGGTAGGTTGCCCTATTCACTAGGGTAAGTCACCACTGTAGATCCTGCAATGACATGGGCGACCCAAAAAGGAAGAAAATGATAAGAAAAATGAAGCTAGAGATGGAATGAGGAAGTTGATTAGATGATTCTTGAGGGATGAAATGATGCAAATACCCCTAGGTAAAATTAATTCCCCTCTTGTGAACTAGATTGATGTGGTTATTGAGGCTAGAGAGCAACATAAGCGACTTGTCAAACTTTTGTTAGAAGACAAGCTAGAAGTTGTGTAGGGTCGTAGAAGGTTAGTCCAGAGGTTAGGAAAGCACAAAAAAATTGAAAAATGAACCAAGACACATTACCAAGAGGAATTTTTCTAAGAGTTATGTATATATTCATGCTTAAATGTACATGATTCAGACTATAGCTCATCCTTGGGCTGCCATGTAGGCTTGTGCATCTTTTTCATACTTATAGTTACATCACTCCAAACAAAGGTAGGAACATTGGTAATTGGATTGAAACAGACAAAACCACCCATATATCCCATACCATCAAGGATATATCAATAATAATTCCCTTAGTATTCATCAATACTTTTGAATCAAGATATATTTCTATCCACAAGTACAACACTAATGCAGGAGCATCTTAGGGGTCATGCAATCAACATCAACCAAAAATTTTTTTATTACAATTTTGGATTATTTTGGTCTAACCATGTGTTTCCATGTGAATGGGGCAATCTCTACTCTTCAAGTAATTTGAATCCAAATATTTTGCTCTCACCTCAACATTCACATTTACTTGGCATCTTTGGAGAGTCTAGTAGAAGTTGAAGATTTACAATATCTCATAAATTCATTTCAAACATTTAAATAACTATGTATCATATTATTGGGGTGTCCCACTTGGTGGGGAATCTTGGATATACTCTCTTGACACACTTATGTAGGTTTATGAAATTTTATAAGAACATATCCAACTTGTCTTTCTGCATGTTGGAAGAGGTAATAATCCTCTATGGCATGTCATAGATGTTGTCATAGAATCTCTTGCATGTTGTCATAAATTTTTGACCCCTTGGTTTGTCTTTCTGCACGTTGGAAGAGGTAATAACCCAGGACACATCAAACTACAAACTCCATGTTGTGACAATCAATTTCAAAAATCTCACTAAGGCTATGTTTGATTCATGAGGAACTTCATTTTACGTTCCAGTTGAAACATTCTAGTACCCTGAATGAAAGGAGTAGAATTACACCAACCTTGAACCTTGGAAATGAAGTCTGAGTCTCAAAACCACATGTCTTGGAATTTGAAATACTTCTATTTTGGAGGGTAGGGATTTCCCATAGAGAGAATGAATTGGGTTTTTTTGTTGAGAGTTGAAACCTATTTTACCATGCCATTTTAGTTCATCTTGGGGTTTGTTCCAAGCATGGTGGGCATAGTTTAAGATCTAATTTGTGATGATCTTTTACCTCATATGTTTAGTCTAGTAGTGGTGGAGTTCTGTGGTTTAGCTACAAGGAGAAGGCTAACCTTCATTGGGCCCCCTATCCTTGATTTCATTAAAGACTTTGCATGTGACCTGAGATATACTCATTATCCATAATGCACCATTCTACCTATGAATTGCGACATAATCCACATACATACATACTCCACATCCATAGATACAAAACTAGAGAACTTATATCTCCTCAAATTAACAAAGGGGACATATCCCTTCTCATATGAACAAACCCCCCTTGATCTAAAGGGTTATCATATAAAGATCTAGTGCATCTCAAGCAATGTACCCAATCTTTGAGAAAGAAGCTAAATTGAGATGGGAATGCACCTCTATCCTCTTGTGGATCCTCCAACCTCCTCTTTGACTTACTTAGATCTTATTTCAAAGAATATATTCCAACTCACTATCTTGGTGGGGGGAGGTCTTGATCATGTGCTGGAAAACCATAGTCTTCAAAATTAACTTCAATGGTAGCCAAAGATTTATGTGTCTTCAACTTGGCATCAGTGAGATCATTGGCACATTGAATTTATAGTTTAGTAGGATATGGAATTTTTGTTTATAATATTGGCATTTAATAAATTTATTCTATTTATTTGATGAAATGTTGAACTTATTTTTGACAACCATAGTAGTTTCTTCTACAATCAAGTTATTTTTGTTAAAACTTAATTTCCTTCATCATTCAAGGAAGATACACAATTTCCAAACTTGAACTGAGTTTTCTTAATATAAATACAATATTAATATAGATTTTAGGCATTAGTTATTGAACACAAATTTTTAATTATAATTCTCTTATACTTTAGAGTTAATACCATCAATTTGATTGATGAGAGATTGGAACATACTAATATGTTGATCAATACTTTCTCCTTCATTCATCTTTAGAGTGAGAGCCCAACAATGTACTTAGGCCATCCTAGATTTGTGTTGAGTTCTTTTTAAGTTCTATATGATGTAGATATGCATTAGATAATCCAAGACAATTTAGTGTTGTCACTTTTTGATCTTTGGTAGTCCATTTATGACTTCATTACTTGCTTGTCATTTTGGTTTGTTCACTACTACAATATCCTAGAGATCCTTTTTAATTAGGATCAATTATACTTTTATTTTCCATTTTTTTGATGAATAAGTGTCTATAAATTACTATTTAAATAATATTACACATGTTCACAAAAAGGATGGGTGGGACATGTCACACCACAAGGTCCAAATGGGGAAAACCTATAACATAAAAAACAATAGGTCACTACATGACAAAATCTAGAGCACTAGGAGGAGGAGGAGGGTCTCAATAATATGATTTTCCTCATACATCAACGAGGTCTAGGGTAACATTAGGGAGCTCCCAACCATCATCGTCTTCTACATATTTTTATCTTCAATAACAGAGTGATGAATGTCATGAACAAATGAAATTGCAAGAGCCAAGTGTAATTTTTTTTTGGAATCTAGCCAACCACTAATCCCATGGCTAGAGGCCTATGGAGAAGTAGAGTGGTGGTGAGTGAGTTGAGATCACCCATGCTAAGATTGATCCTTAGAATGTCTTGCAAGAGGCTAGGAGGCATGAGAGTGGACATCCTATTCTACACGAGTAGAGTGACTATGCCCTTGACAACACCCATGAGGTGGAGAATGGCCTCAATTGGAAGCAAGAGTTAGAGGGACCCTAGGAGTAGTGCACAGGGCATTACTGCAGTGATCCAACAAAACTTGAAGGTACACTAGCTCAAGTGCAACCTTGTTGGCTTCCACTTAAATCTACATGAGAACATTAAAACAAATCATAGATTTATTGTACAATGAGAAATCACGATCAATAGAGCATCCATAAAATAAAGTATAGTTTCTATCTTTCCAAATGTTGAAAAAGATTTCCACCTTGAAAGCATGCCAAATTTGAGTATATCTAGAGGGAATTTGAGGCCAATCCCCTAATAAAATCATATACGAGGAAAATGGTTCAAGTTGAAAGGGTCTAAAAAAATCATGAATCTAGACCCAAGTAGCTTGAGCTCTGGGGCAAAACTAGAAAATATGCTTTAGTGTCTCTTGTTGACCATAGAAGGGACAACAAGGATTTGCGATCCCAGTATGGGCTAATTTGAACCCAATTGGAAGGCCTTGGAAAAAATACACCAAACAAAAGTGAGCAAGCTTTAGCTATAGAATAACCAACCAAAATATTTAAAAATTGCATTACCAAATGCTCAAAGAAGATTGTAGCAACCATGGTTTAAAATAGGCACCATAGGTAGATAAGGAAAAAGCCAAGAATAGCCTTTAGAAGGTTTGTAATTATGAAATGGTGTATCAGTCCATACCATTTCCAATATTTCCACCAAGGCCTAAAACTATAGACTCTCACCTTGTGAATCACATCTAGTGGCATAGAGTCTATAACAACTTGGAAAGTTTTGAAGTCTTGATTATACAAATGAAACTTATCTTTAGCTTCAGGGAAAGAAAGAAAATTCTTAGTCATTATGGAGAAAAGATGTGAAAGGGACTTGTTTCCTTTCTTGAAGAACCTCAAAGCTAGACCCATGACTTTTTGGAAAGAGGGCGATCTTAACAAGAAATAATAGGACACCACCAAATACAATTATTATTAATAGAAAGACCAGAGAAAAAGACTTTTCCATTCCAAAAAGGCCAAGGCTTGATAGCTTCCCAAGCTCTCTAAATTCTTTTGATTACAAAGGCACCTTGAATTTATATGGGTTCCTACATAATGAGAAGGGTATGAAGGCCAATCCCCCTCCAGATATGTCTCCCACGAGGAACACTTGAAGAAATGTAGTAATGAACCAGAATTTTCTAGGCTTCATTACCTTCAAGAGCACATATAATCCACTTGGCACACAAATCCATCCCTTGTCATTGAGTGGAAATCAAGCCCAACCCTCTAGAATCATGTGGGAGACAATAGAATTCCCAAGTCACATGATGAAAAGCTTTGTGATTTGTGGAGGAAGCCCAAAGAAAATCTTTGAGAAGTTTCTCAATCTTCTGGTAAGAAGCTTTAGAAGGAACCTAGGAAGAATAATACACATGAATAACCACAAGGATTTAGAGCACACCTAAAATTTCTCTGCCAGGGAGGTGTTGATGATACACATCAACAGGAGGGAGGCTTGGTAATCCAATAAGCCAATTTCTTTTCAATTTTGGAAATAACAACCCATCATACGGCAAAGGGAGAGGCTTGAAAAATAAAAGGAATGCCCAAGAATCAGAAGATTTCTCCATGATCAATCCATTCTAGCTAAACATCCTTCATTGGATTATTTTCCATGTTTAAACATTGCACCTCTCAAAATTGATGATAACATATGATTTCTTTGTGATTAAACAATTCCTCCCAATCAAAATACGATAAAAAGATATCGATTTCAACCAAAATACACCCACTACAATACAAACCTTATATCCTCATTATAAACAATTTTATATAGTTTAAATTTTCATTCTATACAAAATAATTTTTAAAATTTTGTTAGTAAAAACCAAATTTCTTAATTTTATAAGAATCTATCACCTTTAACCTTCACACTTATCCTTTTGTCCCTTAACTAAGTGCTTAACTTCACTTGTATATCCTTTTCTATCCCTTATGCACCTCTCACATATATAATATTTAAAATATCCTCCTTAAAATAAACATTTCCTCTAGACTATTCTTAAATAGCACCCAATTCAATAGTCGAAGGTAAATTTTGGCCAATAAAAGTAGGACAACTATTTACCACTTTTTAGTAAAGATGAGGTGTACAATTACTATTGACTATTTAACCGTTGAAGAGTGTACTATTTAAATAGAATACTTCTTCTATTTTTTTAATCCACTTATTGATTGTTGAATATTGACAAAATAAAAATACTTCAAAATAATACCACTGTGCACACTATTGTGTGGATTCATACTTTAAGGTACTCAAACTGTAAAATTGAATAAAATAATGAATTCTTGATCTTTTACCAGCGTTAGTTTTAAAACAACCTTTCCACAATTTCCACAGCCTTCATTATGTTGCACAACTGTAAACTGTACTTTTGCGGGCTATACGATTCCAAAACAGTGAAAAACACTCTGCATTTGTATGGTGCGACACAAATACCTATCATACTTCTATTGCAACTTTGTATGGATTTATAAGGCGTTAAATTCTCTCATGGCCTTCAAACACTATATGGTGTACGATAGGTAATTATTGATGATTAAAGATTGCTTTCTATAAAATCATCTTCTTCTTTTGTATTCATTATTCTCGTTCATAACGTCCTTCCACATCTATCAAATAAATATTGTTTCAACCTCCTTCCATTGTCTTTTGGCTCTGGTACTAAATTCAAATTGTAAGTGTTTCAAATTGATATCTTACAAAATAAGATTTAATTATTCCGAATGTGATAAATTCAATGGATTTGAAAGCTTCACTTTTTCTTATAAACCACCTTAACAACTATTTCTTTGACAATTATCTATCACAACCAAAACCATTCCACTGAACAATATTAATTAAAAAATACAAACAATTATTTACTTACCTGTTAACATTTATTCACTAACATTGTTGTAATATTTCCAACAACTCCTCCTTGCTTATTCAAGGTTTAAATAGAATGGTATGCCTGAGTTGGAAATCAATGAGTTTTCAGGATGAAGATTTAGCCTTGTGTATGTCTTTCAATGACATCTCTTTCACGCACAGTTATCCTAAATGCAATAAAGTGGTTGATCTGTTGGCTAATACAAGGATTGACCAATTTCGTATCTAGACGCTCTTCAGTGAGAGATCAGTCATGGGACAGATTGGGGGCTCTTCTAGAGATTGATTTTTATTCTTGACTAAGGGATTTGGGCCTATTACCTGGGCACCTCAGTAAACAGCCGGCATGTTGTGTGTGGACTGTTTTTTTGAATTTTCGACTTCAAAATATTTCGACTTCCTCTTCCCACTAGTTCAATCTACTGTCTTCCATGTTCGGTAGGATTTCGACTGAAAATTGATCAGTCTGCGGGTTTCGAAAAATTTCTACCCTGTACATACCGGCTGTTTAAGCTCTTCCTTACCTGGGGTGTTTAGTTGATCTCGTTTAAGGATTTAATTCAGTCTTTATTCCTTTAAAATTTAAAGGTTTCAATCAATTAATTATTTTTTAGTTTCTTATTAAATTTTTTAAATATGATCACATTTTTATTTTTATTTTGATAAAAAAGGATAAATATATTAACTAAGAGTCAAGGAAAAATTATAACAAAAGAATTCCCAAACAATAATAGTTTGTTAGTAAATTTTCAAGAATGAAAATCTAAGGAGGTTTTCCACTATTTCACCGCCTCCAAAGACCAAAGGAAACCATGAAATCAACAAAACACACAATCCCAAGGAAGAACATGTAAAAAGGATCAAGTCAAGTCATTATAAGGAAGCTGTAAAAACTTTGAAGATTGATCAGTGGCCTCAATATCTTTCTTGGCACTTGTTCGAAGAAGTTGTTGCTAGTGTGGGAGGTGTGGTATTTGGAGGAAGCCCATACGGTGCTTAGGCTCATGTGGGGCTCTTCAAGAGCCACTCTCGAGCTATGGCATGGGTTTGTGTCTTAGAGAGATCATCTTACGCGCTTGACTTCAGCATTTCAATGTGTTTTTGGGGGTGGTTTGTTTGGGGGTGGCTTTTGTTTTTTTAACATCTAAGTTGATCTTTTTATGGCTATGTGCATGACTATAAGCAAACCCCATGATTCCTTCTATAGGGGTTAGGTTTCTGATCAACGTTTGATGTCTTGATTTGAGGATTGTGATGAATTACTTAGTGGTAACCCAATTGAAAGTCACTAATTCTTTTTCCCTTCCTTTGTTTGGGTAAAGCTTAACCAGTTGGTGCGTTGTAAAATGATCAGCTGGTCGAAAACATGTTGACTGACAAACTCATTGACTAACAGTGCAAACAAACTTGTTGAATGTAGATCTGTCGATTGGTCGAAGGTAAAATTTGACACTGTTTCCTTGTCGAAAAATCCGTACACAACTAGCAGGACCACTCTACTTAAATATCATCTACTTTAATGGTCAAACAATCAATAGCAATCTCATTCACAATTAAAAGTGTTAAATATTTGTCCCACTTTTATTGGCCAAAATTGACCTTTGACTGTTGAAGTGGATGATATTTAAGAACAACCCAACATGACAACGTGTCGACTATTTATAGTGGGCACTTCACTAGAGGGTAGAAATTTGTGCAGGGTGACTCAGGGAATGAAGATTATTCACGACGTCAAGCTTTAGAATCTAAATCACTTACTTGATAGTCCTACTCCTTGGTCAAAGGATACGGTAGTGGCGACTGTGATTGGGAAATATTCTCTATTGAAGGAAAATGATTTGTTGGGTGGCTTTGGTCATTGGGGTGTTTTTAAATTAGACTAGGGTTTGGGGGTGTTATTGGGATTTCATATTGTACTTTGGTTTATGGTCATTAGTTTTTATCATGCTTGATTTTTTTGGGTTTATCTTTTGTAGTTTGAACATTTATTTATTTTTATGGAATAAATAAAATTTCTAGACACTACAGGTAATAATAAATAAAATAGAAATTCTACTCTATGAAGATAATCAATTATATATAAGAGAAGATATACACAAAACATAAATTTTATTGATGAAAATGTTGTAACATAATGATGTTTTTGATTATGGGTAAACTCTTTTGACTAGAGCTATGAATCGGGATGAGGGATTTTGAAACAGCCCCACCCTTGTACAAAGACTGGAAGAGACCAAACAAAGAAGCCAATACATTGCCCGAGAGCAACATCAAGGAACAAATAGCAAAAGAGTATCAAAACAACAACAAACTAGCAACACCCCACCAATAGGGGCAATGGAGAATGAACTGGGCTAATGTTCAAATTTTTTATTCTCCCCTTTTAATACAAATGAGACTATTCGATATATATGGAATTCTACTTAACACTTTCTCTTTCTAGAGAATTCCTAAAATAACTACTAATATTATACAAATTCTAGAGACTTCTTGGTTTCTTGTACAAGTTAAAAGAATGTAGATATGCTTTACATAAATGCATTGACATTTTGGAGAAGAGTAGAGATTTATAATTAATAAGAGAATATTTTATAAAATATTTAATCAAAAGAAAAGACAATCAAAATTAAATGTAGGTAGGAAAGATTAGATATTCTAATACCCCCCTTAATCTTGACTACCAAGGTACCACTGGAGCAATATATCATTGCCCCAACCTCTTTTGAAGGATATGCATTTATTATCATTGTGATATACTATTTTACAAAATGGGTTGAAGTAATAAGATACTACAAATATCAACAAATAAAAAATAATTTAAAAAAATTGAAAAAAATAAAAAATAAAAACAAAAAAAAAGAAATTGGAAATGAAAGAAAAAAGGTGGAAAAGCACAAAAGCTATGGAAAACACAAAAAGCACGACAAAACCTGATGAAGGGGGTAAACCATAAAACACACATCAATAGAAAATTCACATAGAAAATAGAACTTTCTTTATTGATTTGGACAACTTAGTACATTACAGAAGCTCAAATACAACCAGAGGAATCAACCCTCCACAGGTTGCAACACATTACAGCTTCCTATTCCTAGACTCTAGAATCATCTGCCTTCTGTAACCCCAAATCAGCTAGGGTTTCTATTTTCCTGCCTATTCTTGAGTCTACACTTCCCCTCCTTAACTCTACTACTACCCAGGGTTCCCAAAAATGGTTATTAATAACCTTTTTGGTGGCCAACAACCTAATTTCAAAATTTGCATCTCCCTCCAAAAATAAGTCAACTTCTGGGAGCCATAACTTTTGATCCGGGTGTTTGATTAATGAACCGTTTTATGTGTCGGAATGCTCACAGAGTTCTCTACATGCTTAGAACCAACTTTTCTAGTTCCGGCCATTTTTGGGCCTGTATGGGGTCGTTTAGTGCCTCAAACCTAAGTTTGAATAATTTTTAGGCATTTTTCGGGAAACAAAAACTTTAATATATTTAATCTCGCAAATGATCTTTGCATGATTCCTTCGCCAAAGGTCTTTTTTTTTAGTTATGAAACTTCCTATAAATTTTCACTTCATTCCGTGTCCAAATGCAAACTTTCTAAAAATAACATGTTACTATTTTTAGTAGTTTGGAAAAACTGAAAGTTGTACATCATTATTCAAGTGATTATGGAACTAGAACCATAAATTTTGAAAAGAAATGGAAAGAACATCAACAATTTTGAAACACATCTTTTTTTGGGTGATGTAAGATTGCCCTCACACTACTAGATGCTCCTGCATTAGACACCTAGGGTAATTTGAGAAGTGACCTTGTCACGTCTCAGGTGTTTGTGTGAGGAAAACCCAAATGGTCAACCTCTACCTTAGACAACCAAGAAGAATCATCAATAGTCCTTCCTTTCCATTTCACTAGGTATTCTTCATATTGCTTGTTCCGAGTACTTCTACCCACATGGCTATCTAAGATCTTTTCTATCTCCTCTATTGAAGTAGATGGCGGAATACTCCACTGTTCTTCTATTGGTCCATCCTCTGTTCCACCTTCATGATATTCTAATAAATCAACAATGTTGAAAATAGGGGAAATGTTGATCCCACTTGGCAACTCTACCTCATATGCATTTCTTGAATCATGTTTCTTCAAAATTCTGCATGGTCTAAATTTCTTCATTTTCAACTTATTGTATGTTCCAATTGGGAACCTTTCTTTTCTCAAGTGAACCATGACTTCATCTCCTACTTGGAACTCCTTATATCTCCTCTTTTGATCTGCCTTAGCCTTGTACTGAATATTCATCTTATTAATGTGCCTTTTCACCTCTTCATGCAAATTCTTCATGTGTGCTGCAAAGTCTTCAACCTCAGCACTTGTCTTTTCTCCTTTGTCTAGATTCCTTAACTCTGACGCATTTCTTGGACTATTCCCATATACAAACTGGAATGGTGATTTATGAGTACTCTTATTGACAGAATTGTTGAAGTAAATTCTACCTGTGGTAAAATTAAATCCCATCCCTTGGGATTATCTCCTACTAAGCATCGTAGTAGGTTACCCAAACCCCTATTCACCACTTTGGTCTGTCCATGAGTCTATGGATGGTGTGCAGAACCGAACTTTAAATCTATTTTCAACTTCTTCCACAATGTCCTCCAGAAATAACCAACAAACTTGGTATCTCGATCTAAAACTATGCTCTTTGGTAGACCATGTAATCTCACCACCTCCCTGAAAAATAACTCTACAATATGAACAACATCATTAGTCTTCTTGCAAGGAATAAAATGTGCCATCTTTGAGAATCTGTCCACCACCACAAAAATGAAATCATGTCCTCTCTGCATCCTTGGTAAACCAAGAACAAAATCCATATTGATATCATCCCATGGCTTCTCTGGTATATGTAATGGCTGATATAGCCCTATATTCTAACTTGTTCCTTTTGCCATCTGACATACTCTGCAACTTTGCACAAATTTTCTCACATCCTGCTGCAATTGTGGCCAATAATAATTTTCACCAATAATAGCAATGGTCTTATCTCAACCAAAGTGTCCAGCCAATCCTCCATTATGCTTCTCCTTAATCAGGTTCTCTCTCATGGAACTCCTTGGAATGCAAAACTAGCTTCCTCTAAACAACATGCCATCTTGGATTATGAAATCCATCTATTTTGTCCTATCCAAAGTAACAGGTTCCAAACAAGCTTTCTAGGCCTCTGCAAAATCTAGATCTTCAGTATACAAATTCTTGAGCTCATCGAACCCAACAACCTCCATTTTCATTTTTGTCAATAAATTTTGCCTTCTGCTCAAGGCATTTGCAACTTTGTTGGACTTCCCACTCCTATGCTTCAAAACAAAAGTATAGCTCTGCAAAAACCCAACCCATTTTAAGTGCCTCTGGTTTAACTTTCTTTGACTATTAAGATACTGCAAAGGCTGATGATCAGTATATAAAACAAACTCCTTTGTTAACAAATAATGTCTCCATTTCTTCAAATCCTGAACTATTGCATAAAACTCCTGATCATAAACATGATACTTTTTCTTGGCATAATTAAGCTTCTCACTAAAATAGGCAATGGGATTACCTTCTTGGCTCAAAACAGCTCCTATACCACTACCATTAGCATCACAATCTACTTGAAATACCTTATTGAAATCTGGAAGTGCCAAAATAGGTTGTTCTATGACTTTCTGCTTCAATGTATCAAAGCTCTTGTCTACTCCTTTAGTCCATCTAAACTCTTTTCTATCCCCTCTCATTGTCTTAGTTAGGGGTGCACAAATGCTACTAAAATTTCTAATAAACTTTTTGTAAAAACTTGCCAAACCATGAAAAGATCTTACCTCATAAGCACTCCTCGGCGTAGGTCATTCAATGATAGCCCTCACCTTCTCCAGGTCCAACTTAAGACCTTCCTCTAAGACAACAAATCCTAGGTATACCAACTCCTTTGCAAAACTACATTTCTTCAGATTAATCAACTACTTCTCCTCCCTCAGCTTCTCTAAAACTCTTCTGATATGCATCAAATGCTCATCTCAAGTCTTACTAAAAATCAAAATATTGTCTAAATAAACAATAACAAAACTTTCCAAAAATTCTTTCAGTACCTCATTCATGAGTTGCATGAATGTGCTCGATGCATTGGTTAGCCCAAGTGGCATGACTAACCACTCATACAAACCTTCCTTTGTCTTGAAGGCTGTCTTCCACTCATCTCCTTCTCTAATATGGATTTGGTGATACCCACTCTTCAGGTCAATCTTCGTAAAGTACTTGGCTCCACTCAAACAATCCATTAGGTCATCTATTTTGGGCAATGGAAATCTGTACTTGATTGTGATCTTATTGATGGCTCGAGAATCTGTACATATTCACCACTCTCCATATTTCTTTGGTGCTAGTACTGTAGGTACTGCACATGGACTTAGGCTCTCCCTTATCAATCCCTTCCTCAACAACTCATGAACTTGTTTGTTCAACTCTTCACTATCTGCTGGAGTCATTCTATGGGCTACCTTATTTGGCAAACTGGCTCCTAGTATCAAATCCATTTGATGACTAATCTTCCCCACTGGCGGTAAACCTTCTGGTACATTATCAGAGATAATGTCTTGAAATTCTTCCAACATATCTGAAACTTCTGCTGGTACATCTTCACATTTATCTTGACTAATCTTAGGAATCAATGCAAAGCAATGATGCTCATGCTTCATACCCTCCAAAAATTTTCTACCATATACTAAGCAAATTCTAGTAGTACTACATACCTTTTCTTCCACCTCTTTCAAGGGCTTCAACTTATGATGAACTCCATCCTTTGTTAGGGAATATGTGTTTTCTCAGCCATCATGGACAACATTCCTATCATACTACCACGGCCTCCCCAACAACATATGACATGCATCCATCGGTATGATATCACACAACACCTCATCATGGTAGTCCCCAATTTTGAACTTCACTAAAAACTACTCATTGACCAAAGCTCTATGGTCCTTCTGTAACCATGCAATTTGATATGGATGTGGATGCTTTCATCTCGCCAACTTCAACTTGTCAACCATCTTCTCTGAAACAAGATTGTCAGTGATTCCACTATCAATAATAATATCACAACACTTACCTTCACATTTGCACCTTGTGTGGAATAAACTCTTCCTTTGATTTGGTTCTTTTTTCTCATTCAACAAATTTCTTCTGACAACTAGGGTTTCTCCCTTTTCAGCATCTTCAGAATGCTCAGACTGCTCATTTTCATCTACATGTGCAACTCATGCATTACCTTCAGGTCTTCTATTCGTCCTTCCTTGATGTTGCAGACACTCGTATGCTCAATGCCCTTCTTCTCCACATTGGAAATAGGTCCTCTAAAACCTCCTCTTCTAGGTCCTTTCCCAGGTTTGCCTCTTCCTCTTCCTCTTTGCTCACCATTGTTTTGGTCACGAGGGCGGTAGGAATTATCCCCTCTCTGATTTTGACTCGTGCCAACTTCTTCACTTTTCTTTGAATCTTCATTTCGGCCCCTATAGGGTCTTCCACCAGTCCTTCCACCTTGACCTCTTCCCCTTTGCTTGCTATCAAATCTTTTATTCAGCTTCTCTTCCACCTTTAGGGAAAACTGGTACACATCCTCTATGGTGGTCATTTTGACCAGGCTTAGCTCCTCTTGAATACTCAGCCTCAACCCATTAATGTAACAAACTACCTTCTCCTTGTTGGGCTCTGCATGGCCTATCTTGATAGTAATATTATAAAACTCTTATGTATACTCCTTAACAGACTTGTTACCTCGCTTGAGTCCTTGCAACTTCTTCAGCAACTCCATCTCATAGTCCACAGGAATGAACTGCTTCTTTAGTTTCTCCGCCATCCGATTCCATCTGGTGATCTTTCCTTTTCCTCTTCTATTCCTCTAATTAGACCTCCTTCCACCAAGTACTGGCATGGCCCTTCAACTTTATTTTTGCAAACTTGACTCAATCTGGGTCCTCCACATCCTCATACTCGAAATACTCCTCCATGTTATTGATCCAATTAATAAGTTGTTCCGGATTCAAATCTCTAGAATATGTAGAAACTTCAATCCTGGGCCTTTTTCCAATCTTTGAAATGGCCCTCAACAACCTAACTTTTGCAGGGTCTCCTGTAACTTCTTGTTCTTCCTCAGATAGCTCTTCTTCAGCTTCATCCTCGCTTTCTTCTCTTGTTCTTGGATCAAACCCTCGTTGCAGCTCCTCTTGCAATGCATCAATTTGCCTTTGCAGGGCTCTAAAACTCTCTTCTGTCAAAGCATTCCTCCCAATATGATTTCTTCGTGGAGGCATCTTGATCTTCGTAGAAAACCCATAACCTTAGGTCCTGGTGCAAACTACCTCATGGTCAGCGATCTATCTACACACTTAGGAACCCTTGCTCTGATACCACTTGATGAAGGGGGTAAATCATAAAACACACAACAAAAGAAAATGCACACAAAAAATAGAACTTTCTTTATTGATTTGGACAACTTATTACATTACAGAAGCTCAAATACAACCAGAGGAATAAACCCTCCACAGGTTGCAACACATTATAGCTTCCTATTCCTATACTCTAAAATCATCTGCCTTCTATAACCCCAAATCAGCTAGGGTTTCTATTTTCACGCCTATTCTTGATTCTACACTTCCCCCCCTTAACTCTACTACTTCCTAGGGTTCCCAAAAATGGTTATTAATAGCCTTTTTGGTGGCCAACAACCTAATTTCAAAATTTGCATCTCCCTCCAAAAATAGGTCTACTTCCGGGAGCCATAACTTTTGATCCGGGTGTCCGATTGATGAACTGTTTTATGCGTCAGAAAGCTCACGGAGTGATCTATGTGTTGAGAACTAGTTTTTCCAGTTTTGGCCATTTTTAGGCCCATATAGGGCCATTTAGTGCCTCAAACCTAAGTTTGAATAATTTTTAGGCATTTTTTAGGAAACAAAAACTTTAATATCTTTTAGCTCGCAAATGATCTTTGCATGATTCCTTCACCAAATGTATTATTTTTTAGTTATCAAACTTGTAAATTTTCACTTCATTCCATGCCCAAATGCAAACTTTCTAAAAATAGTAGGTTACTATTTTTAGCAGTTTGAAAAAACTGAAAGTTCTACATCATTATTCAAGCAATTATTGAACCAGAACCACAAATTCTGAAAATAAATGGAAAGAACATCAACAATTTTGAAACACATCTTTTTTTTGGGTGATGCAAGATTTCCCTTACACCACTGGATGCTCCTGCATCAAAAGCTTGAGAAGATAAGATATCTCTTGGCATACTATAGATATATTTTTTTAAAATATAAATATACTAGTAGTAAATCATTTATAAAAAAAGAGGTAAATAAATTCATAGAATAGATTCATATTCAACATAAATTTTTGATGCGATATTTTCCATAGTGTAATAGACAAGTTGATGCCACAAATAAACAATTAAACAAATCTTATGAAAAATTGTTGAGAAACATGGTACTAATTAGCATACATAACATGTTCCTATGTTATGGGCAAATTGTACTAGCATACACATTTTTACTAGGTTTACACCTTATTCTTTAGTTTATGATGTGGAGGCTATAAGGCCTCTTGAGCTTGAGATTCTATTATTATGTGTTTCCCCTCATAACATTATTAATAATTATATATATTGGGAACACCATTTACAAGATCTCAAGACCCTTGATGAGGGAGAAGTGAACGAATTTGATAAATTATGCATATCCTAGAGACAATTAAGAAAGATAGGTATAACAAAGGAATCATGTAATGAGTCTTACAAATTGGAGATAATCATTTGTATGAATACAAATAATCCAAATGATAAAAATAAGTTAAGAGGAAAGTTAGACCTAATTGTATTGGCCAAGTCATCATTACTTCTTGGTATGACATTAGTGCATTTGGCTTATACACTCTTAACCAAAAACTAGTGAAAGACTTAGTTAACATTATGCACTTGAAATGTTACTATTGTTGACTACTATACATTATGGCCTGTCATTATTCATTGATCATTATCTCTTCATATCTATTTTATTTCATGAGCTTTGTTATCCTACTTCACCTATTCAAGGATATTTAGTTATACATATGCCTTGATGGTCACATCCTTACATATAACTCATTTGTACTTTCACAATTACCTATTGATCACAATTTATATTATTTCTTAGTACACAATTTTTATTGGGCCCTTGGGGGAGCTCCACCCCTATCTTATTTGATTATTGTATTATGACTATGATCAAGTACATTGATATATCTAGTCAAGTCACATTGAGGGGCATTATACATCTCCCTATGCATTTTGTGTTACCATTTGCATATCTGTCAATATGGTGGCATCAAACCTTCTCCTTTTACACATTAATGCACCTTACCTCTTTATCTTTCCCATATGGGACCTCTTATTCAATATATGCATTCATGCTTACATTAGTACATTATTATGCTCACTTGAGTGTTTTAATTGCATTAAGGGTTATTGAACCTTCTCTTTTATCATAGTGAGGGCCATCAAGCCTTCTCATTTGATCACATTGAACTAAGTGCTTCCATCTTCATCATATTGGGGAGTAATCTAGTGTTCCCATTCCAAAGCAATCAAGCCTCCTCTTTACATATTGTGCATTCATGGACATATATTTCTATTCTAGAGCATCAAGCTCATCTTTTATCATAGCTTTGTGCCATTATACTTACATGGGTGCTTCTTTCTACTAAGAGACACACCACCATGTGCTTTTCCTTTGCTTGGGGTAAGCTATTTTATATAACCCCATCTCTAATCCATGTGCTTGCATGATGCATTCTTTATAGTCATTTCTTTACATGATTATATGATTACATTATTCCATGCTTACATGAATATATGCTTTCATGCTTAGATTACATACTTTGTCTTGTAAGAATTTTCCCTCTTCCAATAATTCCTTACATCATATGGATACAATCAACTATTAGAAGGGGCATATCCTCTCACTAATATTTTTCATGTTTAGATATGTAGATAGTTGCAAGTGCATGTGGAGATTTATCTTGAGAAGAATATATACAAAAGGTAAACACACAAGATCATATCCTTGTAGTGTCCATTACATTACATGGAGCCCATGGCAATATCCTTTAAGTGTTTGAATATTTACTTTACAAACATGTTTCTAAGTGCTACATAGTTTTAGCTGCATGACCACTCTAGAATTCACATGCACCTCAAAGTGGGGGAAATGTAATGGTGAAATTTACATACCCATACATTTCTCATTTAGTTTTGTACCTATTTTGAGGGTAGTGCTTTGATATATAGATATTGTTATATAAAAATTAAGGTATAACTAAATTCTATATTACATTACATATGAGCTGGAATGGAAAAGTGCTAACTTATAGGAAACTAGAAAATAGTTTACAAAAATAAATTCCAAAGTAGGAAAGAGGGGGAAGAGAGGAACCTAGAGCTAGAAGGAGAAAGCCACTGTTTGGGATGCCAGCACATTACACGGATGTCCATGCTAAGCGTTATTATCTGTACGGCCTAGAAAATCAAAGAGTTTCCAAAAGACATGAAAATCCAATCAACAGTTCACCTAGTTTGCAAAACTAAAACAAGGGAATGCAACAACAAGGTACCAGATAATACAAAAATGATAGAATAGATATAAACTAAGTAAATCAATTGAAATATTGACATAACAAGAGGAAAGAAGAAACCAACAAACCTCCATGTTGTTGAATGCTTCCCAAGTCCTTGTAGTTGAAACAAGAGAAAATGTTGGGGTTGTTTGGGGGTTTTTCCTTCAAGTCAAACCCTTGCTTCAGTATTTCTACCTCCACAAAAACCAATAGATAGAAAAAAAGAAAATAGTGTGTTTTCTTAATCTATTTACATTTAGAGATAAGAACAATGACTAAAATGAAAGATTACAAGATGTGAATATCCCAAGATGCTTAGGGGCACAATAAAAGAAATGCTTGCAATAAAAATAAGAAACAAGAATAATATCGCCTATATGAGCTTGAAGAAGCCAAGAGGAAAAGAGAGCTATTAAAGGAGAATGTTGTAGAAAGCTATAGAGAGATGTAGAGTGCAAGAAGTTCAAGAGAGAGCCAAACTGAAAAGATAGATTCAAAAATGAGAGGAGGAAAGAGGAAGGAGTTGACGATCTATTTGGAATCTTCTTGAGCCGTTACCACTAACTTGCAAAAGGTGACAAGTGGCGAAATGCTTAGAAACAACCACCAAACAAGAAACTATCACAAGACGCTAATGCATCGCACGAACATCTACATGAAGTGCTAGTGTCTAGACAATTTGGGCTAGAAAATAATGAGACACTAGAACATCATAGGGATAACACAACAATGCTAATGAAATTTAATGAAAAATGATAATGCAAGATGTAAGGTCTAAGCACCATGGGAGGGAAAAGGCTAATGCAAGGGATAAAATGATCCTACAAACAAACTAAGGGAATGGACACTAAAGCAAGACCAAGATATAGCATGAAATTGTGCAAGGGTATCCAATTTATGACATTACAGATATATTAACAAATTACGTAATTTTCTATAAAGTCGGTCCCTTGTCACTGTATGCTATCAACCTAGCTCTTACATATATTGTTATACACTTACCCCTTCACCCTCATCCTTATGATTAAGCATTCATTTACATTTGTCTTATCCACTTGCTTATCTCACATATGCTCATGTATATACTTCCATGTACATGTTATCCACTATTATTTGATCTATTTAATGCCTTGGGAATATTTTGCGATAGGGAAGATGTTTTTGCAGTTGTAGACTTGTCCTAACCAATTCAAAAGAGTTAATTTTCCACTTATATTCTTCTCGCATAGGGTTGACTAAACACAATTTTTTGCGATGTGTTGCTTAATTAAAGGCATTCAATGCATTCATTTTGATCATCTAATGAATTGAGAGCATTATTTGATTGTCATTCACTTTACACACTTCAATTCGTGCACCAAAAACAAATTGGTTCTATACAAACATTTTAAGAACATATGCATGACTAAAGAGTGTTGTTTTCAATCATTAGTACACATGTCCACGAGTTAACCGAGGAGAACATATCTCCTCATAACATAATAATAACCTTATATATATATATATATATATATATATATATATATATATATATATATATATATATATATATATATATATATATGGATTCATTCCAAATTCCAAAACTTATTCCTCGACAATATCAACAAAATATTCTAACTCTACAAATGATTACTTCAATATCTAACTATTGTCATTTAGAAATATTCTAACTCTAAAAATGATTTCTTCAATATCTAACTATTGTCATTTAGAAATATTCTAACTCTAAAAATGATTTCTTCAATATCCAACTATTGTCATTTCGTCTAAATTAATTCTTAGCGTAGAGTAAACTTAGGAAGAGATTATTCTGCTTTACAAGATTCTCTAACAATTTCATTGAAAAGACTTTTAATGGTAACGGAGTATTTTGTTTGCAATAATGGATATTGAAGTATGCCAATCGATGTTTACGATGTCAAACCCGGCAACTATTTCGGTATATGGAATAATAATACGGCACTATAGCAATATTAAGACCTCAAAGTCCAAGAGGACTGACGAGAAATATGAAACAATTCATTGTTTATCAAGATGGTCCCTTAATTTTTTGGTTTTAGTAAATAGAAGTCATTGTTTTTTTAATGTTTGCATTGTTTTTATTTGAAGTATTTAAAATCTAAAATAAAAAAACTTAAAGGTTGACATCGAAATGTGTATTAAAATATTTTGTGTATTTTTTTTAGGGTAAATGCTTTCGATTGAAGCTATGAATTGGGTACATGAAACAACAATGATAAGACCTCAAAGTCCAAGAAGACCGATGGGAAATATTAAACAATTCATTGTTTACCAAGATGGCCCACCAGTTCGTCACCTCAATGAAGTTTTTGGTTTTAGTAAATAGAAGTTATTGTTTTTTTAATGTTTGCATTGTCTTTATTTGAAGTATTTAAAATCTGAAATAAAAATCTTAAAGGTTGACATCGAAATGTGTATTAAAATATTTTGTGTATTTTTTTAGGGAAAATGCTTTCGATTGAAGCTATGAATTGGGTACATGAAACAACAATGATAAGAACTCAAAGTCCAAGAGGACCGATGAGAAATATTAAACAATTCATTGTTTACTAAGATGGCCCACCGGTTCGTCACCTCGATGAAGTTTTTGGTTTTAGTAAATAGAAGTTATTGTCTTTTTTAATGCTTTCGATTGTCTTTATTTGAAGTATTCAAAATATGAAATAAAAAATCTTAAAGGTTGACATCGAAATGTGTATTAAAATATTTTGTGTATTTTTTTAGGGTAAATGCTTTTGACTAAAGCTATGAATTGCGTACATGAAACAACAATGCTAAGAAATACATTCAACATACCATTCAATAGTAATGTATCCTTAAGGGGAGTTGAACCTTAGTCTCCATCATGAGAACCAAGTGGCCCAACCACTTGAGGACACCTAACACACAAGTGAGCAACTGTATTGTAGAGGATGCAATAAAACTATTAAAAATATATTGTTCTACAGTTGTAAGGCCTATGATTTTTATCTTCACTTAAGTTGTGCACAAATCCCTCAACAAATCAACCATCCTACTAATAATCATGTTCTTAGTTTACATTCTCCCAAATGAGACAATCTGGTGCTAAGAGGGAGATCTTGAAACAAAAGATACCAAGCAAAATGTGCAAGATTTAGTACCAGAATTGTGGACCAAACAATCTAAAATCTGCAGTGTCAATTTCCTAGAGAGGACTTGGGAGAAATCCATGCATATCCTTGTGAGGTTTGTAATTGCAAAACAATTTGTCTGGATACCATTTTAAGTCTTTCCACCAATGTTTGAAGGTTCTAACTCCAATTTTGCGAAGCATATTAAGAGGAATTGAATCAATAACTATTTGATATGCCTCAAAACCCCAAATAGAAGGTCTAAATTTCACTTTGGCCTCCACCCAAGAAAGGAATTTCTTGGTAGTCTTGGAGAAGAGATCAAGCAAAGTCTTGATTCCCATGTTGTAGAATTTCAAAGCATGAACCCACAGAGCCTACAAAAGTGGGTGGTCTTAATAAGAAAGAACTAGATATCACTAAATAGATTTTTGATTAATAAATAACCTATTTTGAAAGTCATTTCAATCTCACAGAAGCCATGGCTTGATGGCTTGCTAGGCTTTCCACATGGTTTTGATGACAAAAATTACTTGGACCTAAATGGGTTCCTTCATAATAAAAAAGGGTATGAAGCCCAAGACCCTTTCGATATTGATGCCTAATGGCACTCTAACAAAGATGCAATATTGAGTCAAAGCCTTCTTAGTTTCATCATTGCTCTGATAATTCATTTAGCACATAGGGCTAAACCTTCGCATCATATTGAAAGCAACCCAAGGCCTCTAGAGTCATGAAGAAGGTAATAGTATTCCCAAGCAACATGATGAAATTCTTTATTATTATCAGAAGAGACACATAAGAAGTCCCTAAAAAGTTTCTCAATCTTTAGGTAGAAACATTTATAGGGAAGCCAACAACAAGCGTAGTAGACATGTGTGGTAGCCAAGAGTTTAGAGCACACTTGGAATTTTCTAACCAAAGAAAGAGGCTTAGTAATCTAGTAGGTGAGTTTCTTCTCAATTTTGGAAATAATAGCTTGCTACAAGGAAAAAATGGAAGCTTGAAAAGCAAAGTGAATGCCAAGAAAATTGAAAACTTCCCCATGATCAATCCATTTCTATCCATAGGAATCTAACTAGTTAGACGTAGGTAGAAAGGATTGTTGGTATCACTATTTTTTTTCATTGGACACTTGACCTTGAAGCTTTGCAAATACATCCAAGAAATAAAAGGCTTGATTGATGTTATTTTATTCCTCCAATAGGGTAAGAGAAGAATTATTCACAAAATGAACATTGACTAATTGAGTAGTGGAATTAGGCAAATAAATGCCTTTAACAAGGTTTTGGAAAATATCACGAGCCAATCGGTAGCGAAAGCCTTCAATAGCAAGCACATAAAGGAAATAAGCCAAAGAACAACCTTGGTGGATTGACCTAAAAATCCCAAAAAACAATATTGTTGACCTTTAGTGGTAATGCAAGAAGAAGCATCAACAAAAAGCATTTTCACTTAATGCACAAAGTAGGGTCCAAAGCCTAAATCTTGAAGTATGGAAAGGATAAAGGGCCATTCAATTCAATCATAAGTTTTGGAAAAGTTAATTTTAAGAAAGATGGCTTGCTATTGAGAACATTTCCAGCCCATTCCATTCCTTCCCAAACATCAATAATGTTATCAAGAATATACCTAGATTTGATAAAGCTAGTTTGTTTAGGATGAACTAGTTGGGGGAAGAAGATGGTGTAGCTTTAGGTAGGACCTTTGGCAATGATCTCATCAAAGATGTTCAACAAGGTGATTTGTATCTAATTATAGATTTCTTTTCGACCTTTGGATTGGTAGATTTAGGCACGAATTTAATATTGCTTTTATTTATCAAATTCCTTAACGATTTATAATATAAAGCTTCAAAATAAACCTTATGAAAATCCTCACCAACTAAATCCATATGGGAAAGTGGTTTGAAAGGACAAAATTCAATAGAGGCTTCATTAGGAAGAGGAAACAATTGGTAAAAGAAAATAAAGACTGAGCTAACATCATGACCCTATCAAGTCATTTGCAAATTCTATTAAATTTAGCCCTTAAATTACTCTACATATACCATGTCATCATATGATCATGGCAGCAACCAAGATTGGGATGAAAGAGCCATAATTTATTGTGCATGTAGTACCATGCCTCTCTTTCAATAGTTATCCACCTCATAGGCAATGTACCACATTTATCACAAACCATTTCAATCATATTAAAAATTGTGTACACAATTTAAGTGGTGACAAGAATTGAATAAAAAATCCATCTCTAGAGAAAAATTGTTTAACAACATCATTAGAAGCATAAATATTAATTACTCCAAATAAATTATTATTAATGTTGAAGAGGGCCCATAAAGTTCTATTGGTGGGGTCACATCTTTGGTCAACTAAATGTTGCTGCCACTTAGGAGAGAGAAAGGTAACAACACCACCATGACCTACATCATAATTTTTGCACAAAAAATGACTCGTTAGCCATATGACATGGTAGGTAGTAGAAAGTAAAAAACTATAAATTTTAATTTCTTGCAAGTAAAGAATGTCCAAACTTGGAAATCATTTTCAAGCATCTCACACATAATATTTTCTCATGGGTTTGTTAGAACTCAAACATTCCAAGAGACAAAATTCATGACAAGAATCAAGAGTCATATCCTCACTATCCAACTTATCAAAAGATACATAGTTATTTTGCAAAAAGTCACCCTCTTTATGAAAGCTACTATAATGAAACAAATTACACAATAGAATAATATAATAGGAATATGCTGAAAATAATGTCACTTCGAGGGGGATACCTCCAATAGTCTTCAATAAGAACAAAATACTCAATATGATGATAACAACTAGCCTCTACCTCCTATATATACCATTCTTATGGCATGGATGCCACCTAGGCCTACCTAACTGCCTATATAAATCTATATTAATGATTATATAACTTAAATAAGAGTTAAGCTAGCCACAAGCAAACTACTCATAACTATATACATGCACTATAGGATTAGGGGTGTAGTAGCTACCCAATTATTGACTGACTAACTATGTTGTCATTTATTAGGGAAATTCTTGCCCTCTTCTAAATGCCCATATAGTCTATAAGAATGTCACATAATAGATGGGGGAGGAGAGAAGGAAGAACAAGTAAGAATATCTAGTTGAGAAGATAACACATAAGGCACCTATGGTGTTCTAGTGAACTTAGGATTATTTGCTTCACTGAATGACTCACTAAGTGATGGAATAGTAACTTTCCCTATGTCTTGAGGTTTTAAAAATGTACCTCTTTGAGATTTAGGCAGTTGGCTACCATTACTAGCTAAGGTTTGGGGTGGAGCACCACCATTGCTAATATTCCTATTATTTTTGTGACTAACAATGGTTGACCAACCCTTCTCTTTTTCGGAGGAGGGGTATCATTAGTTAGACAAGGAGTGGACTTCTTGCAAGGAGTAACTGGGGGAAGCTCCCTAATCTTATGACTAGACAATTGGCATTGGAACCAAGTGTTTAAAAAATTTAAATAAAGGATATGTTGTGTGTATCACATTTGTCCAATCTAAATTTCAATAGTCTCCTTCAAATCCTTTCAGAGATCAATTTCAACATAGAGACATTTTTGCAAGTGAGTAGAGAAAAAATTGTCTAGCTTAACACAAATGATATTGCCTAGAAAGGTAGCTATTTTTGGCAAAAAGGTCCAACATGGCAAGGGCAACCCATGGAATTCCACCCAAGCAACTTGACAAAGAGAGTTCTCTCCTTAGAGACCACAAAGTGTCATGTCTATGGTGCAAAAATAAGAAGAGATGCATAGACAAACCAAGAACCACGTTTGAGAATGGCTTCATTGTGATTAGATTTAACAAAGCAGAAGAAGAAGAGGAACCCCTTTGTGAGGTTTGGACAACATCAAAACAGATCCCATGCAAGATCCATGCTTTCCAGTCACCCATGCTTTAAGCATGCTTTTAGTGGGTACCCTCACAACAAAATAACCTATTAAGGTAAAAATTTCAAGCCATCGACATGCACTATCGAATTCTAGAATAAAAAGAACCACATTTGAAGGTGTTTTATAAGACATACCTTGTGAAAGACCTTGGAGATGAATTCCTTAGGCCACTTTGGTCGTGGTGCCATCCTCATACATTATCAACCTATTAACACTAATAACAATTATTAGGTTAATAGAGTTTAAAGTCATTTAAAAACAAGAAAACATCCACAAACAAGTTAAGAATCTCCACACTAAATACAAAAGGACAATATGACATTAGGAGGAGAAAATGTGCCACAAACAAAAGCAAGACCAACTAAAATTTATGAATATTGAATTGCTTCTCTAACAAGATCCCATAACAATTTCATTGAAAAGACTCTTACTGGTAACGAAGTTTATTTTTTCCAATGTAGGACATTCACGTATGCTGCTAATCGATGTTTACAATGTCAAACCCGACAATTATTTCGGTGTATGGTATAATAGGGCACTAGAGCAATATTAAGACCTCAAATTCTAAGAGGATCGATGACAAATATTAAACAATTCATTGTCTATCAAGATGACTAAGATGACCAGCTGGATCTTCACCTCGATGAAGTTTTTGGTTTTAGTAAATAGAAGCTACTGGTTTTTTTAATGTTTGCATTGTCTTTATTTGAGGTATTTAAAATCTCAAATAAAATATCTAAAGGTTTAAATTGAAATGTGTATTAAAATATTATATGAACTTTCACCAGGAGTTTAATATGAATTCAATATCTATCACGACGGATGCATGGAAGTTTGCTATGATTAAAAAATTGAACGTTGAAACTAAAATATGTATTAGGATCTTATCAAGAACTTTCATCTACGGCTACAAATAGTATATCCAATTCCTAAGCTTTGCATTATTCCAGATCAACTTGAAGTGATTCAGTGTACACATACACCTTCTAATGGCGGGATTCAATTTGCAGAGTCCCAGAAAGCTTGGGCATTTCAGCCATCATCATATCTTGGAGCTGAGCATCTGGAAAGGGGGAGCAGCAAGTGAGCAACTGTATTGTAGAGGATGCATTAAACCTGTTGAAAATGGATTGGTCTACAGTTGTAAGGTCTGCAATTTTGATCTTCACTTAAGCTGTGCAGAAATCCCTCAGCAGATCAGCCATCCTGCTGATAGTCATGATCTGAATTTGCTTTCTCGGCCCTGGGTTTATCCATCAGGAGCTTGTGCATGCGATGCATGTGGGCAAGTAATGAAAGATGGTTTTTCCTTTCATTGCAGTCTCTGCCAATTAGATTTGCATCCTTCATGTGCAAATCTGCCCATGGAATTTAATCACCAACATCATCCTGAACACACACTTTTGCTCTATTTCACTCCTTCCTATGAAGACAAATCATTTACCTGCTGTGTCTGCAACAAACGGAGCAGAAATTTGTGGCATTTTCACTGCCCAGAGTGCCTGTACGACGTCCATGTGACTTGCACCCATTCTCTGAGAGAACATCTGACGAATCAATTTCCTGAGAATTATACTGATGAGATAAAGCAACTTGTTGAGAGCCTTCAAGAACTGAACCAGAGTCTTAATCCTTATACCCAACGGCTATGGGCCGGTCATATGCCCATCGGGAATCCTAGTTATTTGGGGAGAAGGTACTCTGAGCCTCACATATATTCTCTTCTAACTCGGCCGTCTATGTTTAACAGCTCCTCGTCTTTTCCTGTGCAGCAACAGCAACGTCCACCATTTCCATCTGCATATGCTAACATGAATTACAACATGTTTAGACGGCCAAATATGGAACTCGTAAGGCAGAGTTTATCGGGAGGCGCATCAAGTAATATTGATTTTATGAGTATGATGAGTCCAGGAGGAGGAGGAGGAGGAGGAGATGGTTTGGGCATTTTTGGAAACCCTAGCAGTTCGGAGGACTTGTCTAGTATTTTGAATATGATCAGTCCAGGAGGAGGAGGTGGTGGTCTGGATATTTTTGGGAGTCTGAGTGGTTCGGGAGGTTTTTCTAGTATTATTGGATCTATGTTTGGCTTCGGATTCTTTTGAATTCGTGCTAGCAGATGCACATACCTTTCAAATCGGTTTGTTTATGCTTGCCTTCCTCCTTATAATAGACTTTGTGTGGTCCTAGATAATAAACTTCAGCAATAGATAGTATCTGTTGTTAAAGAAATAATGGAAAATTTGAAGAGAGAATACTCTCAATCCCTGCCCTTTGAACTAAGACGACGTTCAAATATAAAATGGGCTTTTTGTAGTGGCAGATCAATTGTAATTCTGTGTTTATTCCAGGCATAAATTTCAACTTGTTTTTACAATTTCCTGCTCATTTGGAAAATCCTCCGATGTGTTAGCATATTTTATGCGGTAGATAGGGAAGTCAATATTAGTGGTTATTGGATTGGACAACAAACATGCGATATAGGAAAATTAATGTCAATGATTGTGCATCGACTATATGATGGTCTAAATGTATCTTTGGCATGAATAAAATCAATTCAGTTCCATTCTCTGATATGGTATTAGTTGGGTTATGTGGTTTCTAACTTAATTAGTATTTAATTATGGGTTTACATGAGCATTCCATGGTGTCAAAAAAAATTAAATGGGATAAATTATGCAAACTAGAAAGTCGAGATGTTAATTTTGTAAATGAAAAAATTGTGGGACCTTACATTAGAAAAGAAATCTGATGTTCTTAATCAACTTGTCAAATGGGAAAAGAAGAATGTGAACGCTCGTGCAACTATTCTATGGACAATTGATTTTGGAATTAGGAAACATGTTCAAAGCTTAAAAACTATGAAGGAAATTTGTGAAAATTTGCAAAAAAAATATATGAAAGGACAAGCAAATAAAAGTTATGGATCTCAAAAAATAATTGACTTGTCTTAAATTAGAAGAAGGGGATAAAATGAATAAACATTCTTATTAGTTTTAAGGTAAATGTATCTTTGGAATGAATAAAATCAATTCAGTTCTATTATTTGAAATGGTATTAGTTGGGTTATGTGGTTTCTAGTTATTAGTATTTAATCACAGGTTCACATGAGCATCCCATGGTGTCAAAAAAAAATTAAATGGGATAAATTATGCAAACTAGAAAGTCGAGATGATGTTAATTTTGTAAATGAAAAAATTACAGGATCTTACATTAGAAAAGAAAGCTGATGATCTTAATCAATTTATCAAATGAGAAAAGAAAATGTGAATGCTTTTGCAACTAATCTATGGATAATTAATTATGGAATTGGGAAACATGTTCAAAGCCTAAAAAATATGAATGAAATTTGTGAAAATTTGCAAAAAATATATGAAAGGACAAGCAAAATAAAAGTTGTGGATCTCAAAAAATAATTGACTTCTCTTAAATTAGAAGAAGGGGATAAAATGAATAAACACATGATCAAATCAAAGAGTGCGATATATCAACTACTTTGGATGTGGAATATGAAAATTCAAAGTTTGTTAATTTTGTTGATTTCTTGGTTGAGAGTCTTACAAAAGAATATTGTACTTTTATTTCTACTTTAGAATTAATAGAAAAATTAAGTGATGTATGAAACTTGAGGAGTTATGTGGAGCCTTGATAAATGAAGAGGAAAAACTTAAGAAATTTAATGGTGAGTCATGTCATGGCAGACAAGCTTTAGTAGCCAAAGGGAAGCAAAAGTTTTTCAATCAATCTAAATCAATAGTGTTCGAGTAGGGAAATAAAGGAAGCACACATCATTATAATCAAGAAAAACATCACATGGACAACTAATGAATTATAATCCAAGATTTACCAGTAATCAAAGATATACTAAAAGGTGAAGTATTAAGATAATTTTCTATAAGTATGGAAAAGGAAACAAAAGGGATTAGTCTCATAAGAGGTGGTAAAGGAATATTTCAACCAAGGAAATCAAATCTTGTGCAAGAAGACAATAATAAAAAACATTCTTATTAGTTTTTTATTTTCACATGGGTCATCAAAAGATGCTTGGAACATTGATTCAGGAGCAAGCTAGCATATGACATATATTAAGGACTATTTTAAGTTCTTAAGAGAAGATACAAATTTCTATGAGATCATTTTAGGAGACAATGTTTTACTAAGTCTTGAAGGTAACGGCACAATTCCCACGAAAGGAAAAGATTAAAAAAATGGGAAATTATGAATGTACTTCTTGTGTCAAAGTTGAAAAAAATATTTTTTTAGTCAATTAAACGACTCAAAATGGTTATAAAGTTGAACTTTACCTTGATAAATGTTTAATCAAGCATGTGCAAAATGGATAGAATGTTGTGGCTATAGGAACAATAGAAAATGAGACATATAGATTTGATTTGGGATATCTATATAACACAACTTGCACAATGATGTATAGCTCTACAGTGATTTACAAAATCAAATATTTGGGAATTTAAAATATCAAATCTTTTCTTTATTGTTCAAGAAGGATATGGTACTTAGTTTCCTTGGATAAAGCCACATACATGTGTTTGTAAAGGATGTATGGTTGGAAAGAAGCATAGTGATCCATTTGAGAGAATATAACAAGGGCAATATAACCTCTTTAGCTTATACATAGTGGGCCTATGAGTGCTTAATCACAAGAAGTAAAATATATTCTGACATTTATAGATAAGTACTCCAAAAAAGTATTGGTATACTTTCTCAAACACAAATATGAAGTGTTTAGATGTTTGAAAATTTCAAGTCTCGAGTTAAAATCTAAAGTAACAAATAGACTAAAAAGAATAAAACAAATAATGGTGTGGGATATGTTATAATGAATTCAATATATTTCATTAAAGACATAATATATGGATGGAGACTACTAATACATACACTCATTGCCTCAACAAAATGGGGTGGTTAAAAGGAAAAATAGAACTTTGGTGGAAATGGCTATGTGTATGATTCAATTAAATGGTTTTCCATTATCTCTTTGAATAGTGTTGGCTTGTTCCCACAAATTCTAAATCTACACCCTCTAGTTTCACCTTGTTCTCATGTTTAGCCCATCATTGATAATTGATCTAAGAAACTGATTTAATGGGCTCCATTACATTCCCTTTGTTGTGCCCTTGTACCCTTCCCTATGTTTAGATGATAAATCATCAAGTCTTATATGTATCCTTGTTGTTTTGGATGATTCTAATGTATGCTTTAATTGTGACCTATGTGTTCATCCAATTATTTGAGATTTGAAGGAATATTGATATCATGTGCTTTAAGTGGAATGTAGAGTTTTGATCATGTATCCTATGCATGTTGAGTAGTTAGAGATTGAGTTCAATGTTTTCTCATGGTGGGGATGAATTTGTTTCAATGGCAGATAAAGCTATTTATTCTATAGAGTTTATGTGATTAAGGAGTTGCATGAGTTCCATTGGTCTCCTTTTGATCATGTGGCCCATGTATCTCCTTATGGTGTTAGTTCTTGTCATTAGCTAACAATTTCTATATCAATTAATTATGGCCCCTTTCGTATATGCTCACACATGCTCAGAGTGATATCATTGGGGTACAACGTGGCATAACCATGCATCTCTAAAATGTGTAAAAGGGGAGTTAGTTTTCTTGTTGCACCATTAGTTAGTTGTGGTCCATGTCATTTGTGATGGGCTCCGGTTTCCTTTTTAGTTGTGTGCCATAATGATGTTAGTGAGGTGTTTCTATTAGTGTAACTCTTTGTGGTGGTCCTAGATGCTCGAAGAGTGATTGATGATATTATCAAGTATCAATATGGCAGCTTCCTACACTCCCATGGATTATTAATCTCCTCTATCTCCTATTATTGCACCATTAGTCATAGAGATGTCAAGTCATAATTGGTGGGCCCATTATGTAACACACCGCCAAGAAACCCTAGAGAATAGCTCGACTATGCTAACCAAAAATGGATTTTTTTTAAAGAAAGAAATAACGAAGAAATATAAATCATATTTATTCAAACATCTAATTAAGCTTTATCCTGTAGGGATTCCACGGCAGCATTACTAACAACTATTAACATGATCTAACCAACATTATAAATTAATTAACAACCATGGTTCATTCTAAATCTAATTGCATCAAATGAATAAACACATAGATTTCCATATTATATGATTAGATAAGTAATCATCAAGATCCTGCATATAGGATTACAAGTAAATATACAATTTACGTTACAAGAGAGTACACCATTACATTGTTTACAATATCGCTTTCCTGATTACATTGGAGTACATACATCAAGATAACAGTACATGATACAACTAATATACATAAATAGAATATGAACATAAGTATCTATCTCCTCAAGCTAGAAAAAAATTTGAAACCTGATATTTAAGAGGTACATCCTTCTCATAAACAAACAACAGCATGGGAAACCAATGGAGATAAAGCACAACCACCTGACCATGTGGAACCCTAAGCTCCACCACCCATGCTAGGAGATAACAATAAGGTCCCACTAAGCAAATAGTCAAGAAGATAATAGGCTAATAGGTGCAAGGATTACACATGACTCCAATACAACACTAGTCAATATGAACATCACAAGAAAATCAAACAACACTTATCCAGAGCAAGGCATGGGCCATCTTGCTCCCAAATCTCAACCATAAATAAAATACTTCCTCTTTACAATTACTGAGATCTCCCCATTATCAAACACAATACTTAAGACAAGTTCAATATCAATACATCCTTAAAGGAGATTATTACCTCATCATGATGCATTTACAACACAGAATGTACATCATCTCACATTATCATTTATCAAAACCCACATACATAAACAAGAGACATCATTATCTTAGGACACCTAACAACACAGTTGCATGAAATCAAAACATAACATCCTAGGCCTCTAGAATCAACTTCCCAAATGACACAAACACTTGCCACCACTAAAACACAATGGTCTCACATTACATCCACTCTCAAATGCACATCATAAACTAAGATCCTTCAACAATATTTCAATTATATTACCACAAATGCAACATATGATACGATGCACTAAAAATGGGACTTTAAGAATGTAACATTAATTATAAGCTACCCATAAATCAACAAAACATTCTCTCTACTTTTTAGACTCAAATATTATACTAATCTTGGTATCTATGTAGGATATAAACATAACCTAAATGCTAGGGATTTATCTAACCTTTGTTAAAAGATAACAACAATATAATTAATCATAAGCATTACTCATAAACTAGTACTAATACTACGTCTACTACATTAATGCCATGAGATAATATCACAAACCTTTATTAGACTAACTACAAGGTTTACAATTAGAAATAAAAATCAATGGTCTAGCCATTCCAAAGGTTATCAAAGTCATCCCTAAGGTATTATATAATAATTAAGGTATCTACTTGATACTTACATGTATGGTCCTTATCAAAAGGCTTTGCAATTATTAGACCAATCAAAATAATATATAAAAATAATTAAATAGTTTACTTAAGAAGACCCTAAGAAAGGACTCTAACCAAGACATACTTGTCAAACCAATTATCTCCTCCAATCATGATCTAAAAGTAGACTCACTCATCCATAAATTTAGGATAATTACACACACAATATAGATAAAGTCTAAGAATGATCTTTTCTATAATATTCTTCTAAATCTCGATAATATATTGAACTATAAATATGGATCCTAGCTATTGATACACTAACACATTTCTATACTATTTACAAAACTTTCTAAAACATATCCTAAAATTCTGATTTGAAGATACAATTGAATTAGAAAATATGACCAATATCTTTAATGCCAAATAGATTAAATAAAAGTTCTAATAAGGGTTTTATGTCCTTCTAAACTTACTTCAATTCATATTAGGAAGAGATCAAGATAAAGCTTTCGACTCCTCATTAGATGAACAAACATTGACAATTTTCTTTTATATGTCGATGCCACTAATATGCAAGTGATAACTTATATAGTTGAAAATACTTTGGTAGATGGTTATGCAAAAGACCGAGGCATAGACAAGGTCTGTGAACTGTTTGACAGTCATCTGAAAGAGATGTCATCACTTGAATCTAAATGATTGTAGGATACACACAGAATGGATTTGTAGATTTAATAACAACAACCAAGATGGCATAGGAATGTTTGTCACTAATCAATACATATCTCTGAATTAGCAAACTGGGTAATGCTAATTTTTTGATATGATTTTCATAAGTAAGAGATGAATCTTATATAAAAATTTTAGAGAAACCAAGTTAAAAAATATAGAGTTATTGGTGACGCAACTAACTGTTTTAACAGAGACAAAATGGGTGAGAGGTAGACAGTCACAAAATATTCATATCTTCAAAATGACAAACTAGGTAACGCTAATTTTTGGATGTGATTTATATATTTAGGTCATGCACCATATATAAAAATTATAGAGGAACCCAGTTCATAAAAATAACGTTATGGCTAACGCAACAGACTATTAAAATAGAGACAAAATGAGTGAGAGATAAACAGTCAGAAAATATTTATATCTCTAAAATGACAAACTAGGTAAGGCTAATTTTTGGATATGATTTGGATAACTACTTGATGCACCATATATAAAAATTATAGAGGAACTCAGTTTGTAACAATAAAGTTATGGCTAATGCAACAGACTGTTAAAACAGAGACGAAATGGGTGAGAGATAAACAGTCACAAATATTCATATCTCCAAAATGACAAACTGGGTAAGGTTGATTTTTGGATATGATTTGGATAACTAGGTCATGCACCATATATAAAAAATTCTAGAGGAACACAGTTTGTAAAAATAAAGTTATGGCTAACGCAATAGACTAGGTTCAGAATATGTAGAAGAGAATTCACAGAATAATATAAAGCTTACATATTACTAAATCTAATGCAACAATAAATCAGTTTCATATCTTAGTCCATACTTAGAATATTACTTCTATCACATCTTCACAAAATTTTCCATCTCACATCTATTTTTCCCCAAGTCTCTTGTTTTGGAAGCTATGGTTTATGGTGCCAGAAGAAAAATGAAAACTTCTTGAGAGAGGGAGATCCTGAAAACATAAAACATATTCTGCTATTTGAAATGCATGCTCCTCCCCCAAATTATGTCTTGAGATTTCCAAAATAAAGTCGACCATGCATAACCACCCCCATAATTTCTTCCAGAAGATTCTCCTTATTAAAGGCAATAAACTCTGCCTTTATTACTTTCTTACAATTTGCTATTTTAACCAGACAATAATTTCTCTCTGATTTATTTATTTTAGAAATTGCTATATATATAAGTTTTTATGACAACTCATAAATATAATAAATTTATTTTTATTGCCACTAACAAAACATTTACTTGCTTATATAATATTTTTATTTTAATTTTATCAATTATATCCCCATTTTAATAACACTTTATTTTCCTCATTATAGTTATTATTATTTATTGACCTTAGATTACAATATAATATAATTTCCCATAAACTAAAATTTACATAAAAGCATCTCTATTTATTTATCAAAGTGCCCTATTGACTTAATAATTTTGTTTTAATGAAGCAATTAACCAAAACATTAATCAAACAATTATAACCTAAATAATCCAATGCCAAACAATACCTGACGACAATGCACAATCGAAAAACATAACCACAACTATAGTGACTGACTATCATGCCCATACAGACAACACTGACTAGGTGCAAAACTAGATACTCATCCTTTTCAAGGATGTTGTCTACCTAGGGGACCACTTGTTATCTTTGTTCAACAGTTTCCATTAGTTTTAAGGCACACTCAAACCTATCAATTCAGGTGGAGACGTAGCCTAGTACCTATTCACTCAAGCATACCAATTTGAGCACATATTCTTACTAGCCGAAGCACTTGGAAAGGAACTCTAACATTCGTATCTCATTCTCGTATGTCCCCCATACGTTCAATGGTGTGATGCCACCCTTTCCACCTATCCTAACAACATACTACTGCATCACTTGACTATCCAAATAAATCTCTACATAACAATAATAACATAACAATATGCATCATACCCATGAAAGTACTAACAGAAGCACATGTTCCATCTTCATCTTCAGGTTTCTTAGCTAGACTACCTACACAACCAAAGTGAAAACAGAGGGGCACTACATCCTCCCCCCTAAAACTTGACTTACTCCTGGAAGTCACAAACTAGGGTGGAAACATAACACGTTAGTACCAACATCAAAGCTGATTCATTCCATAAAAATAATATACATTAGTTTACCTATGGAAAGGGATTTATCTCACAAAAATATAAACTTATATACTCCATTTCAAACATACTCTACCCTTCTAATTTCCAATGTCACACTAGTAACACAATCAAGACTTGCATTTCAAAAATGATTTCATAGTACATAAACCAATCAAAATCGTTACATGTTAGCGTTGACACCCATCAATTTCTTTCAGGACAAAGAAAACATTGCACCCTTTTTAATCCTAACTAGTAGAAATTCTCATATCATAAACATATGAATTATTCAATTTCAAATGCACCACCATTACAATTCCTCTTCCAATTTGCTATTAAGCAATCAATATGTCAGAATGTTACATTTTCACAAAATAACAACATAATTATACACATAAAGCACATGCTTTCCATTAAATATCCATCATTAATAAACAAGACATTCCACTTTAGTTATTTTACAACACTAAATCTCATAACATATTTAACAAAAGATCATGATTTTTCACCTTTTTGAAGCATGGAGACACAAGTTATCATTTCATAAGTACTATATTCATGATTTAACACACATTCTTCACATACACACAAATTCACATCACCAGGAATCACATCACAAGGCTACACAAGGGTCCATCTGGACACCGGAAAGCAGTATACTAATCCATGATACATAATCCATGAGCCAAGAGCTAAAATCCATCTCACATAATCTATACCTCACACTCAGTGGCTTGTTGGTGTTAGGCCACACACACAGGGTGAGACCATCCAAACAAGTCCACAATGACCTCTCTCTTGTTGTATAAGGTGGTTAGCCTCCAAGAGATAGTCTTCACACATAGGTGGGTAGTGGGTCCTAGTTGTATAACAGCCTCACATACCCCCATCCTCAAGGTTCCATGCGTCTGCTTCCTCATATACACTCACCAAGTCTGCCTCAGATGTACTTGGAGAGGAATCATAATATGACACATGACCCACATTGAAAACAATAAGGATAAACTAGTTTAGCCACCAAAGTCAAAGAAAGATTAAATAAAAATTCAATTTCAACAATAAAGCAAGAAATGCATGCAATTTCAACACTAAATCAAATGTAACCATGAGGGCTACTTGCAAATAAGATCACAAAGTGTGGCTAAACCATCACAATCAAATATAAACAAAGTGATGGCCTTTACAATCAATAGAAAACCATCAATAACCATAAAGAAAGTCCACAATTTTTGAAATTGCACTGTACAACACTGTGTGACTAGATACTAGCCACCAAACGAGGAAGAAGGGGACAATGTCAGGCTATAGTAGTAGCCCCCATGTGGTGCAGAGTGAGCATGCCATCCACATGGCTCAGAGTGTACTCCTCGGCTACACCCTGCTTAACATCATCATGCGACATGGACTAGCCAAGTGGCCCATGCACTCCTTGGCTACCCATATGGAATGTACACCTCGACATCATCCTACATTGTGTCTTAGCGCGGCATGGTTATACGCCAGCCGGAGAAGGCACGTACTGGTTGTATACCAATGATAGTGTGTCTATGGTTCCACGGAAGTAGGCACGCATAGAACACAACCTGCATAGTGATACCTCATGGAGAAGGCACACACAGGTACTCACCATAGCCAGAGGTATACATGGCTAGGACATACCCATATGCTAACCGACCCAAACACTGTCGAAAGCAAACATGAGTATCCCTCTACAAGTGTACGAGGCCCCATTACATTCATCACACAAGTAGGCTACCATAACACAATATCATAGTGCACCTTCACGTGTCTATGCACGTGGCATCATGTCCTCGAGCCCAGCTCGCTACCAACGACAACATGACATCATCACCTGCACTGTGTCGGAGCATTAGTGAGGAGTGGCATCATATCCATTACATCATGTCAGAACACGTGCAGATACAATATATATATATATATAATGCATATATATATGAGTATATCAATATGGGGCTACTCGAGATTCACCTCTCATAAGGATGAGGTTGACTTGCTCCTGCTAGCTCAACGCCCCTATAGGCGGCCATGCATATACTAACCAACCAATGCTACTGTACTCAAAAGTGTGGGGATTAGGCTAACACATATGGATCAAGTACCCTAATCCATCATAAGGGGAAGTAGTGAGTACTTTCCTCAGGTTCAGTTGAGCGGGGACTGCTCTACATTGCAATATGTGTATGCTGCACACTCCACCCAAGGAACTTTGTGGCTACTACTACCCCTTCACAGACTAAGGGACTAGAGAACCAAAAGAAGAGAATCTATGAAACTAACTTTTGGCTACTCTTATATATAATTTTCAACCACAGGTGGGTTGGCCCTCAATCAGGTAACAAACATACAAGTACACATGATGGTATGGTTAATCCCACACCTAAAATACAACATATTTCCTATAGGTGGGTACACAGTATCACCATCCCATGGGAAAGCAAAGCAAGTACGGGGTATTCACAACACTCAACCAATGCACAGTTACTGGTTTCTCACATTTACAGGAGGGGTTACATTTATATCCACAATTCCTTTTCAAAAAATCACATACCATGGGTACATTTATTTCCCACTATCACATGACGTTGAATATCAATATCATGATCATCGTGATCACTTGACAACTCCACTTAACAAATTCTCCTTCACTTTTATTCTTTTAGTCTAATATTCTATCCTCATAACATATGCATATGCAAACTAACTTTTCTTCCACACAATAAGAATTTTCATAAGCACTATGGATTTTCTAAATGCATCCAAGAATCATTAATATATGCGTTCCATATTCACAAAAGAATGATAATAACCCTCTACTTAACTCTTGCTTCTTCTTGTAGGTCAAATCTTACATGACTAGTATTCCATTACACCATCTTGCATATATTGTAACAATCATGAAAAGACTAACTGATAATTCATTTATTAACTACCTAGGTGCTTTTCCTTAGTCTAACCAAAAAATCCCTTTTACAAGCAACACATTCTTAACATTATGAAAATGCATTGAACCACATATGGATGTAAACACTATTACCTACTAGGAGCACATACGGAAGGATGACACATTCAGGCCAAGATTTTCTTTAAAACCACATAACATACATTCCAAACTAAATTTGCAATTTTAAGAAACTGGAAGTCATGGAAATGAATCAAGGCCACACTAGGAGGGTCAATAATTACACGCATCCAAGGGATCACATGCAATAAGAGAATACATAAGGCATCTGATCATCTATCCAACACATCAAGCTAAGTGTTTAGATTAAAACATGGTATCCAACACAAGAGTCCTTATCACATGCATAAGAAGAATTACTGTATCTAGACATGGGTGACAACATTAACCAGAGATCCCAATGCTACAACTTGGCTCTGATACCAGGTGTAATGGCCCGCCAAGAAACCCTAGAGAACTGATCGACTATGCTAACCAAAAAGGGATTTTTTTTAAAAGAAAGAAATAACGAAGAAATGTAAATCATATTTATTCAAACATCTAATTAAGCTTTATCCTGTAGGGATTCCATAGCAGCATTACTAACAACTATTAACATGATCTAACCAACATTATAAATTAATTAACAACCATGGTTCATTCTAAATCTAATTGCATCAAATGAATAAACACATACATTTCCATATGTAATCATCAAGATCTTGTATATAGGATTACAAGCACATACACAATTTCCTTTACAAGAGAGTACACCATTACATTGTTTACAATATTGCTTTCCTAATTACATTGGAGTACATACATCAAGATAACATTACATGATTCAACTGATATACAGAACTAGAATATGAACATAAGTATCTGTCTCCTCAAGCTAGAACAAGATCTGAAATCTGATATAAGAGGTACATCCTTCTCGCACATGAACAACAACATGGGAAACCAATGGAGATAAAGCACAACCACCTAACCATGTGGAACCCTAAGGTCCACCCCCCTGTGCTAGGAGATAACAATAAGGTCCCACTAAGCAAATAGTCAAGAAGACAATAGGCTAATAGGTGCAAGGACTACACATGACTCCTATACAACACTGGTCAATATGAACATCACAAGCAACTCAAAAAACACTTATTTAGAGAAAGGCATGGGCCATCTTGCTCCCAAATCTCAACCATAAATAAAATACTTCCTCTTTACAATTATCGAGATCTCCCCAATATCAAACACAATACTTAACACAAGTTTAATATCAATACATCCTTAAAGGAGATTATTACCTCATCATGATGCATTTACAACATAGAATGTACATCATCTCACATTATTGTTTACCAAAACCCACATACATAAACAAGAGACGTCATTATCTCAGGACACCTAACAACATAGTTGCATGAAATCAAAACATAACATCCTAGGCCTCTAGAATCAACTTCCCAAATGACACAAACACTTGACACCACTAAAACACAATGGTCTCACATCACATCCACTCTCAAATGCACATCATAAACTAAGATCCTTCAACAATATTTCAATTATATTACCACAAATGCAACATATGATACGATGCACTAAAAATGGGTCTTTAAGAATGTAACATTAATCATAAGCTACCCATAAATCAAAAAAACATTCTCTCTACTTTTTAGACTCAAATATTATACTGATCCTAGTATCTATGTAAGATATAAACATAACCTAAATGCTAGGGATTTATCTAACCTTTGTTAAAAGATAACAACAATATAATTAATCATAAGCATTACTCATAAACTAGTACTAATACTACATCTACTATGGTAATGCCATGAGATAAGATCACAAACCTTTATTAGACTAACTACAAGGTTTACAATTAGAAATAAAAATCAATGGTCTAGCCATTCTAAAGGTTATCAAAGTCATCCCTAAGATATTGTATAATAATTAAGGTATCTACTTGATACTTACCTATATGGTCCTTATAAAAAGACTTTGCAATTATTAGACTAGTCAAAATAATATGTAAAAATAATTGAATAGTTTACTTAAGAGGACCCTAAGAAAGGACTCTAACCAAGACATACTTGTCAAACCAATTATCTCCTCCAATCATGATCTAAAAGTAGTCTCACTCATCCAAAAATTTAGGATAATTACACACACAATATAGATAAAGTCTAAGAATGATCTTTTCTATAATATTCTTCTAAATCTCAATAATATATTGAACTATAAATATGGATCCTAGCTATTGATACACTAACACATTTCTATACTATTAACAAAACTTTCTAAAACACAACCTAAAATTCTGTTTCGAAGATACAATTAAAGTAGAAAATATAACCAATATCTTTAATGCCAAATAGATTAAATAAAAGTTATAATAAGGGTTTTATGTCCTTCTAAACTTACTTCAGTTCATATTAGGAAGAGATCAAGATAAAGCTTTCAACTCATCATTAGATGAACAACCATTGACAATTTTTTTTATATGTCGATGCCACTAATATGCAAGTGATAACTTATATAGTTGAAAATACTTTGGTAGATGGGTATGCAAAAGACCGAGGCATAGACAAGGTCTATGAACTATTTGATAGTCATCTCAAAGAGACGTCATCACTTGGATCAAAATGATTGCAGGATACACACAGAATAGATTTGTAGATTTAATAACAACAATGAATATGGCATAGGAATGTTTGTCACTAATCGATACATATCTCTGAATTAGCAAACTGGGTAATGCTAATTTTTGGATATGATTTTCATATGTAAGATTTAAATCTTATATAAAATTTTTAGAGAAACCTAGTTCAAAAATATAGAGTTATTGGTGACACAACTAACTGTTTCAATAGAGATGAAACGAATGAGAGGTAGACAGTCACAAAATATTCATATCTCCAAAATACCAAACTGGGTAAGGCTAATTTTTGGATATTATTTAGATATCTAGGTCATGCACTATATATAAAAATTATAGAGGAACCTAGTTTGTAAAAATAAAGTTATGGCTAACGCAACAGACTATTAAAACAGAGACGAAATGGGTGAGAGATAAACAGTCACAAAATATTTATTTCTCCAAAATGACAAACTGGGTAAAGCTAATTTTTGGATATGATTGGGATAACCAGGTCATGCACCATATATAAAAATTCTAGTGAGACCCAGTTTGTAAAATTAAAGTTATGGCTAATGGAACAGATTGTTAAAACAAAGACGAAATTGGTGAGAGATAAACAGTCACAAAATATTCATACCTCCAAAATAACAAAGGCTAATTTTCGGATATGATTTGGATAACTAGGTCATGCACCATATATAAAAATTCTAGAGGGACCCAGTTCGTAAAAGTAAAGTTATGGCTAATGCAACAGACTGGGTTCAAAATATGTAGAAGAGAATTCACAGAATAATATAAAGCTTGCATATTACTAAATCTAATGTAACAATAAATTAGTTTCATATCTCAGTCCATACCTGGAATATTACTTGTATCACATCTTCACAAAATTTCTCAGCTCGCATCCATTTTTCCCCAAGTCTCTTCTTTTGGAAGCTATGGTTTATGGTGTTAAAAGAAAAATGAAAACTTCCTGAGAGGGAGATCCTAAAAACATAAAACATATTCTGCTCTTTGAAATGCATGCTCCTCCCTGAAATTATGTCTTGAGATTTCCAAAATAAAGTTGAGCATGCATAACCACCCCCATAATTTCTTCCAAAAGATTCTCCTTATTAAAGGCTATTAGTGTACACATTTCATTTGGCTTAATTTGGCATTCATTTGGCCTCATTTGGAAGCCTCATTTTATGCACATGGCATAAGACACCTCAGCTAGATGTGTGGCAGTTAGGAAGAGTCCTTCAAACTCTTTCACTCCACTTAGCTTGCCACATCTACTTGAGATCTCCTTAAGTTATGGGATTGACTCCTATTAACTCAAGGTTACTCAAGGCTATATGTAATTGTCATATTGACTTCCAATTCACTCCAAATTTGTGATTAGCATTCATCTTATAGATCCTACAAATTCTAATCAGGCCAACAACCCTCCCTGAAACGCCCTCACAAAAATGTCCTCAGTCTCATATACCTAGTGTGGCGCCCTACCACAGGAAGAAGAGGCATCATCTTCTCCTTCAAGCCTAAGAAAAAATTTGAATCTTGCTTCTCTAGGCATGTGAGGAGGCACGCCGAGGTAGAGGTCATTAAAGCAAGTCATGTTCATTGCTTGTTGAAGGGATCTACAATCTACAGAAGCATTGATTTCTTTTTGAAGGTCGTTTGTGTAAGACTACATTCCTCTGAGGTGAGAAGAAGCCCATTCTCATGCGGCTATAGTTTCCAGTCGCTTGGTTTTTGGTCAACCTCACTTTGCAGATCGACCCTGTCGTTGTATCAGAAGTGAGGAGCTAGTTTGAGGAAGGGGTCCTTTGAAAACATCTACAACTACAATGCATTCTTCGAACGAGACATGAAGGAGCTGTCATGATCAACCTTTGCACAGACAGTGCACCCATACGGATCTACATTCTCCACAACATGCATATGCCCTGGACGTCATCGCCATTACTAGCCTCACCTAGCTGCTCCTGTTTCTTTTTGTATTTTTGCCTTATTATGCCCTAAAATTTGGGCTTGAAATATCAAAATTATGCCCTAATTTTGTTTTGAAAGCATTTAAAATTATTGCTTTTCAAATTGTTATCAAAATAGGCAATGTGTTTTGTGTTAAAATAGGGGCAGGATATTTAAAAATTGGGGTAAAATTAATTACTGGTTATGTAAACCTTGTATCTTCATCTCTTTAAGATGAAGGGTGAGGCTCAGGTTGGCAGGAGGCTAATTCCCCCCCACAAAATTAAACCATTGTATTCTTCATTCTTTTTCGAATCCAACGAGTCATCGAAAGGCTAGTTTCCCTCTCGCCATGGGCATTTTTTTGCTAATTAGTGTCAGTTTATTAAAATAGGTCTATTTTGCGGGAACTTGTTTTTGTGATAACTTTTGCTCGGTAGCTCAAAATTGAGCACTGCTTTTTGTAAAAGTGAATATTTTCACATTTCCCATGCATCTAACCTATTTATATTGTAATAATGCACTAAGTTGTAAAGTGCCGCAAAGTAGGGGAGATCAAAGTAATGGGGGTATTATTGAGTTATTTTTTTCTTTTCGTACTTGTAAGTTGTAAAATACATCTCATAGTTTAATAAGTATGATCAAATCTAACTCTAAGTACTTCTATTGTGACCTTGAAAACACCCAAGGGAAGGTCATCAAGTAAAGAAGTCATGAGCTAAAGAGGATTATGTCATCTAATTTAACTCAATGAGGTTACAACTAAAAGAAGGTGGGATTGAGAAATAGGTGGATCGAATGATCCTTCAAACCTTTTTTGAGAGCCTATGGAAAATGATCCATAATCTTGCAATGGTTTCACATCGGTTCATATCTCACATCGAGAGCCTATGGTAAATGAAACTGAATCTTGCATCAGATCACATCTCAAATTTGGTTAATTTTCCTGAATACTCATGATACTATCATCTATGGAGTCACCAATCATAGTTCAGCATCGACATTGGCACACAAGCAGCTTCTAGATTCATGCATATTTTTTCTCTTTTGGGGGGTAGTTTTTCCCATTGGGTTTTCTACCTTTCTCCACTTACGAGAGTTTTATTTGTACATGGGTACCTCATCAAGCCTTGTTACTGGGACCCAACTTTTACACCCACCTAAGTTGTGCTTAAGGGGGGGTATTAGTGTACACATTTCATTTGGCTTAATTTGGCATTCATTTGGCCTCATTTGGAAGTCTCATTTTATGCACATGGCATAAGACACCTTAGCTGGGTGTGTGGCAGTTAGGAAGAGCCCTTCAAACTCTTTCACTCCACTTAGCTTTCCACATCTACTTGAGATCTCCTTAAGTTATGGGATTGACTCCCATTAACTCAAGGTTACTCAAGACTATATGTACTTGTCATATTGACTTCTAATTCACTTCAAATTTGTGATTAGAAATCATCTTATAGATTCTACAAATTCTAATAAAGGCAATAAATTCTACCTTTATTACTTTCTTACAATTTGCTATTTCAACTAGACAATAATTTCTCTCTGATTTTATTTATTTTAGAATTTGCTATATATATATAAGTTTTTATGACAGGTCATAAATATTATAAATTTATTTTTATTGCCACTAAAAAAACATTTACTTGCTTATATAATATTTTCATTTTAATTTTATCAATTATATTCCTATTTTAATAACACTTTATTTTCCTCATTATAGTTACTATTATTTATTGACCTTAGATTACAATATAATATAATTTCCCATAAACATAAATTTACATAAAAGCATTTACATTTATTTATCAAAGTGCCCTTTTGACTTAATAATTTGATTTTAATGAAGCGATTAACCAAAACATTAATCAAACAATTATAACCTAAATAATCTAATACCGAACAATACCTGATAAACATGCACAATTGAAAAGCATAACCACAATGATAGTGACTGACTATCACGCCCATACAGACAACATTGATTGGGTGCAAAAATAGATACTCATCCTTTTCAAGGATGTTGGCTAGCTAGGGGACCATATGTTATCTCCGTTCAATAGTTTCCATTGGTTTTAAGGCACGCTTAGACCTGTCAATTCAGGTGGAGATGTAGCCTAGTACCTGTTCACTCAAGCATACAATTTGAGCACATATTATTAATAGCTGAAAGACTTGGAAAGGAACTCTAACATTCGTATCTCATTCCCATATGTCCCCCATACATTCAATGGTACGATGCCGCCCTTTCCACCTATCCTAACAACATACTACTGCATCACCTGACTATCCAAATAAATCTCTACATAATAATAATAACATAACAATATGCATCATACCCATGAAAGTACTAACAGAAGCTCATGTTCCATATTCATCTTCAGGTTCCTTAGCCAGACTACCTGCACAACCAAAGTGAAAATGGAGGGGCACTACACATTATTGGTTTACTATGTGATTGGTGTATAGTATTGTGGTTTCCACATAGAGCTCTTATGCATAGGGATGCTGTCATTGATGGTCATAGAACTATTTGATCTTGTGATGATATTGATGAATTGGTTATCTAGGGGACTTTTGGTTGAAATTTTATGGTATGTTAGTGCAAGGTTAACAAACTATTCATCTCACTTGAGCTAGATAGCCCACATACTTCGTGAGATCATTTTGTTATGTGTCAAGAAAAAGGCCACATGGACCATCAGATCTCCTTTTTGATCAACACTTGTTTTGAATTTGTTGTGGAATTCCATGTTCTCATGGTGATTGGATGGAAGGATTGCATCGATGATCTTACTGTCCAAAAAATCTATTTTCTCACTTTTCTCTAGTGTGGGTGTGTGTTGGTATTTCTATGAACCCATAATATGATTCCTAAATATTTTATTGGTGTGATAGAGTATATGATGGTTTATGGTGTAGTGTGGTGAGATCAACTATTTCCTATTGGTCCTTTAAACTAATTTGTGCTATCATTGTTGGTGTTTGCATGTGCTTAGATGATTAGGAGGGTACCATGTGGATGTGTTGTGGTGGGATGGGATCTTGTGTTCTTATCTGGCAGGGATGGTTGTGTTCAAATGCTACACCACTTCTTTGAATTGTTCAACATGTTTCCTCCTCGCAAGATTTGGGTTCCCTTTGTATTTGTAGATGATAATTCTTTAGTTATTCATCTTGTGCTCCCTCTCCCATGTCAAGGTTTTCATATTTCTTGCATACTAAAGTTTTTCAAAACCTAGGTATGTGAATAAAATTGGGTTTAAAATTTTCTTGAATCTAGCCTTTGACTTTCCACTTGTTTTCGTAAAACTCACTTGGTGCCACATGTCATGCTCTTACATTTATAAGAGGTTTCCATAGCTTCCTTTCTCTTGATGTTGTACTAACCATTAGATATATTTCCAATTGGATGACCTGCACTTCTTTAAAGTGTGTTAGTGTTTCCAAGCTCCCACAATTATGTCATTAGTTTGTAGCTTTATGGTGGTGGACCCTAAATTCTATGTGTGATCATGATATCATGGGAGATATGAAACCATTAGATCATAGGCTAAGGTGGATGTATTGTGGCATTTGAAGAACCTTGAGATGTGTTCTAGCTTATTATTATTGTTGAATTGTGCCAATCATCAATTAAAATGCATGATCTAGAGATTAATTGAGCTATCCGAGTTCAGGGAAATCTATTGAACACATGTTGTGCCATTGGATGAGAGGGGTGTTGTGTTAGCAGTGGACAGGTGATCCCTTTATGTATTCTAGCTAAGTGATACACTCAGGTATAGGATTTGATTGAACTTGATGTCTGTATAACCATTTTTCCTATGGTTTCTCTTGTGAGCTTAGGGAACTTTGTAGTGTAGATGTGGTGGGTGTGCAACAATTTTTATTAGTCCTCCAAGCTAATGGTAGTACACCTCATATCTAGATTACCATGTAATTTATTAGGCCCATGGATTTCATGTCTCAAGTGTTGAGTGATGTTTTATTCTAGTGGCCCTTCTCATTTACAAGGGTTTTTATTTCCATTTATTTTCCTATAGTTCAAAATTCAGACAGGGGGATAGGGTCCTTCTTGGGACTATTTTGCACACACTTCTAGAATTTGTTCTTGATCAATTGTTGTTGATGGAGATGGCATACTAAATGGATCTCATGTCTAAAGTAATGGAATGGAGAAATAAATATTTTTTGTCCATTTCCTCCATTGTGGGCTATCAAAGGTAGGAATTGCTCATATCACCTTCCAACCCTCTACTATGGATAGGCCTAAACTGTCTTGATCACTTGCTATTGGAGAACTTTGTACCATCCATTCTAGTCATTTCTTAAATCCAACCCCACTACCATTTATTAGTGATTTGGTAGACTAAGAATTTTTGTGTAACTGATGGTTCCTACCTACTACTATCTAGCAATAGAAAAAGCATGAGACCATGTTCAACTAGCATAGTTTTGATCTAATTATCAGTCTAAGTCTCAATCACTAGCTCTAGCTACTTACATCTTTGGCTTGATAAGGTGAACCTTGATCTACTACAATTCTCTTTCTTGCTAATAGCTAGATTTTAAGGTCGTAGGTTCCATGTATATAGAGGTAGAGTATTTTCTAATCTTTAGGTGATTAGGTAGCTAGGTAGTTACACATTTAATGAGCAATTGCATTTTGTGGATTGAGGTAGTTAGGAGGTTGATGGAGACCATATGTGGATGTGCAAGGAGAGATTTATTTGGTTCTTATTGATTGGATGGGTATGAGGGCAATGATAGAGAATTAAACATGGGAATGATTGCTACTGCTACCAAGTTTGAAAATCATTCCCAATTTAGATTTTCTTGACATGACCAAATTTCTTAATTTTAACGTAGATTTGATCCTAATATAAGTTGTTGTTGCAGGTGTTGTTGTACATGTTAGGGCATGTTTTTCAATGATTTAATTATGACATCAATTTAATAGGGATTGACCCTACATGCACTTGGGAAATTTGATAATATGGTCATGAATTTAATGTAGCCATGGAAACATCTTGATGGGCCAGATGTATTACAAGTGTCACAATTTTGTGTTCTCTAGGCTTATTGGGTATCTAATATATATTCATGTTTTTATGATGTTTTAGTGGTTGGTTGTTCTTAGACCTTTCTCAGTTGCAATTGACTTTGTGTATATTGATAAAGTAAAATCTCAAGAATCAAGTCATGTAATTTAGTATTTTATTTCTCATGCTTTTGTATCTTTCTATTCTAGAGATGTGTCTAAATGCAATATCTCTTCATGATTAATGGTATCTCCTTAATTACCCATTTTATTAGAAAATATACATGCTATATTTATTTCTAAGGTTATGATTGCTAGACTAATAATATTTTGGTTAGTTAATACACAAAGGGATTTGTAAAACTACTTTAAAGTGTTTTTGAGTAAGTCTTTTTGGAATATCATGTGGATTCATCTTGTTTACTTAAGGATTATTAAAATATGCCTTGTCATGGATGTCTCTAACCTATGAATATGCACTTGTCTACTATAGAGCCACAGTTATGATTCTCATGTGTATGCTTAGTTCTCATGTTTGACCTTGTATATATACTTAGTTTCATGTTCATGTTAAGTTTCATTTGACTAACTTAGTTTCTCATATGATTAAGGCACTAGTCTTACTACCAAACCATTTTAATGTCATAAAAAATATTTTTATGTTGTTTAGTAATAGATTTGGTCCTTCCTCCTCTCATGATTCATGATTATAACTTACATGGTACATCTCTTGTGAGACTAAGCTAACCAAATATTCAAGGAGCCATGTGAGGATGGTGTACAAGCAATATATGTGCAATTTTTTTAATGAGGATTCATATTAAGTGATATAAATCAATTTTCATCTTTAGTTGTGTTCATAGTATTGTTTTAATCCACTTGATGTAAAGTCCTATAGGTTTCTGTAGTGCTACCATAGGTTATGGTTAGTCAATGCCTACACTATGTTTTATTTATTTATTTTTAATTGTCCTATTGGGGCCTCAAGGAAAAACCCTCCTGAGTTTAGTAGAGCCTAGAGAAGAGAAGATGCCCTCTCTTATGCATTGGTCTCAAGCCATCTAGTCTCTATTGATGAGCCTTGCCTCTTTATCGAGGATAGTATTATTCCTTAGTCTTCTAGTTTTTTGTGTTAGCTCTAGGAGAGTGGATTCATGGTTTTGAACAGTGTCAGCCCACAATACTGTGTCCCACTTTTTGGCCAAAGTGGGACATTGAAATCAACATTTTAACCAAATTTTCACTTCTAACACCTATAGAAACTAATCCATTAAGAATTTGAAGATGATCTGAACTAGTGATCTTTTGAGATTTTGTGTGTAGATTCTAAATGTATTTTCTAAATAAAATTAATAAATAATTTATGAATTTTTTTACGTAACTTTTAATAGCTTATTTTTATAGCTAACAATATTTTTAAAAAGTGATGTTTATACCTTACAACATAACTTTTTTTTATAGAAAGGACAAAATTATAAACTTTTAAACATAGATTTGTAACACCAATATTTAGTGCATAGATATTTTTGTATTATCTTTTGTTGCATATTTTTTTAAACTAATTTTTGAAGTGAGATTAATTATAATTCGGACATAGGTTTACATAACTTTTTCTATATGTATCCAGATTAACTTCTTTTTTTGTTGAAACAAAGACATCAATACCTAGTGTGTATATATTTTTTAGAATTTTTTTTCTCTATTTGTTATTTTTCCGCGTGTGTGGAATAGAGACCTTGATGTTCAGTGAAAAACCTATGTTCACTAGAAAATACAAAATACATATAATAATCAAATGAAATATATTCAATATCATACTTTTAGGAGAGCTTATACTAAGGGCTACATACTTACAAAATAGAATTTCTAAATGACTTTACTTGACCCCCTAAAAGGTGAAGCAAAATTGGTTTTTTGTCAGCATTTTGATAGGTGCGGAGGAGACTCTATCAAGGGATTGATTTAAGACTAGGGATTATTTCCAAAGGGGTTTTATCTAACCCCCTTCAATTAAACGTCTTTAGATGGAACCCCTCAAGGCTTAAATCATTAATTTTTCTAAAAAATATGTAATTTTAGACAAAAATTAGGATGTCCCATAAGTGGGACACACTATTGTGGCATCACCCAACACCAATAGATAGAAGTATGGGATGAGGCACAAAAAACATTTTAGAAGGAAAAAATCCTCAAACACCTTTGAATGACGGTCCTTAATTTGAAGGTAAAAACACCCACCACATGTAAATGGGGTTTGAATGAAGAGGGATTTTGAATCTAGATGCCTTTCTTTTGCACATTCAAAAGCCATATAGGAAGGGACCTTCGATTAAAGGTAGTTCATCAAAAGGACCTTCATTTGAAATTCCTTATGATGTCCTCCTCCTCCTTCTCATCTAATTTTTAGATGAAATTTTGATTCAAAGGAAGGTTTAGACTATCAAATGGAGTCACCATGACATTAGATTTGGTGGTATCTCAAAGTAAGCTTTCTATAAAGTATAATTTTTAATATATTTTAATTAATTTTATATTTTCTAATGAACATAGGTTTTTACCAAACATAAAGGTCTCTATTTGACACACATGGAAAAATAAAAATATAGAAAAAATTCTAAAAAATATGTGTACCCCCCATATTGATGTCTTGTTTCAAAAATAAAATAATTTGGATATATATACAATACATGTTATGCATTATGGCATAATATTACTATAAATTATAATTAATATTAATTAAAAAGTTAATAATAAATAAAATATCCAACAAAAGATTATAAAGAAATATGCACGTCCTAGATATTAGTGTTAATGATATATTTTAAGAAATTATGAATTTTTTTTATATAGTAATATAATAATTATAATAAATAAGAAAACTGCCGATTATGCTGAAACTACCTAGGGTTTCCGTTTCTCCACCAGCTACTGATCTGAATGGAACTGCGATGGCGAGTGCTGCCTTGGATAGGAAATCTCCTGTGAAGGCTTCCATTGAAGTGGGAGATTAGGGTAGTTTGCAAGGTCTAGTGGGATCTTCACTAGGGGCATCTAGCCTAAGTATGTCCACTGCAACACCTCTAGAAACTTCTATTGGTGACTGGAAGAACATCTCTCCTCTGCCAAACCATGGGAAAACCAGTATTGGCCTCCAGACACCTCACATCTCTGCGCCCTCCTTTGCAAAAAAAAAGTCAAACATAAGCAAAGCAACAATAAGCGACTGGTAAATTCTTCTACTATGGGCACTTCTCTAGAAAACCCTAGATCCAGGTCTAACTCGCTGGGGGCTTTCACAAATCCACAAATGTGTTGGCATAATACTAGTATTACATTGTTAAATAAATATAAGTAAATAATTAGTTGGTTAGATTTTGGGAATTTACTTTCCCATAAGAAGTTCTATACAGGAATATCAAGGCTTTAAAAAGCCAATGTATTGCATTGTAAAATCATCCGAAGACAATAATATATAATTTTATGTTTTAATATTGCTGTGCAATAATGGTGTAACTATCTGTGTTTGTGCTCACCATATTTCAATATGGTATCAGAGCAACTATTTGGCTGAGCCTGTGCATTCTAAAATGGAACGTTGAAAGCTTTTTTGGAGGAGAGCCAATGGAAATTAAAATCTACATCAAAGGCATCTAAGATTTCAAATGGAGGAGTATATCATTCTCAGTCTCACTGTCTAAACAAATTTGTTGTTGTCCAAATGAATTTGTTGATGTTGAGAGAGTATTGTTGTTTGATACTTAGGGTTTTCATGGTTTTTTTTTATTGTGAGGAGACGATGGTGTAAAGTTTTTAAAACATTGTTGTGCTAAAATTGCATCCTTTACATTCAATCTGCATTAAGTAATCTTTTAGAAGTAATTGCTATAGAAATTGTTTGCTGTGAGGAGATGCAAGCTATTTGATATTAAAGTTGCACTCAAAGATGGAAAACCAGGTGTACACCAAATACAACAAGGAAATCTCTTCATGGAAAATCTATTTGAGCACATGAGAATGGTTGTTGGTGCTATTATTGGAGGATAATTGTTTATTTGATCCATAGAAAGAGTTTCTTGCCCTTCATTTTAGTTGATGTGGAGACTATGAGTGCTGGAATAAATTTGGTGGTTGCAGAGAGACATGAAATTCTAAAATTTGCGTAGAAGGTTTGTTTGCTACACTATGTAAGGGTTTTCAGAGAAGGCATATCTTACATTGTTATTTTTTTTTTGGTCAAACATTTTATGTGAGAAAATAAAATTTTGGATAATGATATGGAGTAGGTGTTTTTTTTATTGCATAGAGGCCACAAATTGATGCCTAAGCACAGAAGCTATTTTGGAGAAACTAGAGTAAAACAATTTTGTTTGAAGAAAGTTAAAAAAAAAAAAATTAAGGAAGAAATTTACAATTTATTTTCGAGAAAAGTTTTTAAAAGGGAGACATAGGTATTAAGGAAAAGATATTTAAAATATTTACTTTTGAGGGATTGGGAGAAATAAGGGGAAGTATTTAAAAAGATTAATTTGGAGGTAAATTTAATTTTTGTGGTAAGATAAGGTTTTAACATTTGAAAATGGACACACATTATGTTTATGGTTCCGATGCCATCCATGCTATCATTGATAGAAATTTGAGAGACTTACATGCTTGTGCTATTGAAAAGTCTAAAGCAAATGGATAGAGTTTAAGGATATCAAATTGGAGGCAGGCGGCATCGGAGGATGGAGGATTTACCATCATCTCAAGTTGGCTTCTCACTTTGAGATGATGCTTTGCATGAGAAGCATTTTTGGTTTTGGTTGTTTTGTTTTTCTTTGTTGATGCTGACAGATTTGAAGAATGTATGTTTTATGAAGATTTTGTTTTGGAGACAGGTTTGGGGTTTGGTGTTGAGCTCAATATGGATTGTTGTCCAGCAAGCTTCAAAGAGTATATGATCTTGAATTATACCCTTTCACGGTCACTAGACAACATGGCAGAGATCTGTCGTATCTCTTAGGGTCCATTGTCGAATAATTCAAGACTCTATGATTTGAGAGCTTGGGACTAAAAAGCTCAAGAACACAGCTCGAAGCTACGCCTTTCTAAGGGTAGACGAGACAGCATGATGGAGCCTCGCTTGGTTCAGGATATGTTCTTTGGGGAAGATCTTTTACAAAATATGTATTCATATTATGTAATCAGCTTTGTTGAGTTTTTTAGCATTCAGGGGGGGTCCCTTGGTACTATTGCAGGAACAATGTAATAAGGGGGGAATGTTGGCATAATACTAGTTTTACATTGTTAAATAAATATAAGTAAATAATTAGTTGGTTAGGTTTTGGGAAGTTACTTTCCCATAAGAAGTTCTATACGGGAATATCAAGGCTTTAAAAAGCCAATGTACTGCATTGTAAAATCATCCGAAGACAATGATATATAATTTTATGTTTTAATAGTGCTGTGCAATAATGGTGTAACTATCTGTGTTGTGGGGTGAAAGCACTCTGCTTCTTAAATATTGGCACCCAAAATTTGATCTAGCCACTGAATCTTTTGTGGTTATACCAATCTGGGTTCGTCTCCCTAATCTTCCCTTGCACTTTTGGTTTGAGTCTTGCTTTGCAGCAATTGGAAATTCTTTTGGCAATTTTATAAGCACAGATGCAAATTCAAAAAACTTCATACATACAACCTTTGCAAGGATTCTGGTTGAGATGGACACCTCCAAAGCCCTCCCAGCAGTATTCATCTTAAGTGCAAATGGTAATAGATGGTTGCAAAACTTTGGACTACGAAGGTTTAATTTTCAGATGCAGAAAATGCTACGGAATAGGTCACATTGCAGTAGATTGCCCCAAGGTGAAAACTCAAGCAAATTGGGAGGCAACCTGGTGGAAAGATGCTTCTCCTAAGCACTATTCAGTCTCAATCTCCCCCAAAAGCTATAGCTCTTCAAAAAATGATATTAGCATGATGAGTGAGGATAAGCTTCGTAAGTCCTCTTCAATTTCTAATTCTAATCCAATTTTACCCCCTTAGATCAAAACTTGCAACTCTAATTGCAATGAAGATAGTGATGTTGCTCCTGCAGTCAATCATTCAAAAGCCACTGCAGTGAATAAGGGTGAACATACAACATTGGATGGAACTCCCCTCTCTCAGACTCCTCCACAAGCTACAAATGATCCTTTTGGTAAGGATGGGGAAAACATTTGGCAAACAGTTAGGAATAAGAAACAGATTAATAGGCCAAGAAAGATAGATTGTAATGACACCTAGCTACAGTCCTCCAACATTTTAGTCCCAGAGAAACAACTAACCATGGGGGTAGATGATCACAGCTCAAAGCACAAAAAAAGGAGGATGCTATCTTCAAGCTAATGGAGTACAGAAATAAACTGCTCTCTATAGGAAATCTTGGCATCAAATCTCAGTAAGAAAATCGATAAGATTTTATTTTATCTAGTTTCCCTTGGATGGTCACCATTGGGCCTTTGTGCATTCTATCAGTTGACAGTTTTTTAGCCTTCTTCCTTAGGAAGTTATGAATTCTGATTGTAGTGTTAGAACCATGTTGGTAGATTTTAGTAGAGGTTTATATGAATGTTTTGTACCCATGCTTTATTGGGAGGTCAGGGTTTTTTAATAATTATCTCTGGATTGATGCAAGCATTGTTGCTTGCTTATTGCACCCCTATTCTTAGGGCATGCACTTGGTTTAATTTCATTTTTATTTTATTATGGGGTACGACTCCCTTATGGCTATATTACGGATAAAAAAAAAATTATGAATTTTTCTTATTTGTGAAAAAAGTTGTGTTATGGTATACTATCACTCATTAAAATTTCCTTGCCAAGGAGAGAGGCTTGGTAATGCAATAAGTGAATTTCTTTTCAGTTCTAGAAATGACATCCCATCATAAGGCAGAGGGAGAGGCTTGAAAAACAAAAGGAATGCCCAAGTATCAGAAGATTTCTCCATGGTCAATGCATTCTAGATAAACATCCTTGGTTGAATTATTTTCCATGTTTAAACATTGCACCTCTCAAAACTGATGATAACATATGATTTCTTTATGATTAAAATAATTCCTCCCAATCAAAATATGATAAAAAGATATCAATTTCAACCACAATACACCCATTACAATACAAACCTTATATCCCCATTATAAATAATTTAATATAATTTAAATTTTCATTCTATACAAAATAATTTTTAAAATTTTATTAGTAAAAAACAAATTCTTAATCTTATAAGAATCTATCACGTTTAACCTTCACACTTATCCTTTTGTCCCTTAACTAAGTGCTTAACTTCACTTGTATATCTTTTTCTATCCGTTATGCACCTCTCACATATATAATATTTAAAATATCCTCCTTGAAATAAATATTTCTTCTAGACTATTCTTAAATATCACCCAATTCAATAGTCAAAGGTAAATTTTGGCCAATAAAAGTAGGACAACTATTTACCACATTTTAGTAAAGATGAGGTGTACAATTACTATTGACTATTTGACCATTAAGAGTGTAATATTTAAGTAGAATGTTTCTTCTATTTTTTTAATCCACTTATTAATTCCAGTGTAGAGCTCTACATAACTGTGTATTGCTTTTTTTGCATCGACGTTTTGGATCACACTCCATGATCCATCATTAGGATGAGAAGAAGAGAATGAAAATGAGATATAATATCATGACTACCACTTATTGATTCTTGAATATTGACAAAATAAAAATACTTCAAAATAATACCACTGTGCACACTATTGTGTGGATTCCACCATGTGTTGTATTGACATTAAACTAACTCATAGTTTACGGTACTCAAACTGTAAAATTGAATAGAATTATGAATTCTTGATCTTTTACCAGCGTTAGTTTTAAAACAACCTTTCCACAATTTCCACCGCCTTCATTATGTTGCACAACTGTAAACTGTACTTTTGCTGGCTATACGATTCCAAAACAGTGAAAAACACTCTTCATTTGTATGGTGCGGCACAAATATCACACTTCTATTGCAACTTTGTAGGGATTTATAAGGCGTTAAATTCTCTCTATTTGAAAGCTTCACTCTTTCTTAACAACTATTTATTTGACAATTATCTATCAACAACCAAAACCATTCCACTGAACAATATTAATTAAAAAATACGAACAATTATTTACTTACCTGTTAACGTTTATTCACTAACATTGTTGTAATATTTCCAACAACTCCTCCTTGCTTGTTCAAGGTTTAAACAGAATGGTATGCCTGAGTTGGAAATCAAGGAATTTTCAGGATGAAGATTTAGCCTTGTATATGTCTTTCAATGACATCTTTTCCACGCACAGTTATCCTGAATGCAATAAGTTGGTTGATCTGTTGGCTAATACAAGGATTGACCAATTTCGTATCTCGAGACTCTTCAGTGCGAGATCAGTCCTGGGACAATTGGGGTCTCTTTTAGAGATTGATTTTTATTCTTGACTAGGGGATTTGGGCCTATTACCTAACAGTCGGCACGTTGTGTGTTTAGATTATTTTTTTGAATTTTCGACCTCGACTTCTTTTTTGGACTGGTTCAATCTACTGTTCTCCATGTTCTCGACAGGAAAAGTCGGTAAGATTTTGACTGAAAATTGATCAATCGACAGATTTCGCCAAATTTCTGCATCGGTACATTGACAACGTACCAGCTATTTACACTCTTCCTTACCTGGAGGTGTTTGTGGTTGATGTGGTTTAGAGGTTTAATTCATTCTTTATTCCTTTAAAATTTAAAGGTTTCAATCAATTAATTATTTTTTAGTTTCTTATTAGTTTTTTTTAAAGATGACTGGGCCATGATTTTTTTATTACATTTTTATTCTTGTTTTGATAAAAAAGGATAAATATGTTAACAGAGTCAAGAAAAAATTATAAACAAAAGAATTACCAATTAGTAATAGTCTGTCAGTAAATTTTTAAGAATGAAAATCTAAGGAGGTTTTCCGTTATTTCACCGTTCCAAAGACCAAAGGAAACCATGAAATCAACAAAACACATAATCCCAAGGAAGAACAGGTAAGAACCTGATCAAGCCAAGTCATTATAAAGAAGCTGTAAAAACTTTGAAGATTGATCAGCGGCCTCAATATTTTCCGTGCCACTTGTTCGAAGAAGTTGTTGCTGGTGTGGGAGGTATGGTATCTCGAGGAAGCCCATACCGTGCTTAGGCTCATGTGGGGCTCTTCAAGAGCCACTCTCTCTATGGCTTGGGTTCGTATTGGTTATTCTTAAATATCATCCACTTCAATAGTCAAATGTTAGTTTTGACCAATAAAAATAGGACAAATATTTACCATTTTTGGTATGGATGAGTTGTATATTTACTATTCACTGTTTGACGATTGAAATAATGATATTTAAGTAGAGTGGTTCGTGTCTTAAGGAGATCGTCTTACATGCTAGACTTCAGCATTTCAGTGTGTTTTTGGGAGTGGTCTGTTTGGGGGTGGCTTTTGTTTTTTTAACAAGTTGTTCTTTTTATGGTTCTGTGCATGACTATAAGCAAACCCCATGATTCCTTCTATAGGGGTTAGGCTTCTGATCGACGTTTGATGTCTTGATTTGAGGATTGTGATGAATTACTTATTGGTAACCCATAACAAGGGTAAATTGAAAGTCACTAATTCTTTTTCCCTTCCTTCGCTTGAGGGTAGAACTTTGTGCAGGGCGACTCAGGGAATGAAGATTATTGACGACGTCAAGCTTTAGAAGCTAAATGACTTACTTGATAGTCCTACTCCTCGGTCAAAGGATGCGGTAGTGGCGACTGTGATTGGGAAACATTCTCTATTGAAGGAAAATGATTTGTTGGGTGGCTTTGGTCGTTGGCGTGTTTGGAAGTTGGACTAGGGTTTGGGGGCGTCATTGGGATTTCGCGTTGTACTTTGGTTTATGGTCGTTAGTTTTTATCATGCTTGATTTTTTTGGGTTTGTCTTTTGTAGTTTGAACATTTATTTATTTTTATGGAGCTGTATGTAATAACAAATAAAATTGAAATTCTACTATATGAAGATAATCAATTATATATAAGAGAAGATATACACAAAACATAAATTTTATTGATGAAAATGTTGTAACAATGATGGTTTTGATCGCCAGCCGTAAACAGTCGGTGAGTTGTAACTCACTGACTATATGGTTGGGCGGTCGACTGCACCAGTCGACCAACTCTATGTACTATTTCGACAACTTTCTTCGACCTCAACCAGTCGACGGCTTGCCGTACCTGCTATTTGGCTGTTTCGACCTTTCGTACTTGACGTCGACCAGCCGGTCGCTTACAACGCACCAGCTAGTTAAGACATTCCATTTTTTTATTATGGGTAAATTCTTTTGACTGAAGCTATGAATCAGGATGAGGGATTTTGAAACAGCCCCACCCTTGTACAAAGACCGAAAGAGACCAAACAAAGAAGCCAATACATTGCCATAGAGCAACATCAAGGAACAAATAGCAAAAGAGTATCAAAACAACAACAAACTAGCAACACCCCACCAATAGGGGCAACAGAGAATGCACCGGGCTAATGCTCAAAATTTTTATTCTCCCCTTTTTAATACAAATGAGACTATAACATATATATGGAATTATACTTAACACTTTCTCTTTCTAGAGAATTCCTAAAATAAATATTAATATTATACAAATTTTAGAGACTTCTTGGTTTCTTGTACAAGTTAAAGGAATGTAGATATGCTTTACATAAATGCATTGACCTTTTGGAGAAGAGTTGAGATTTATAATTAATAAGAGAATATTTTACAAAATCTTTAATTGAAAGGAAAGACAATTAGAATTAAATGTACGTAGGAAAGATTAGATATTCTAATACCCCCCTTAATCTTGACTACCAATGTATCACTAGAGCAATATATCAGTGCCCCAACCTCTTTTGAAGGATATGCATTTATTATCATTGTGATATACTATTTTACAAAATGGGTTGAAGCAATAAGCTACTATGAATATCAACATCTACAAGTTTATAATAGATACTATTATTTCTATATTCCATTTGTCATCCACTATTTGTGGTAGATAATGGTAAATCATTTAAAAACAAAGAGGTAAATAAATTCATAGAATAAATTCATATTCAAAATAAATTTTCGATGCAATATTTTCCATAGTGTAATAGACAAGTTGATGCCACTAATAAACAATTAAACAAATCTTACGAAAATTGTTGAGAAACATGGTACTAATTAGCATGCATAACATGTTCCTATATTATGGGCATATTGTACTAGCATACACACTCCTACTAGGTTTACACCTTATTCTTTAGTTTATGGTTTGGAGGCTATAATGCCTCTTGAGCTTGAGATTCTATTATTATGTGTTTCCCCTCATAACATTATTAATAATTATACATATTGGGAACATCATTTACAAGATCTCAAGACCCTTGATGAGGGAGAAGTGAACGAATTTGATAAATTATGCAAATCCTAGAGATAATTAAGAAAGATACCTGTTTAACAAAGGAATCATGTAATAAGACTTCCAAATTGGAGACAATCATTTGTATGAAATACAAATAATCCAAATGATAAAAAGGAGTTAAGAGGTAAGTTAGACCTAATTGTATTGGCCTATTCATCATTGCTTCTTGGTATGGTATTAGTGCATTTGGCTTATACACTCTTAACCGAAAACTAGTGAAAGACTTAGTTAACATTATGCCTATGAAATGTTACTATTGTTGACAACTATACATTATGGGGTCATTATTCATTGATCATTATCTCTTCATGTCCATTTTATTTCATGAGATTTGTCATCCTACTTTGCTTATTCAAGGATATTTAGTTATACATGTGCCTTGATGGTCACATCCTTACATATAACTCATTTTTACTTTCACAATTATCTATTCATCACGATTTATATTATTTCTTAGCACACAATGTTTATTGGGCCCTTGGGGGATCTCCACCGCTATCTTATTTGATTATTGTATTATGACTATGATCTTACATTGATATATAGTCAAGTCACATTGAGGGTCATTATACATCTCCCTATACATTTTGTGTTACCATTGCCATATCTGTCAACATGGTGGCATCAAAGCTTCCCCTTTTATACATTATTGTACCTTACCTATTTATCTTTCCCATATGGGGCCTCTTATTCAATATATTCATTCATGCTTACATTAGTACATTATTACACTCACTTGAGCCATTTAATTGCATTAGGGGTTATTGATCCTTCCCTTTTATCATAGTGAGGGCCATCAAGCCTTCTCATTTGGTCACATTGCACTAACTGCTTCCCTCTTCATCATATTAGGGAGTAATCTAGTGTTCCCATTCCGAAGCAATCAAGCCTCCTCTTTACATATTGTGCATTCATGGACATCTATTTCCATTCTAGAGCATCAAGCTCATCTTTTATCATAGCTTCGTGCCATTATAATTACATGGGTGTTTCTTTCTACTAAGGGACACACCACCATGTACTTTTCCTTTGCTTGGGGTAAACTATTTTTTATCAACCGCATCTCTAGTCCATGTGCTTGCATGATGCATTATTGATAGTCATTTCTTTACATGATTATATGATTACATGATTCCATGCTTGAATATATGCTTTCATGCTTAGATTACATACTTTGTCTTATAAGAATTTTCCCTCTTCCAACAATTCCTTACATCATATGGATACAAACAACTATTAGATGGGGCATATCCTCTCAATAATATTTTCATGTTTAGATATGTAGATAGTTGCAAGTGCACATGTGGAGATTTATCTTGAGAAGAATATATACAAAAGGTAAACACACATGATCATATCCTTGTAGTGTCCATTACATTACATGGAGCCCATGACAATATCCTTTGAGTGTGAATATTTACTTTACATGTATGTTTGTAAGTGCTACATAGTTTTAGATGCATGACCATTCTAGAATTCACATGCAGCTCAAAGTGGGGGAAATGTAATGGTGAAATTTGCATACCCATACATTTCTCATTTAGTTTTGTACCTATTTTGAGGGTAGTGCCTTGATATATAGATATTGTTATATAAAAATTAAGGTACAACTAACTTCTATATTACATTACATATGAGTTGGAATAGAAAAACGCTAACTTACAGGAAACTAGAAAGTAGTTTACAAAAATAAATTGCAAAGCAGGAAAGTGGAGGAATAGAGGAACTTAGAGCTAGAAGGAGGAAGCCATGCTGTCTGAGATGCTAGCACATTACACAGATGTTCACACTAAGTGTTGTCATCCATACAACCTAGAAAATCAAAGAGTTTCCAAAAGACATGAAAATCCAATCAACAGTTCGCCTAGTTTGCAAAACTAAAACAAGGGAGCACAACAATAAGGTACCAGATAATACATGAATGATAGAATAGAGATAAACTAAGTAAATCAATTGAAATATTGAAATAGCAAGAGGAAGGAAGAAACTGACAAACCTCCATGTTGTTGAATGCTTCCCAATTACCTGTAATTGAAACAAGAGAGAATGTTGGGGTTGTTTGGGGGTTTTACCTTTAGGTCAAACCCTTGCTTCAATATTTCTACCTCCACAACAACCAATAGATAGATAAAAAGAAAATAGCATGTTTTCTTAATCTAATTGCATTTATAGATAAGAACAATGACTAAAATGAAAGATTACAGGATGTGAATATCCCAAGGTGCTTAGAGGCACAATAAAATAAATGATTGTAATAAAAATAAGAAACAAGAATAATATCACCTGTATAAGCTTGAAGAAGCCAAGAGGACAAGAGAGCTAAAGGAGAATGTTGTAGAAAGCTGTAGAGAGCTGTAGAGTGCAAGAAGTTACAAGAGAGAGCCAAAGTGAAAAGATAGATTCAAAAATGAGAGGAGGAAAAAGGAAGGCGTAACTGACAATCCGTTTAGAATCTTCTCGAGCCGTTACCACTAACTTGCAAAAGGTGACAAGTGGCAAAATGCTTAGAAACAACCACCAAACAAGAAATTGTCATAAGATGCTAGCGCATTACATGGACATCTACACGAAGCGCTAGTGTCTAGATAGTTTGGGCTAAAAAACAATGCGACACTAGAACATCATAGGGATAACACCACAATGCCAATGAAATTTAATGAATAATGATAACGTAAGAAGCAAGGCCTAAGCACCATGGGAGGGAAAAGGATAATGCAAGAGATAAAATGAGCCTACAAACAAAGGGAATGGACACTAAAGCTAGACCAAAATATAGCGTGAAATTGCAAGGGTATGCAATTTACGACGTTACAGATATATTAACAAATTGTGTAATTTTCTACAAATTCAGTCCCTTGTCATTGTATGCTATCAACATAGCTCTTGTACATATATTGCTAAACACTTACCCCTTCACCCTCATCCTTATGATTAAGCATTCATTTACATTTGTCCTATCCACTTGCTTATCTCACATATGCTCATGTATACTTCAATGTACATGTTATCCACTATTATTTGATCTATTTAATGCCTTGGGAATATTCTGCGATAGGAAAGATGCTTTTGCAGTTGTAGACTTGTCCCAACCAATTTCAAATTTTAAACTCAAATTGAGCTAATTTTCCACTTATACTTTTCCCACATAGAGTTGACCAAACACAATTTTTTGTGATGTGTTGCTTAATTAAAGGCATTCAATGCATTCATTTTGATCATCTAATGAATTGAGAGCATTATTTGATTGTCATTCACTTTACACACTTCAATTTGTGCACCAAAAAGAAATTGGTTCTATACAAACATTCTAGGAACATATGCATGACTAAAGAGTGTTGTTTTCAATCATTAGTACGCATGTCCACGGGTTAACTAATGAGAACATATCTCCTCATGACATAATGATAACCTTATATATACACAAATACAAAACAAATCCATAATTATGAATTCATCCCAAATTCCAAAACTTATCCTAGATAATACCAACAAAATATTCTAACTCTAAAAATGATTACTTTAATATCCAACTATTGTCATGTAGAAATATTCTAACTCTAAAAATGATTACTTCAATATCCAACTATTGTCATTTCATCTAAATTAATTCATAGCCTAGAGTAATCTTGGGAAGAGATTATTTTGCTTTACAAGATTCTCTAACAATTTCATTGAAAAACTTTTAATGGTAACAGAGGATTTTTTTTTTCAATATTTGATATTGAAGTATGCCAATCGATGTTTACGATGTCAAACCTGACAATTATTTTGGTATATGGTATAATAGGGCACTCGATGAAGTTTTTGGTTTTAGTAAATAGATGTTATTGTTTTTTTTAATGTTTGCATTGTCTTTATTTGAAGTATTTAAAATTTGAAATAAAAAATCTTAAAGGTTGACATCAAAATGTGTATTAAAATATTTTGTGTATTTTTTAGGGTAAATGTTTTTGATTGAAGCTATGAATTGGGTACATGAAACAACAATGATATGACCTCAAATTCCAAGAGGACCGACGAGAAATATTAAACAATTCATTGTTTACCAAGATGGCCCACTAGTTTGTCACCTTGATGAAGTTTTTGGTTTTATTAAATAGAAGTTATTGTTTTTTTTAATGTTTGCATTGTCTTTATTTGAAGTATTTAAAATAGGAAATAAAAAATCTTAAAGGTTGACATCGAAATGTGTATTAAAATATTTTGTGTATTTTTTTAGGGTAAATGCTTTCAATTAGCCAGTTCGTCACCTAGATAAAGTTTTTGGTTTTAGTAAATAGAAGTTATTATTTTTTTTTAATGCTTTCAATTGTCTTTATTTGAAGTATTTAAAATCTGAAATAAAAAATCTTAAAGGTTGACATCAAAATGTGTATTAAATATTTTGTGTATTTTTTTTAGAGTAAATGCTTTCGATTGAAACTATGAATTGGGTACATGAAACAACAATGCTAAGAAATACATTCAAAATACCATTCAGTAGTAATGTATCCTCAAGGGGAGTTGAACCTTAGTCTCCATCATGAGAACCAAGTGGCCCAACCACTTGAGCACACCCCACACACAAGTGAGCAATTGTATTGTAGAGGATGCAATAAACCTATTAAAAATATAGTGTTCTATAGTTGTAAGGTCTACGATTTTTATCTTCACTTAAGTTGTGCACATATCCCTTAACAAATCAACCATCATACTAATAATCATGTTCTTATTTTACTTTCTCCCAAATGAGACAATTTGGTGCCAAGAGGGAGATCTCGAAACAAAATATACCAAGCAAAATTTGCAAGATTTAGTGCTAGAATTGTGGACCAAACAATCTAAAATCTATAGTGTCAAATTCCTAGAGAGGACTTGAGAAAAATCCATGCATATCCTTGTGAGGTTTGTAATTGCAAATAGTTTGTCTGGATACCATTTTTAATCTTTCCACCAATGTTTGAAGGTTCTAACCCCAATTTTGTGAAGCATATTGAGAGGAATTGAATCAATAAATATTTGATATGCCTTAAAACCCCAAATGGAAAGTCTAAATTTCACTTTGGCCTCCGCCCAAGAAATAAATTTCTTGGTAGCGTTGGAGAAGAGAACAAGCAAAGTCTTGATTGCCATGTTGTAGAATTTCAAAGTATGAACCCACAGAGCCTTCACATGTGGGTGGTCTTGATAGGAAAGAACTAGATATCACTAAATAGAATTTTGATTAATAAATAACCCCTTTTGAAAGTCATTTCCATCCCACATAAGCCATGGCTTGATGGCTTCCTAGGCTTTCCACATGGTTTTGATGACAAAAAATACTTGGACCTAAATGGGCTCCTTCATAATAAAAAAGGGTATGAAGCCCAAGACTCTTCCAAGCTTGATGCCTAATGGCTCTGATAATTCAATAATTCATTTGGCACATAGGGCTAAACCTTTGCATCATATTGAAAGCAACCCAAGGCCTCTAGAGTCACGAGAAAGATAATAGTACTCCCAAGCAACATGATGAAATTGTTTATTATTATCAGAAGAGACACATAAGAAGTCCCTAAAAAGTTTCTCAATATTTAGGTAGAAATCTTTAGAGGGAACCCAACAAGAAGAGTAGTAGACATGTGTGGTAGCCAAGATTTCATAGCACACTTGGAATTTTCTAACCAAAGAAAGAGGCTTAGTAATCTAGTAGGTGAGTTTCTTCTCAAATTTGGAAATAATAGCTTGCTACAAGGCAAAAGTGGAAGCTTGAAAGGCAAAGCAAATGCCAAGAAAATTGAAAACTTCCCCATGATCAATCCATTTCCATCCATAGGAATCTAACTAGTTAGACTTAAGTAGAAAGGATTGTTGGTATCACTATTTTTTTTCCATTGGACACTTGACCTTGAAGCTTTGCAAATACATCTAGGAAATACAAGGCTTGATTGATGCTATTTTCTTCCTCCAATAGGGTAAGAGAGGGATTATTCACAAAATGAACAATGACCAATTGAGTAGAGGAATTAGGCAAATAAATGCCTTTAACAAGGTTTTGGGAAATAGCATGAGTCAATCGGTAGAGAAAGCCTTCAATAGCAAGCACATAAAGGAAATGAGACAAAGGAAAACCTTGGTGGATTGACCTAAAAATCCCAAAAGAACAACATTGTTGATCTTTAATGGTAATGCAAGAAGAAGCATTAGCAAAAAGCATTTTCACTTAATGCACAAAGTAGGGTCCAAAGCCTAATGCTTGAAGCATGGAAAGGATAAAGGGCCATTCAATGCAATCATAGGTTTTGGAAATGTTGATTTTAAGAAAGATAACTTGCTATTGAGAACATTTGTCCCATTCCATTCCTTTCCAAACAAGAATAATGTTATCAAGAATATACCTAGATTTGATAAAGCGAGTTTGTTTAGGATGAACTAATTGGGGGAAGAAGATGGAGTAGCTTTAAGTAGGACCTTTGGCAATGATCTCATAAGAGATCTTCAAAAAGGTGATTGGTCTCTAATTATAGATTTCCTTTGGACCTTTGGATTGGTAGATTTAGATATGAATTTAATATTGCTTTTATTTATCAAATTCCCTAATGATTTATAATATAAATCTTCAAAATAAACCTTATGAATATCCTCACCAACTAAATCCATATGGGAAAGTGATTTGAAAGGAAAAAATTCAATAGAGGCTCCAATAGGAAGAGGAAACAAATGGTAAAAGAAAATAAAGACTAAGCTAACATCATGACCTTATCAAGTCATTTGTAAACTATTAAATTTGACCCTTAAATTACTCTACATATACCACATCATATGATCATGGAAGCAACCAAGATTGGGATGAAAGAGCCATAATTTATTGTGCATGTAGTACCAAGCCTCTCTTTCACTAGTTATCCACCTCACAGGCAAGGTGTACCACATTTGTCACAAGCCATTTCAATCATATTAAAATAAATGTACAAAATCTAAGTGGTGACAAGAATTGAATAACCAATCCACTCTAGAGAAAAAAATATTTAACATCATTATAAGCATAAATATTATATGTAATTTCAAACTTTCATTATATTAATATATAGTTTAGGTGCTATGCACCTTCGGTTAAAGAAAAGCATAAATATTAATTACTCCAAATAAATGATTATTAATGTTGAAGAGGGCCCATAAAGCTCTGTTGGTGGGGTCACATCTTTGGTCAACTAAATGTTGCTACCACTTAGGAGAGAGAAAGGTGACAACACCACCATGACATGCATCATAATTTTTGCACAAAAAATGATTGGTTAGCCATATGCCATGGTAGGTAGTAGGAAGTAAAAAACTATAAATTTTAATTTCTCACAAGTAAAGAATGTCCAAACTTGGAAATCATTTTCGAGCATCTCACACAATATTTTCTTGTGAGGTTTGTTAGACCTCAAACATTCCAACAGAAAATTCATGACAAGAATCAAGACTCATATCCTCACTATCCAACTTATCAAAAGATACATAGTTATTTTGCAAAAAGTCACTCTCTTTATGCAAGGTACTGTAATGAAACAAATTGCACAACAGAATAATATAATAGGAATATGTTGAAAATAATATGTCACTTCAAGGAGGATACCTCCAATAGTCTTCAATAAGAACGAAAGACTCAATATGATGATAATAACTAGCCTCTACCTCCTATATATACCATACTTATGGCATGGATGCCAACTAGACCAACCTAACTACCTATATAAAGCTATAATAATGATTATATAACTTAAATAAGAGTTAAACGATAGCCACAAGCCAACTACTCATAACTATATACATGCTATAGGATTAGGGGTGTAGTAGCTACCCAATTATTGACTGACTAACTATGTTGTCATTTATTAGGGACATACTTGCCCTCTTCTAAATGCCCATATAGTCTACAAGAATGACACATAATAGATGGGGGAGGAGAGGAGGAAGAATGAGTAAGAACATATAGTTGAGAAGATAACACATAAGTCGTTTATGATATTCTAGTGAACTTAGGATTATTTTCTTCATTGAATGACACACTAAGTGATGGAACAATAGATTTCCCTATGTCTTGAGGTTTTGAAATTGTACCTCTTTAAGATTTAGGTGGCTGGCCACCATTACTAGCTAAGGTTTTGGGTGAAGCACCACCATTGCTAATATTCCTATTATTTTTGTGACTAACAATGTTTGACCAACCCTTCTCTTTTTTGGAGGAGGGGTATCATTAGTCAGGCAAGGAGTGGACTTGTTGCAAGGAGTAACTGGAGGAAACTCCCTGATCTTATGACTAGACAATTGGCATTGGAAGCAAGTGTTTAAAAAATTCAAATAAAGGATATGTTCTATGTATCACATTTGTCCAGTCTAAATGTTAATAGTCTCCTTCAAATCCTTTGAGAGATCAATTTCAACATAGATACAGTTTTGCAAGTGAGTAGAGGAAAAATTGTCTGGCTTAACACAAATGACATTGCCTAGAAAGGTTGCTATATTTGGCAAAAAGGTCCAACATGGCAAGGGCAAGCCATGGAATTCCACCCAAGCAATTGGACAAATAGAGCTCTCTCCTCAGAGACCACAAAGTGTCATGTCTATGGTGTAAAAATCAGAAGGGACACATAGACAAACCAAGAACCATGTTTGAGAATGGCTTCATCGTGATTGGATTTAACAAAGTGGAAGAAAAAGAACCCCTTTGTGAGGTTTGAACAACATCAAAATAGATCCCATGCAAGACCCATGCTTTGATCACCCATTCTTTAAGCATGTGGTTTTAATGGGTACCCTTGTAGCAAAATAACCTATTAAGGTAAAATTTTCAAGCCATCAACATGCACTATCGAATTCTAGAATGAAAAGAACTACATTTGAAGTTGTTTTATAAGACATAACTTGTGAAAGAACTTGGGAATGAATTTCTTGGATCACTTTGATAGTGATGCCATCCTCATGCATTATCAAACTATTAACGTTAGTAACAATTGTTAGGTTAATAAAACTTGAGGTCATTTAAAAAACAAAAAAACATCCACAAACATGACAAGTTAAGAATCTCCCCACTAAATACAAAAGACAATATGACATTAGGAGGAGAAAAAGTGCCACAAACAAAACCAAAACCAACTTAAATTTATGATCGAATTGCTTCTCTAACAAGATCCTATGACAATTTCATTGAAAAGACTCTTAATGGTAACGGAGTTTATTTATTCCGATGTAGGACATTCACGTATGCTGCTAATAGATGTTTACGATGTCAAACCCGACTAGAGCAATATTAAGACCTCAAAGTCTAAGAGGATCGATGACAAATATTAAACAATTCATTGTCTATCAAGATGGCCAGCCGGTTCTATCGCCTCGATGAAGTTTTTGGTTTTAGTAAATAGAAGTTACTGGTTTTTTTAAATGTTTCCATTGTCTTTATTTGAGGTATTTAAAATTTCAAATAAAAAATATCAAAGGTTAAGAATGAAATGTGTATTAAAATATCCTATGAACTTTCACCAGGAGTTTAATATGAATTCAATATCTATCAAGACGGATGCATGGAAGTTTGCTATGATTAAAAAATTGAACGTTGAAACTAAAATATATATTAGGATCTTATCAAGAACTTTCATCTACGGCTACAAATAGTATATCCAATTCTTAAGCTTTGCATTATTGCAGACCGACTTGAAGTGATTCAGTGTACGCATATACCTTTTAAAGGCGGGATTCAATTTGCAGAGTCCCAGAAAGCTTGGGCATTTCAGCCATCCTCATCTCTTGGAGCTGAGCATCTGGAAAGGGGGAGCAGCAGGTGAGCAACTGTATTGCAGAGGATGCATTAAACCTGTTGAAATGGATTGGTCTACAGTCGTAAGGTCTGCAATTTTGATCTTCACTTAAGCTGTGGACAAACACCTCAGCAGATCAGCCATCCTGCCGATAGTCTTGATCTGAATTTGTTTTCTCGGCCCTGGGTATATCCATCAGGAGCTTGTGCATGCGATGCATGTGGGCAAGTAATGAAAGCTGGTTTTTCCTTTCGTTGCAGTCTCTGCCAATTAGATCTGCATCTTCATGTGCAAATCTGCCCATGAAATTTAATCACCAACATCATCCTGAACACACACTGATGCTATATTTCATTCCTCCCTATGAAGACGAATCATTTACCTGCTGTGTCTGCAACAAACGGAGCAAAAATTTGTGGCATTTTCACTGCCCAGAGTGCCTGTACGACGTCCATGTGACCTGCGCCCATTCTCTGAGAGAACATCTGCCGAATCAATTTCCTGAGAATTATACTGAAGAAATAAATCAACTTGTTGAGAGCCTTCAAGAACTGAACCAGAGTCTTAATCCTTATACCCAACGGCTAAGGGCCGGTCATTTGCCCATCGGGAATCCTAGTTATTTGGGGAGAAGGTACTCTGAGCCTCACATACAGGAATATATGTGAGGCTCAGAGTACCTTCTCCCCAAATAACATATCCTCTAGAACCTTTCTTATCTAGAACATTCTCTTCTTTCTAGAAACCTCTGCCTTTCTAAACTCCTTTAGAAACTTTCTATGGTCCTTTTTTGTCTTTTTACCTTTTTGTCTTTTTCTCTTTTAATTCATTACTATTTTGTTTGTGGGAGAAATTACTCTCCAACACTCCCCCTTAATTTCGACCACCTATCATTCCAAATTTATCTTCCAAATCTTTGTCTTTCAATTCTAGTGACTCAAATCCTTTGCTTGCAAGATGCCTTCAAATCATCTTCACGATCTGCTGATCTTCAACTCTCACCCATTGTTGCGGCAGTCATTCAATCCTTGAAATATTTAGAACAACAAATTGGAAGTCCTCTTACTATCTGTATCTTTCAACTTTGCATGATGCCTCAATCCTTCAAACTTTTCCTGCTTGTTATCATCTTTCACAAATGAAGATCTATACCTAAACAATCTTTTTAGCATACCTGTAATTTGTTGCCAACTCGATCCATAACTTCATCCACAATCCATTTTCATGCAATCCTTCATAGATTCATCTTTCCACTGTCTTTGCCAACACATCTTTTCTGAATGATTTCTGAATCCACAATTGCTACATGGATGTAAATCCCAACACTTTTCCTTTGTATGTCCTTGCCTATGACAATGAGAACATTGAACATTCCTCTTTTCTTGAATCAGCTTGTTTGTACCTATAACATGATTTGCTTTTCCATATCCAAGACCTGCATACTTTGGCCTCACTATCGGCTCAATTGGCTCCTTCATTCCTTGTCCATACTTGCCTAATCCTTGTCCTTTATAACCCATCTTCTTCATCATATTAAAACCAACATTCTCTTTATTACAATTAACATGATTTTTAGATTCAAACAACTTGTCATTTTTAGCTTTACATTCTTCATCAATAATATCACAACATGCAAATTTTGCTATTCCAACCTCTTAAACCTTGCATTCTTTATCTTCAGCTTTATCACTTAAGTCATTTGTATCACATGAGACATCACAAACTAATAGTTTTGTCCTCAAACATTCATTCTCTTCTTTCAACTTTGATATTTCTTCTTTCAACCTTGACATCTCATCTTTTTGTAAACTGTTCTCCTCTTCGAATTTCTTATTATTTTCTTCTAATTCTTTATTCCTCTGTTTAATCTCATCAAACGATTTCAATCTTTCTTTTAACTCTTCTTGAACATTAATTAATTCAATTTTAAGATCAAAATTTTTTATCTCATGTCCTATTTTCTCTATTGAAACCTGCTTTAAATCCCTTAATAATTCCTTTCTTTTCTTTTCCCAATCATCTCTTTCTTTTTGGAAATCATTTTTTGTCTTCTCTCTTTTAGCTTTTCCCATTGAAAATAAACTATTTACTTACCTCAATTTGTTGTTCTTCACTGTAATGCCTTGATCCTTACTTTTAGCAATTTGGAAATTCAGCGATCTATTTTGACTCAAAAAAACCCTTGTGTAATCTCAACGGCTCACAAAAAACTGCCTTGTCTCTTTAATAGTGGCTTGTTCAACAAATAAAGATCTTTTAACATACCTGTGGACTGGGATCTTTATATGCCTACGATCTGGACTCCTTTTTCAGCAATCTGCTACACTTCACTATGATCTTCTTTTGCCATAGATCAAACAACAAAACTGGTGATTCCTTGGTGAACAGCGATAACTTTTCTTGCATAAAAATCTATGATTTTATTTGCTTTGATGACGGCTAAAACACTGGCGTATTTTCCTTTCAGCGATCAATAAAACCCTTCTGATGTCCACTTTAGACGGCTGACTTTGACAATAAAACCCTGTTTTCTGCAACGCTAGCAACCTCTTCAACAACAATTTCTAGATTGGCCTTTTCCCTACCTTTTATCTTCTAGACAGCTTCACTTGCCTTCAGATCTGCAACTCGATCTTTGTCTCAGCAGCAACCTACAATCTTTCTTTTGCACTTTTTGTTACTTGCTTGATGATTGCGGCGGTGTAGATGTGGGTGACTTATTTCATTCAACTGATGCAAACCCTAAGTATTCACACTTGCTTCCAAATCTGTGCCTTATATTTTCTTTGACTCCTTGATTTCCTAGATCTACGCCTTCCATAGGTTTATCCAGCGATCTCACCTTTTTGTTGCGGCTAGACTGGCGACTCTCCTTTCAGCGGCTTCTATATTGCACGAAAATCATTTTGTGGTGGCCTTAACACTCAATGATTCCTTCCTTCAATGCCTTCTGAAGAAAACCTGATTTCGTAGCTTCATCTTAATTGCCTTTTATGTAATCTGCATTTCCCTTTAGCGGGTAACTTAGTGGTCCTTTTGTGATTTCTCTTTGCTGGACCGGCTTGGACAGCGCCTAACACAATCTCCTCTTTCGGAAGATGTCTCTCCCTCTAATGCCTCCTAAACAGGATCTTCAACTTGTGCCAAATCAAGAGCTGCAATTGCAAATGATTTTGAAACCTTATCTTGCTTCAGCAGTGACTCAACACTTCAATGATTTATTTTTCTGATTTTGTTTGACAGCTTGGAAACTCTAACTGTAGACCTTCATGAACACGATTTCCTCCAAATCGGCAAACACTTGATGAATTCTCGGCAGCAGAATCGCTTCTATTGTTTGTCTTCAACCGCAAAAACTTCGCCCTCTTATACTGGTGCTTTACATCAGTGAAATTAATTACTCCTTTTGCAACAATGATCCGCCTGATAACAAGATAACCCTAGCTCTGCACGAACATGGTTTTGATCCTCCAATGCACAGTTCCAATCCGATGATCTGACCTGCTCTGATACCACTTGTTGGTGGTGGATATCACATCCACAAGACTTAAAAATAACAAACACAGAAACATGAAACACAAGATTACTCAAATTCATGCTACTGCACCTTAATCCATTAACTTCAAAACATGATTACATCACATACAGGAATGCTGCTGCATTCATGATCACTTGATCATCACCGGCTTGCTTCACTCAACTCTGTTACATCATGCCTCTTTTATAGAGGGCTTTGGTACATGCCTAGATTCTTCCAATCTTTCTTGACTCATCTAGAAACATATCCTCTAGAACCTTTCTTATCTAGAACATTCTCTTCTTTCTAGAAACCTCTGCCTTTCTAGACTCCTTTAGAAACTTTCTATTGTCCTCTTTTGTCTTTTTACCTTTTTGTCTTTTTGTCTTTTAATTCATTACTATTTTGTTTGTGGGAGAAATTACTCTCCAACATGAATTACAACATGTTTAGACAGCCAAATATGGAACTCATAAGGCAGAGTTTATCGGGAGGTGCGTCAAATAATATTGATTTTATGAGTATGATGAGTCCAGGAGGAGGAGGAGGAGATGGTTTGGGCATTTTTGGAAACCCTAGCAGTTCGGAGGACTTGTCAAGTTTTTGGAATATGATCAGTCCAGGAGGAGGAGGTGGCGGTCTGGATATTTTTGGGAGTCTGAGTGGTTCGGGAGGTTTTTTCTAGTATTATTGGCTCTATGTTTGGCTTCGGATTCTTTTGAATTCGTTCTAGCAGATGCACATACCTTTCAGGTTGGTTTGTTTATGGTTGCTGTCCTCCTTATAATAGACTTTGTGTGGTCATAGATAATAAAGTTCAGTAACAGATAGTATCTTAGTATAAAGAGATAATGGAAATTTTGAAGAGATTACTCTCAATCCCTGCCCTTTGAACTAAGACGACGTTCAAATATAAAATGGGCTTTTGTAGTGGCAGATCAATTGTAATTCTGTGTTTATTCCAGGCATAAATTTCAACTTGTTTTTACAATTTCCTGCTCATTTGGAAAATCCTCCGATGTGTTGGCATATTTTATGCAGTAGATAGGGAAGTCAATGTTCGTGGTTTTTGGATTGGACAACAAACATGTGATATAGGAAAATTAATGTTAGTGATTGTGCATCGACTATATGATAGTCTAAATGTATCTTTGGCATTAATAAAATCTCTGATATGGTATTAGTTGGGTTCTGTGGTTTCTAGTTATTAGTATTTAATCATGGGTTCACATGAGCATCTCATGGTGTAAAAAAAATTAAACGGGATAAATTATGCAAACTAGAAAGTCGAGATGATGTTAATTTTGTAAATGAAAAAATTATGGAACCTTACATTAGAAAAGAAAGCTGATGATCTTAATCAACTTGTGAAATGGGAAAAGAAGGATGTGAATGCTCGTGTAATTATTTTATGGACAATTAATTTTAGAATTAGGAAACTTGTTCAAAGCCTAAAAGCTATGAAGGAATTTGTGAAAATTTGAAAAAAAATATATATGAAAGGACAAGCAATATTACAAATAATTGACTTATCTTAAATTAGAAGAAGGGATAAAATGAATAAACATATTATCAAATCAAAGAGTGCCATAAATCAACTACTTTGGATGTGGAATAAGAAAATTCAGAGTTTCTTGATTTTGTTGATTTCTTGGTTGAGAGTCTTCCAAAAGAATATTGTACTTTTATTTCTATTTTAGAATTAATAGAAAAATTAAGTGATGTATGGAACTTGAAGAGTTATGTGGAGCCTTGATAAATGAAGAGGAAAAGATTAACAAATTTAATGGTGAGTCATGTAATGGTCGACAAGCTTTAGTAGCCAAAGGGAAGCAAATTTTTTTAAGTCAATCTAAATTAATAGTGTTCAAGTAGGGAAATAAAGGAAGCCCACATCACTCTAATTAGGAAAAAACATCACATGGACAACAAATAAATTATAATCCAAGATTTACCAATATACTAATTTAAGGTAAAGTTTTAAGACAATTTTCTATAAGTATGGAGAAGGAAACAAATGGGATTAGTCTCATAAGAGGTGGTAAAGGAATATTTCAACCAAGGAAATCAAGTTTTGTGCAAGAAGACAATGATAAAAAAAAATTCTTATTAGTTTTTTAGTTTCACAGGGTCATCACAAGATGTTTGGAACATTGATTCAAGAGCAAGTTAGCACATGACATATAATTAGGACTATTTTAAGTTCTTGAGAGACGATAAAAATTTCCATGAGATCATTTTAGGAGACAATATTTCACTAAGTCTTGAAGGTACATTTGACACAATTCCCATGAAAGGAAAAGATGAAAAAATGGGAAATTATGCATGTACTTCTTGTGTCAAAGTTGAAAAAAATCTTCTTTTAGTCAATCAAATGACACAAAATGGTTATAAAGTTGAACTTTACCTTGATAAATGTTTAATCAAGCATGTGCAAAATGGATACAATGTTGTGGCTATAGGAACAATAAAAAATGTGTTATATAGATTTGATTTAGCATATCTATATAACAAAACTTGCACAATGATGCATAGCTCTACAATGAATCACAAAATCAAATATTTGGGAATTTAAAATATCAAATCTTTTCTTTATTGTCTAAGAAGGATATGGTGCTTGGTTTCCTTGGATAAAGCCACATAAATGTGTTTGTACAGGATGTATGGTTGAAAAGAAGCATAGGGATCCATTTGAGAGAATTATAACAAGGGCAATATAACCTCTTTAGCTTATACATAGTGGGCCTATGAGTGCTCAATCACAAGGAGTAAAATATATTTTGACCTTTATAGATAAGTATTCCAAAAAAGTATCGGTATACTTTCTCAAACACAAATATGAAGTGTTTAGATGTTTGAAAATTTCAAGTCTTGAGTTAAAAATTGAAGCAACAAATAGATTAAAAAGATTAAAACAAACAATGGTGTGGGATATGTTTATAATGAATTCAATAAATTTCATTAAATACATACGATATGGATGGAGACTACTAATATATACATTCCTCATTTCCTCAACAAAATGGAATGGTTAAAAGGATAAATAGAACTTTGGTGGAAATGGCTATGTGTATGATTCAATTAAAGGGTTTTCCATTATCTCTTTGGATAGTGTTGGCTTGTTCCCACAAATTCTAAATCTATGCCCTCTAGTTTCACCTTGTTCTCATGTTTAGTTCATCATTGATAATTGATCTAAGAAATTGATTTCATGGGATCCATTACATTCCCTTTGTTGTTCCTTTGTACCCTTCCCCATGCTTAGATGATAAATCAGAAAGTCTTATATGTATCCTTGTTCTTTTGGATGAGTCTCATGTATGCTTTAATTGTGACCTATGTGCTCAACCAATTATTTGAGCTTTGAAGGGATATTGATAGCATGTGCTTTAAGAGGAATGTAGAGTTTTGATCATGTGTCCTATGCACGTTGGGTAGCTAGAGATTGAGTTTAATGTTTTCTCTTGGTGGGAATGAATTTGTTTCAATAGAAGATACAACTATTTATTCTATAGAGTTTATGTGATCGAGGAGTTGCGTGAGTACCATTGATCTCCTTTTGATCATGTGGCCCATGTATCTCCTTATGGTGTTAGTTCTTGTCATTAGCCAATAGTTTCTATATCATTTTATTATGGCCCCTTTCTTATCTTCTCACATATGCTCAGAGTGATATCATTGGGATAAAATGTGGCATATCCATGCATCTCTAAAACGTGTAAATGGGGAGTCAATTTTCTTGTTACACCATTAATTAGTTGTGATCCATGTAATTTGTGATGGGCCCCAGTTTCCTTTTTGGTTGTGTGCCATAATGATATTAGTGAGGACTTTCTATTGGTGCAACTATTTGTGGTGGTCCTAGATGCTCGATGAGTGATTGATGATATTATCAAGTATCAATATGGTAACTTCCTACACTCCCATGGATTATTAATCTCCTCTATCTCCTAGCATTGCACCATTGGTCATAGAGATGTCAAGTCATAATTGGTGGGCCCATTATTTGTTTACTATGTGATTAGTGTATATTGTTTTGGTTGCCGCCTAGAGCTCTTATGCATAGGGGTGATGCCATTGATGGCCATAGAACTATTTGATCTTGTGATGATATGGATGAGTTGGTTATCTAGGGGGATCTTGGTTGAAATTTTATGGCATGTTAGTGCAAGGTTAACAAACTATTCATCTCACTTGAGCTAGATAGCCTGTTGGAAAGACAGTTGCCATAGCACCAAAAGATTGACCTGTTAATGCTCGATACAACCGCTAGAGTTAATGAATCCATAGGAGGTGGTTAATCCTTGTCATGAACCCAAACACTGCATTGCACAGCACAAGGAGACTAAGGCTACACACCTTGCAACAATCCCCCCAACAGAAGTGAGGGGTTCAAACCCGTGACCTAGGCTCTGATACCAATTGTTGGAAAGACATTTTCTGTTGCACCAAAAGATCGACCTATTAAAGCCCAATACAACCTCTAGTGTTAATGAATCCCCCAAGGTGGTTAAGCCTTGTCACGAACCCAAGCAATGTGCTACACAGCACAAGGAGACCAAGGGTGCACACCTTACAACATAGCCCACATACTATAATGTCCCCATTTCTGGGTCCTCTTGCAGCGTAGTTGGCGCTGACTTTCTGGGTTGGTGACAGCCTAATTAGAGGAGTATTTTGATGTCACCAATGTGTTCAGGTGATCCAGTGGAGCTGTATGACACTTTTTGGAGAGATTTCAGACTTGTCCATACTTACTATTTATAGTAAGTGCTTGCATGGCAACAATCTTTCTGGGTTTTTCTGGGTTTGTTCTCTTTGGCCCTCAGAGAACACTACTATTTATAGTAAGTGTCAGTCTGGCATTGTTTTGGTGACTTGGAAGACATCCATTGGCTATTTCAGATGTTACATTGAGCTCAGTGATATCAGATGGTTTGCGGTGATGTCTTTTCAGGTGACTTCAGACTTTTGGGCCATACTTACTATTTTTAGTAAGTTAGGGTTTCTGTCCATTTTAGGAATCTTAGAGTTGGATGTGAAGCATTTCGGTGAGACTTTTCCAACAGTCTATAGATCTTGGGATTCTGATGTGTTTTGAGCCTCCATTTTAAAGTCCATAAATTATTAATGTTTATTTAATATGGGACTTTATTATAAAGGGGATATAAGTGAGTTTAAAGTATACTTTATAATATAAGTTAAAGTGTCATTTTAAAAGGGGAGATATAAGTGACTTTAAAGTATACTTTATTTTATAAAGTTGTGCACCAAAATTGAAAAGAATCAAAGGTGGGAAATGAAAGTAAATTAAGTGAAATGAAAGTCAAATGCAAATTGAGAATTATAAAAGGGCATTTGAAGTTCATTTTATTCATTCTTGATATTACATTGTATGCTTCTATTTGCTCTACAAATGAGGGTTTGGGGGATTTCTTCCAGCCAGGACTTTTGGTGACAGAAACCACCATTGGTAGCAATCTTCCGCAGGTGTGAAAGATCACCCAAGGGGATTTTGGAGCAGCCATACTCAGTGGCTATATTTGGGCTTTATTTTGATACCACCATTGATGGAGATGGAGATAACAAGATATATCTTATTGCAGTTTTGTTGCAGCTGAGGAAGAGTATTAGTGACGGATTGTATTGCAAATTTGAGAAGGGTTGGGACTGCCATTTCTTCATTGCTGGCCATACTTCATTTTGCTAGTTGTACCTCTTCATTTGTAGGTCGTACCACTTCATATGCTGGCCGTACTTCTTGGAGCAGCCATTTGGAGTTTATTCAGGGATGTTCTTCCTTGCTTAGTGGTCATTTTTGACCTAAGGGTCTATGTTGATAGTTGTAGATTGTTTCCTTGCATTTGCTGTTACTTTCAATGCAAAACTCCATTGTCATGTTGCTGGTTCGTCAACAACAGAAATATGAAGATGCTTATTTTGACATGGGTATGTGATGGTTATTCATTTTATGCCATTCTATGAACTGGGTCTTTATTATTTAGTTCATATCTATTATAGTTTTTCTAGGTTTTCAGTTGTATGCTATATTCCTTGTATTCTGACATACACACTTCAAGAAAATAGAAAACCCTTCTGCATCTTCTATCTAGTTCTGAAAGATCACAGAAAAAACTAAAAAAATAATAACATTAAAAAGATAAATCAAAAGAACAATAGGTGCAGGTTATTACACATACTCTTTGAGATCATTTTGTTATATGTGTCATGAAAAAGGCCCCATGGACCATTAAATCTCATTTTTTATCAACACTTGTTTTGAATTTGTTGTGGAATTTTCATGTTCTCATGTTGATTGGTTGCAAGGATGTGCATCGATGATCTTACTATCCAAAAAATCTATTTTCTCAATTTTCTCTAGTGTGGGTGTGTGTTGGTATTTCTATGAGCCCATAGTATGATTCCTAAATATTTTATTGGTGTGATAGAGTATATGATGGTTTATGGTGTAGTACATGGTGATATCAACTATTTCCTATTGGTCCTTTAAACCAATTTGTGATATCATTGTTGGTGTTTGCATCTGCTTAGATGATTAGGAGGGTACCATGTGAATGTGTTGTGATGGGATGGGATCTTGTGTTCTTATCTAGTAGGGATGGTTGTGTTCAAATGCTACATCACTTCTTTGACTTTCTCCACATGTTTCCTCCTTGCAAGATTTGGGTTCCCTTTGTCTTTTAAATGCTAATGCTTTAGTTAGTCATCTTGTGCTCCCTCTCACATGTCTAGGTTTTCATATTTCTTGCATTCTAAAGTTTTTGAAAACCTAGGCATGTGAATAAAATTAGGTCTAAAATTTTCTTGAATCTAGCCTTCGACTTTCCCCTTGTTTTTGTAAAAATCACTTGGTGCCACATGTCATGCTCTCACATTTCTAATAGGTTTCCATAGCTTCCTTTCTCTTCATATTGTACTAACCATTAGATATATTTCCAATTAGATGACCTGCACTTCTTTAAAGTGTGTTAGTATTTCCAAGTTCCCACAATTATGTCATTAAGTTGTATCTTTATGGTGGTGGACCTAAATGCTATGTGTGATCATGATATCATGGGAGCTATGAAAAATTAGATCATAGGTTGAGGTGGATGTATTGTGACATTTGAACAACCTTGAGATGTGTTAGAGCTTATTATTATTCTTGAATTGTGCCAATTGTCAATTGAAATGGATGATCTATAGTTCACATGAGCCCTTTGAGTTCAGGGAAATGTATCAAACACATGTACCATTGGATGAGAGGGGTGAACTACATTGGCAATGGAAAGGTGATCACTTTTATGTATTCTAGCTAAGTGATACACTCATGTCTAGGATTTGATTGAACTTGATGTCTGCATAACCATTTTCCCTATTGTTTATCTTGTGATCTTAACGAACTTTGGACATGTGGTGTGTGTGAAACAATTTTTATTAGTCCTCCAAGCTAATGGCAATACACCACATATCTAGATTACCATGTAATTTATTAGGCCCATGGATTTTGTGTCTCAAGTGTTGAGTGATGTTTTCTTCCAATGGCCCTTCTCATTTACAAGTGTTTTTATTTCTATTTATTTTCCTATAGTTCAAAATTAAAATAGGGGGATAGGGTCCTTGTTGGGACTATTTTCCACACACACTTCCAGAGTTTTTTTCTTGATAGGTTGTTATTGATGGAGATGGCCTACTAAATGGATCTCATGTCTAAAGCAGTGGAATGGAGAAATAAATAATTTGTGGTTGTTTCCTCTATAGTGGGCTATTAGAGCTAGGCAATGCTCATATCACCTTCCAACCCTCTACTATGGATAGGCCTAAACTGCCTTGATCACTTTCTATTGGAGCACAAGTTTTGTACCATCCATTTCAGTGGTTTCTTAAATCCAACCCCACTACCATTTATTATCGATTTGGTAGACTAACAATTTTTGTGTAACTGATGGTTCCTACGTACTACTATCTAGAAATAGAAGAAACATGAGACCATGTTAAACAAGCATAGTCTCGGTCTATGTATCAGTCTAAGTCTCAATCACTAGCTCTAGCTGTTTACACCATTGGCTTGATAAGGTGAACCTTGATCTACTATAGTTATGTTTCTCGCTAATAGCTAGATTTTAAGGTGTCAAGTTCCATGTATATAGAGGCCAAGTATTCCCTAATCTTGAGGTAATTAGGTAGCTAGGTAGTTACACATTTAATGAGCATCTGCATTGTGTGGATTGAGGTAGTTAGGAGGCTGATGGTGACCATATGTGGATGTGCAAGTAGAGATTTATTTGGTTCCTATTGATTGGATGGGTGTGAGGACAATCATATAGAATTAAACTTGGGAATGATTGCTATTGCTACCAAGTTTGAAAATCATTCCCAATTTAGATTTTCTTGACATGGTCAAATTTCTTAATTTTAATGTAGATTTTATCCTAATATAAGAAGTTATTGTTGTAGGTGTTGTTGTACATGTTAGGGCATGTTTTTCCAAGATTTGATTATGACATCAATTTAATAGGGATTGACCCTACATGCACTTGGGAAATTTGATATTATGGTCATGAATTTAATATAGCCATGGAAACATCTTGATGGGATAGATGTATTACAAGTGTCACAATCTTGTGTTCTCTAGGCTTACTGGGTATCTGATATGTATTAATGTTTTTATGATGTTTTAGTGGTTGGTTGTTCTTAGACCTTTCACAGGTGCAATTGACTTTGTGTATATTGATAAAGTAAAATCTCAAGAATCAAGTCATGTAATTAGTATTTTATTTCTCATGCTTTTGTATCTTGTTATCCTAGAGATGTGTATAAATGCAATATCTCTTCATGATTAATTTGGTCTCCTTAATTACCCATTTTATTAGGAAATATGCATGCTATATTTATTTCTAAGTTTATGATTGCTAGCATAATAATATTTTGGATAGTTAAAACACAAAGGGATTTGTAAAACTACTTTAAAGTACTTTTGAGAAAGTCTTTTTTGGCATATCATGTGGATTCATCTTGTTTACTTAAGGATTATTAAAGTATGCCTTGTCATGGATGTCTCTAACCTATGAATATGCACTTGTCTACTATAGAGCCACACTTATGATTCTCATGTGTATGCTTAGTTCTCATGTTTGACCCTGTATATATACTTAGTTTCATGTTCATGTTAAGTTTCATTTGACTAAATTAGTTGCCCATATGATCAAGGCACTGGTCTTACTACCAAACCATTTTAAAGTCATACAAACATTTATATGTTGTTTAGTACTTAATAGAGTTGGTCCTTCCTAGCCTCTCATGATTCATGATTATAACTTATGTATGTTACATCTCTTGGGAGACTAAGATAACCAAATAATCAAGGAGCCATGTGAGGATGGTGTACAAGCTATGCATGTGTAATTTTTGTTAAGAGGGTTCATATTGTGTGATATAAATTAATTTTCATCTTTAGTTGTGTGCATAGTATTGTTTTAATCCACTTGATATAAAGTCCTATAGTTTTATTCATGGCTACCATTAGGTTATGGTTAGTCAATGCCTAAACTATGTTTTATGTATTTCCTTTTAATTGTCCTATTGGGGCCTCAAGGAAACTCCCTCTTGAGTTTAGTAGAGCCTAGAGAAGAAGAGAATATGCCCTCTCTTATGCATTGGTCTCAAGCCATCTAGTCTCTATTGATAAGCCTTGCCTCTTTATCTAGAATAGTATTATTCCTTAGTCATCTAGTTTTTTGTGTTAGCTCTACGAGAGGGGATTCATGGTTTTGAACAAGGTCAACCCACAATACTGTGGCCCACTTTTTGGCCAAAGTGGGACATTGAAATTAGCATTTTAACCAAATTTTCACTTTCTCACACCTATAGCAACTAATTCGTCAAGAAATTGAAGATGATGTGAACTAGTGATTTTTGAGATTTTGTGTAGATTTTCAATGTATTTTCTAAAAAAATTTAATAAATAGTTTGTGAATTTTTTAAATAACTTTTAATAGCTTCTTTTTTTTATAGTTAACAGTATTTTTAAAAAGTGATGTTTATACCTTACAACATAACTTTTTTTTATAGAAAGGACAAAATTAAAAAAAATTAAACATAGATTTGTAACACCAATATCTAGTGCACAGATATTTTTTAAAAATAATTTTTGAAGTGAGATTAATTATAATTCAGACATAGGTTTATACCATACAACATAATTTTTTTTGTATGTATCCAAATTAACTTCTTCTTTTTTGTTGAAACAAGGACATTAATCATCCACATCACAAAAGGCATAAATTGTATCTCTTCTTCATTCCTCCCTATACAAACATAGCTTTTACTTGCAATATCTGCCACCTAGGTGGAGGTATGTGGCATTATCATCATTCTAAGTGCAACTACGATTCACATGTGAATTGCACCCAAATACCTTCCCTCAAATAATCCCCGCTGAATGAAACTTATCAAGCCATAAAATGGGCATATGTGAATTATGGTGGAGGGCATATAGGCAGTTCTATGCCTACAAGATCAGGTCCCAGTCATTTGGACAAAGGTTTTTGGGAGCATCAAATGCCGCAACAACAACATCCACCATTCCAACATCAATATAAAACTAGGGGTAATATGTTTGTGAGGCCAGTGATTGGAGCCATTATGCATATCACACTAGGGGGTATTTTACAAATTTTCATGAATCCAAGTCGAAGAGGTGGAGGAGGAGACGGATGGGGTGTTTTGGAGGGACTCAATAGTTTGGCAGTGACTATTCTCCATACAAAATGACATGACTAAGGCTCATGTTAGCATGCTAACATACTATACCATATCATGATGACAGTAATGACATGCCAACTAGTATAATGGGATGGAGAATAGATGCTAATGTGACATTTTGCCCCATGCCATTTTTGACAACCACTTTTGGTGATGATGGGACCTGTTGCTTGCTGAGACATTAAAAAAAGTGGAGCTTTCAACCATTGACATCGTTTCTCATTTGTTTGAGCAAAAAAATGCTCACGAAACTATACTAGATGCCTTCTTTCCACCTTCAAGGAGTTGCAAATGGAAACTGGCTTGGAGGATCTTTGAGGAGTTGTAGCTATTGCCTTTGTGTTGTGAGTAGGTATCTTCTCTTTATGACTGTGTGTGGTATGGAGAGTTTTGTATGGAGAATAGCCGTAACAAAATAAAAGTTTTAAAAGACATTTTAGTCTTTTTGTAGATGGTTGCAAGGGGGGGTTGACAAGGACAAGTTGCTTCTTTCCAACAGCCAAAACAACCTATAGCTATGAAAATTGGGTATGTATATCTACCATTTGTCACGTTGTTTGCTATTTTTGGTGGAAACTATGAAAAGTGGAGTAATATCACGTCAAAAAACAAAAAATATTAGCATTCCTCATCACTTAAACCTTGCCATATGACGTGAATCTATTGTCAAGTATTTTATTTAAATAATGGAAAAATAAGGTTTTATCTATGGGTTGGATGAAATGGGTTGAGGGATTTTATGATGAGTGTAATGGGGTCGAATGGGTAATCAAAATATCTTAATTTTTTGCCATGTTTGTTGAATTTGACAAATGCTAGGATTTACCTATGGGTTGGATGAAATAGGTTGAGGGATTTTGAGATAGCTCTCATGGGGCCAAATGCGTATCAAAATTATTCAACCAATTTCATGGGGCTCTCTAGATCTACAAAATATCTTGTTTTGGATGTGATTTTCATTTAATATCTTCATTTGCAAGGTTTACCTGAAGGTTCATGAAATTGGTTGAGAGGTTTCCTCAACTACTCTCATGGGGTCCTCTAGGTTTTTAAAATATCTTCTTCTATATGTGGTTGCAGGTAATTGGGTCTATCCATTTCAATTTTTATTTTTTTACATGAATTTAGCTCTACCTCTTGGGAATTTTATCAAAATATATGTGTTTTAATTTGATTATTATGTCATAGGAATGGTGACATACAATTAGGGGTAATTCTTCTTGTGGAATCTGTAATTTCTTATTTAAAATCCATGCAATTACGATTCTTAATAAAATAAATTGATATTGTACAATTTTTTAATTGATGTATAAAATTTATAAAACATATGATATAGGAAAGGCATTGACCAAAACTAAACTATTAATAATTTAGTTAACTGAAGTTATATTTGAAAATAAACTATAGAAGAGTAATATTGATGAATGAACGCCAATGGAAAAAATAGAACTTACCGAGTTAAAGGCCAAAAATTAGGGATAGTCTCTTCTATGGCAAGGCTCATGCTTTTAACACATTTCTAGCATGTATCAAGTACTTCATTTCAGTCTCTAAAACTTCTTTTAATCTGAACCTCTATCTTGTAACCTTGACCTGTCCCCTATTAAGAGCCCCTTCGTTATCTATAGTGTTTCCTTCCAAGTCTTTGTCTCTATGGAATTGATAAACATTTAGAACTTCAAGGTCAATGAATTGAGGATTAGACAAATTTTCAAAAGGTTTAGATCTAGCCAATTGTGCAGCGACAATCCACTTTCACATATTTATGGATCTTGAGCCCACCGTTATTGATTTGGAAGTCTAGAAGGAGAGAAATAGGAGACCCTTCATGTCCTTGGCCATGAGTGTGGAAGCTTTTCTAAATAAACTAGTGTGCGATTGGTGAAGTGGCTAATAACAGGGATAGGGGATGAAATAAGCAATTCTCAACATGGGACTGTTAGATTTTATGTAGATGGCAAGGCTTGATGGTCCCCTTTTCAGGGAGAGTGTGATGTAAATGTCACATCAAAATAGAGAAAAGAGGCAAAATGGATTAGGGAAAATTGAACTTTGACGGGACTGCTAGAGGGAACCCTGGTAAGTCTAGGGTTGGGTGCATAATAAGAAATTGGTAGGGTGATATTATCATGGTAGGTTCAATGAAATTGAAGGATGACACAAATAATGAAGCAGAGGCTCAGACATTAGTCTTTGTTTAACAACTATGTCTTAGACATGGCATCGAAAACATGGAGATTGAAGGTGATTTAATGAATATTGTCAATTTGATCCGTGGTCAGGGTGTAGTGAGTATGAAAATTAACAACATACTACTCCAAGTGTGGCCAATCTTGGACTCATTGCACTCATACTCTATATGACATATATAGAAAGGCAAATGATGCGACTGGTTTTTTTTTTTTTTTTTTTTGGCCAATTACGCTTTTGATATGAATGAAGACAAAAAGATTGAAACTATTAGCGAAGAATGGAATAATTTATATTCATATTTAAAACCCAACGTTGATGGAAAATAAGAATGCACATCACAATAATCATCAAATGTTGTAAGTAACCGCATTTAAACTCTGAGGCACTTGGCTCAAGATTAATCAAGATATAAGATTTAACACGAGCTAAATGAAGATATCAAGGATGCACACCTTAATTTCCATTATGGGTAAGTATCGCCACAAAGATTATTTCAATATCGCTGGTGTTATTTTCCCGATTCTTAGTTTGGCTTCCACATTCGATGCTTGATCTCGGTAATGGATACAAGTATGAGACTAGTTTTCTGGGGGCAGCAAATGGCCTTCCTAGAAAGCATAATAGAATTGTGACTAAAAAGGGTGTTCAAAACAAATTCTGAACTGATCTTTTACGCCATTCAGTGGGTTTTGGGCGACGGATTTATGAATGCTAACCACCGCTACTAGGTGAATTTTGACATCACATCCATGTTTGTGACAGTTATGTTGAATCTGGGAGAAGACATTCATACTGTTCAAGCATTGGTGAAGACTATGGTTAAAAGGTGCATCTTGGGTGGCCTCGACGACTTGCTATCTGTTGCGATTTTTTGGTTTGGGGATTCTGGTGCTGGGTGGGGCTATCTCGGCCGTAGGCTCTTGTACTATGATATGGAAACCATTCATGCACATAGACCATCTGGTTCGGGAGGAGCGTGTTATGAAAAATGCATAAAACTTTCGTTTATCATGGATCAATATTCAAGGAATACACGATATAATTTGATGATCATGAGATACATTTATATAAAGGAAGGTGGAAGAAGGTGGAAGCGACGGTTGAGACAGTTAACAGTTTATTAACTGCATACACCCGTTGCAACCATATTGCCAGTTAAACAATGTAATATACTAACAGAGCGGAGGTGGTGCAATGCAAAGCGGGCAGTGGATTTGCTCTAGTACGTAATGGGAATTATGAAGGAGCCATGTATCGAATGGATGATTTCAATGTTCATTGATAGTTCAGATGAAGACGAAGGGTAATGTCATGACTACCGCAATTGGTATAGTAGCGTAAGAAGTATATGCATAGTTTGGTATCTCCTCTTCGTTGGATAATCGATAGTAGTATGTAGTAGGAATATATTTGTAGACTTTTGTTGTATATGTGCTATTTTTGTATGTTACGTTTTATTGCCCACCCAGAACTGTCGAAGTCTGGTAATTTTGAACTCTCCAAACTGATCTATGTTATTTTATTAATATTTATATTTAATATATATGGGAGTGGTCACTTACCTACCCACAAAAAATTACAAAATATATGAACAATTATATACTATTATTTCTCATACTTAAAATAAACATACCAATTTTTTAATTAAAAACATTTAATAAAATTCATTATTGAAATTCTTACTAGAACCTTCCAATTAAAGATGACCATGAATTAACTAAAACTAATACGAGAGGTGTAGTCACAGTTGAATGGAACGGAATGAATCTTCACCCTACACGTTTGGAAATTTGGAACTCCTTAAGTCATCCCGGCGAAAACACGAGTAAACACAAAGGAAACTACTCTGTAAATCGAGTATAATTTGTTGCGTTTCCTTCAGACTTGAATTCCCACCTCAGCCGCGTATGGAAAAGTCTAAGATGGCAAGACCTTAAATGGGTATTGTAACATCTTACCATTCTTTCTCGTAAATCCGCAGACAACTGGCGGTCTACCAGTTCCTTCCTTGAAAAACAAAGTGGTCGCGGTCACTGTCAAGTAAGGCGCTTACCAGTTCTTTCTTTGAAAAAGGCGATGTATGTATACGATTTTGTTGGATGCTACTTACTAGGTAAGAACCCTACAAAGACTGTTGAAGACACCGCTCCGTCTCACACGTAAATAATCAATCAGTGCGTTGTGGGTTCCACACGGACGCCACAAAGAAGTATAAGTATGATTCAATATTCATGAAAATTTCTTTCAACACTGGCAAGCGCAAGAGAGATTCAGCATTTCAGCCATTCTCATATCCTGCAGCTCACTACATTTCATGGGGGGAGAGCATCTGAGAGCTGTTGTAGAGGGTGCGTGAGACCCATTGGGGAAGGATTGGCCTACCATTGTCAGCCCTGTAATTTTGTCCTTCACTTAAGCTGCTCACAAATCCCTCAGCAAATCAATCATCCCGCTGACAGTCATGTTCTCTATCTGCTGTCTCAGCCGTGGGATTATGCACCCTTAGCTTGTAGATGCAATGCATGTTGGCAACCGATTAGCCAAGGCTTCTCCTTCCACTGCTCTATCTGCCAGTTAGATCTGCATCCTTCATGTGCAAATCTGCCCATGGAATTTAATCATCCACATCACCAAAGGCATAAGTTGTATCTCTTCTTCATTCCTCTCTATACGAACAGAGCTTTTACTTGCAATGTCTGCCATCTAGGTGGAGGTTCGTGGCATTATCACTGTTCTGAGTGCCACTACGATTCGCATGTGAACTGCACCCAAATACCTTCCGTCAGAGAATCCCTTCTGAATGAAACTTCTCAAGCCATAAACCGGGCATATGTGAATTATGGTGGAGGGCGTATGGGTGGCTATATGCCTACAAGATCAGGCCCCGGTCATTTGGAGAGAGGTTTTTGGGAGCATCAAATGCAGCAGCAGCAACGTCCACTAGTCCAACACCCATATAACACGAGGGGTGATATGTTTGTGAGGCCAGTGATCGGAGCCATTACGCATACCGTACTGGGGAGTATTTTACAAACCTTTATGAATCCAGGTGGAGGAGGTGGAGGAGGAGACGGATGGGGTGTTTGGCAGGGACTTAATAGTTTTGGGGATAATTTCTCTGATGTTACCGGATCTCTGTTTGGCTTTGGCTTCTTTTAAATCTTTTTGAGTGTGGCAGATATACCTTGTCAAGTGTGATTGGGAAAATGTTATGAACCCCATTCCCATATATGATAGTATTAGTGAGGTGTATATGTTTTTTAAGGGCCTCCATAAACAATTATAATTATCTCACATGTATGGAATGGTAGGTCTTGTTTTTAACAAGACTCTATATATTGTAATGAATTTTCAAATGGAAGTCTTTGAATATTTGTAATTGGAATGTATGTTTTATTGGGAGGTTGTCCCTTCAAAATGATACTACGAAGATATTAAAAGCATTATACTTATCTCATTTTTTGTATATTTTTGCATGTTGGTTTTATTTTGTCTTACATGTGCATTACAAGTGGTATCAAAGGTCTTTCTAAGGCTTTTTCTATAAGTGGTTTTAGATTAGTTTTGAGCCATTTGTAATTGTCGACTATATGCTCTCACCTCACCCTAGAGAGATCTTCATGATAAAAAGTCGTTACAGCCATAGTTGCTCTAAATCTGTTCCCTAAGTTTTGCCCAAAAAATTTCCTTACAACTAGATTTTTTCTTCTTTTTAAGTGAGAAATCATGTGTTGGGAGTTTTCAAATATCTTTAGAAGAGCTGTTATTTTTGGCTAAGCTAGATTCACCATGAAAGGTCTAGTGGTGAGGAGTATTTTGGCTCCAATACCTAGGTCTCAGACAAACTTTGTATATGGCTGTGAGCTTCCATGTACCTTTTGGTATATTGGAAGACCCCCTAAATTGTGTTTTAGCCTAGCTCTAGGACACCTTTGGTTGTGTGAATTTTTTAATTCATTACTAAGTGATTAGCCCTGGGAAGTTGCTTATCACATACTTCAGAGATGAGATAGTGGGTTGTGGGTATAGTCTTGACCCTCCATAGTTAGTGCTCTAAAATATTGGGTCGACACTATTTATGAATAAAATAAGTATATTGGTTAGCTCATAGACTAGACACACCCTATAGTGCCTTCCCTTTTATCCAGGCTACCTATGTGCCATCCATCTTGAATACTGTTGATCTATCCTTTCTTTGTAGTTGGGTGTTTGGTATCAGTTAGACAACTATTAGTATTATCTATGTATAGAAGCACATCTCTAGATTTTAGAGTATTCTTCCAAACCTATAGTTCTTTTAGTTGCTAGTTTAGTCTGCCCTCATCCTCTTAGATCCAAAATTCTTAAAGAAAATTTTTCCCAATCTAGCCACAAATTGTTAGTTTTGATAGAAAATTTAGCACAAAGGTATATAAATAGTTTTAAAAACTTGAGTATGGGCTAACTTTTACCCTTTCTAGTGGATTGTCCCATTATACTTGTCTTTGCCTCTTAATCATTTTTCCATATATCTTTGGTCGCCTTTTTCTACCACCTCCGATTCATCTCTATGGCAACAAGTCATTGTTCTTAGGATCCATTAGAGTTCACTATGTGCTCTCTCAATGACTACATTGCCCAAATGTAAATGGAAACCAACATAGAGATTAGGGACACCAATGACAAGCTCTCCATGCTAATAGACCAAGTGAGATGATTGATAAGAGTCAGATGTCTCCAATTCAGACAAGGGCTAATCCTCTACTTCTATAGTAGGATCCCTCTCTCTCAATTAGGGTGGACTTCCACGCCCCTCTAAAGTAGGCAATGGATAAAGCATCCCCTACTTCCACTACCAATCTCAGTGGAGTTGAAACGGTGTGACTGAAGCAGAGAATAATTGGAGGGTGGATGAAAAGATTACGACATTGCCTAGCCAAACGTCTCTTATTATTATTTCAAGTTTTTGCAGAAGGGGCAAAGAGAAATGAGGGAGAATTTAGAATGAGGTAAGGAAATCCAATGTAATAGATTGACAAACTGGAAAGAATGTAGACACACATATATAGTGTTAGGAGACACCAACATTTCCGCCCTCTCAAACACCTAGAAAGAAGGATTTTATATAATCATATTTTTCGACATAGCATCTTTGAAAAACATCCATTCCAAAATAAAATAGAAACAACAATAAATTTTCAATAACACCCACTATCCCTCTTTGTCTTACATCTTCTAAAATTAGCCTCACTAATTTGAAATTGAAATGAAATATTAATTTCTAAAGATTCCTTCACAAAAACTTCCACTTCTTCCTTGTGATGAAAATAATTACTCAAACAAATAATGTTGAAGTAAGATCTTTTCAAAAGATATAACTTGAAAAAGCATTGATTACTAATTTTCATTTTGCACTGATAACTTATTTGCCACTAAATAATTAATTCAGTCTATCCTTATTATTCTACTTTCAATTATAAATGCATTAATCAAACACACACATTTATGCAATAGTCTACATGAAACTATGTGGTGTGTGTAGATTTGCTTCACAACATTTCGCCTTCGGTTGGCTAAATGCCCTTTGCCTTGATGATACTCTATCTCCATCGAGAGAGTAAGAGTGTATCCCTATCACACACACAAGTCGAAATTAGTCAGCAGTCGATTGAATAATAATATTTAAATTCATATTTAATTATTGAAAATAAGGGTTGGACATAAACTCAAAATAAATGCTACGTTCTCTCATCTTCCTTCCAATAATTACCTTGAACTTATCATATATTAGACTTACACTTGAATCACTTTTTGTTTACTAGGTCGAGATGTGGGACAACAACAAAGATAAGGCCATGCTTTGGGAATGGTACCTACCTTTCATGTAGACTACCGTCCTCGAGGGGGCAAATATGTGTTAGTGTATATTTTACCTCACATGGGTAAAATACATGTGTCGTAAGCCTACTTAGGTGGGTTGTGTGGTGACTTGGAGAGTTTGACACAACTCTCCAAGATATGTGTCGCCACCTTTATGCCACTTGATGGAAACTTTTTTCCACCCCTAATTGAGTGTTGAAGTCGACTTCTAAGTTGACTCAACCTCTCTACAATATATGTAATTTCTATTGTGCATTGTTTATATATTGAAATTTTATTGCTTTCACTCCATATTTGTAATCAATTTTTGCTTAATTGATCTTGGTTCTTTCATGGTATTAGAGGCCCACTAAGTTCACTATTGGTTCATCTTGGAGGCGTGAATCTCATATGGGACGAGGGTTTGTGTGTATGGTTGTATGCAGAGGTGGTTTGGGCAATCATTTCTAGCTGAGGGTTTCGATTTGAGGTTTTAACTTTTGTTTGCACTGATCTGCAGTAATCTGACATTTGTTTTATCCTTAAATGCTCAATGACATACCTACCACTGGACCAGCCAGCGTTGACAAGCCAACCTGTGGTGGCGTGTTTCTCCATTTTATCAGCAAGCATGGTAGCGTAGTGCGTGGGATGCATCATTATGAATGCTGCACCAAAGCATGTAGAGAAGGTGGCTTGTGGCTCCTTTACTCCCTCTTCCATGTGTTGGTGTAAGCCACACCTAGACCGACGATGGACTGGTCCAAGAGGGGCCAGTAGCTCAGTGGTAGAGCACTCCAGCAGCGAATGGAAAGTCCTAGGTTCGAGTCCTAGCTGGTCCATGTCTTAACATGGTATTAGAGCCAGGCCAGGCTAGGAGCCCCAAGCACACGAGAGGTGTGGCTTAAGGGGGGGTGTTGGTGTAAGCCACACCCGGACTGATGATGGACTGGTCCAAGAGGGGCTAGTAGCTCAGTGGTAGAGCACTCCAGCAGTAAATGGAAGGTCCTAGGTTCGAGTCCTAGCTGGTCCATGTCTCAACACCATGCTTGCCACTAGAGCTGTGTATCCGTTGATAAAGTGGTACATTGTTAGCGAAGCACGAGTACAGTTACTAGTACAAGCACAGGTTCAGGTGCTGAGAGTTCGTAGAGTATGGAGCAACAGATACAACAAATCCAAGAGATGCATCAAGAAGATATGGAGTTTGATATTTCATCCTCTATAGTTGGCAGGAGGAACCGTGAGGTTCAACAGACACATAAGGATACTCAGGAGTTTGTGGGAGCTCCTAGGATGAGTAGTAGACAGCGGAAACAACCAGCTAGGTATAATGACTATGTGGCATTGGTTAGTCAGTTGGTAGATAGTGAGCCTTCCAGCTATCAGGAGGCTGCACAACAACAGGTGTGGCAAGATGCGATGGTTGAGGAATATACCTCAATAATGCAGAATGATGTGTGGGAGGTTGTGCCTAGACCGACAGATAGGGTAGTGGTTAGATCACGCTGGATCTATAAGATTAAGCATGGTGCAGATGGTAGCATCAAAAAATACAAGGCAAGGTTCGTGGCCAAGGGTTTCTCTCAAAAGGAGGGAATAGACTATGAGGAGACATTCGCTCCAGTGGCTAGGTATACTTCTATACGAGCCGTAATCTCACTTGCAGTGCATATGGGATGGCAGATCCATCAAATGGATGTCAAGACGGCATTTCTTAATGGTGAATTGTTAGAGGAGGTATACATAGAACAACCAGAGGGCTTTGTAGCACACAGCAGCAAAACTCACGTGTGCAAATTGAAGAAAGCTTTGTATGGACTCAAGCAGGCTCCCAGGGCATGGTATGAGCGCATTGATAGATACTTGCAGGGAATAGGCTTTGTGAAGAGTGAGGCGGATGCTAACCTCTACTACTTGATGGTTGGGGGTGAAGTTCTCATTCTTGTTCTATATGTGGACGACTTGTTTTTAACAGGTTCACTAGGCCTCATAGAGGAGTGCAAGAGGGACCTTGCAGTAGAGTTTGAGATGAAGGATTTGGGGCTTATGCACTACTTTCTAGGCATGGAAGTGTGGCAGACAGATGGAGAGATTTTCCTTGGACAAGGGAAATACTACATTGAAATCTTGAAGAGGTTTGAGATGCAAGATTGCAGAGCCATGTCTACACCTATGATCATGAATTGGAAGAAGGTAGACGCATCCAAGAAAAAGGATGTAGACCCCACCTTATACAGGATGATGATTGGATCTCTCATGTATTTGGTTAACACTAGGCCAGATATATCCTTTGCAGTAAACTCTCTTAGTCAGTTCATGGTTGAGCTGAAGAGAGTGCATTGGATAGTGGTAAAGCATGTGTTACGGTATTTGCATGGTACAATCGAGTATGGGATCAGATATGCTCGAGGTGATGGTATCAAGTTGATAGGCTATACTGATGCAGATTGGGCAGGCAGTACAGTGGATAGGAAAAGCACTTCAGGGTGTTGCTTTAGTTTGGGATCAGGTGTTGTCTCTTGGTACAGCAGGAAGCAAAAGTTCGTGGCTCTGAGTTCTGCAGAAGCAGAATACATAGCAGCTAGTATGGCAACATGTGAGGCTATATGGCTTCGGAAGTTGCTAGTAGCCCGGTTTGGTCAGAGGGTTGAGACTACTATGATACACTATGATAATCAGAGTTGCATCAGATTATCTGAGAATCCAGTGTTTCATGATAGGTCTAAGCATATAGACATCAGGTATCATTTCATCAGGGATTGTGTACAACGGAGGATTGTTCAGCTACAATATATACCTACAGATCAGCAGGTAGCCGACATTTTGACAAAGGCATTGGGGAAGGCAAAATTCATCTTCTTCAGAGGTAAGTTAGGTGTTATGCAGAACACCTTCCTCGCTAAGAGGAAGTGTTAATTTTAAATGTAGCTTGGACAGGTGTTCTAGTCTCGGGTGGTGATTACGAGGCTAGAAACACAACTGGAATATTTTTCTCTATACCTAGAAAATTGATTTCTCGAGAGACTTCTAGATATTAGGGTTTGCTAGAGTCTAATTAATCCTAGCCATTGATTTAGATTAAATCATGGCCATTGGTTTTCAATGAGGGGATTATAAAAGAGGATCAATGGGCATTTGGAGAATATAGATCCGAGAAGTATTTGCAGCGATAGCAAATAAATAAATTTGCAGTGATAGCAAATTGATTTGCAGTGAGAGCAAGGGCGCAGCGATAGCGTTCGAGACAGCAGTAGTGGAATTTCTATAGGAGAAATTGGGAGAAGAATTTCCAGAGGAGAACATTGCCGGAGCTCTACCAGTAAGAGGCAAGCAGTCTATGTATCTCTTGATTTGATTTAATAAAATTCCTCATCTGCAGTACTGGTTTTCCCTTCGGGGTTTTTCCAGGGACAATTTGTCCAAAATATTGTGTTGATTTTATTTTTCTGTCTCCGTGATTTTTCCATGAAATTGCAGCTATGTTATTAATTAATATTTGCTGTAAGTTATTTTTTGGCAGCCAAATAATCTAACATAAGATAGGAAATTAATAATCAGTAGCTGTAATAGATTTTTCACATGGTATCAGAGCCAGGCCAGGCTAGGAGCCCCAAGCACACGAGAGGTGTGGCTTAAGGGGGGGTGTTGGTGTAAGCCACACCCAGACCGACGATGGACTGGTCCAAGAGGGGCCAGTAGCTCAGTGGTAGAGCACTCCAGCAGCGAATGGAAGGTCCTAGGTTCGAGTCCTAGCTAGTCCATGTCTCAACACCATGCTTGCCACTAGAGCTGTGTATCCGTTGATAAAGTGGTACATTGTCATCTGACATTTGTTTTATCCTTTGTTCATGTTCCATCGATTCCATTACTCAAGAAGCCTGGTCAAATATTCAAATCTACAACATCTTCAACCTCCTTGACTAGGTTTCACGGCATCAAATCCAACCTTGTTGGCCTGCATCTGATCTACAAGGCCTTCGAACGCGTCTTTGAACTGTTCTCGGTGCACACTAGTATTTGGGCAATTACAGTCCATTTCTTGGGCTCCTCTACATAGCTGGATGCCATTGCCCACTACCTGCATTATCACCTACGACGACGATTCCCTGTGCTGATCTGGTCTGGGGAATTTGTTTGCAAAACCCCAAAGGATTCCCATTGAGGTTGGTTGTCAAGGTTGAAAGTGGCTAGGGATTTAAGGATGCCCATCTTTGAGGTAGAGAATGACACCAATTAGTTGTATGCGGGGTTGTACCATATGACCCAGTGAGAGAAGGAATCATCCATGAGAATGAGAGGGTCAGAGGAAGCAAAATAGAGATGCTCCACCATAGATATGTTCACAACCTGGCCTAAGAAGGGGAAGGAACGGTGACTCTTGTTGAAAAGGCTCAACTCCGGTGAGTCATCCTCAAATGGTAACTGAAAACTGGCCCTTGCGCCATTCATGGTGCCTGAGGTAGCATCCAGAAGTGCTCCCACATTTTTTGGAAGGCTTCCCTATATCATTTGCATACCCTGCATAAGGTGGATGGCTTCCCAGCCTTATTCGAATGGCCTGCACCAGGTTCGTGGATCCTAAGCAACCTTGCACCTCATCTGGCCGCCATTTTTGGCCACCCCTGCAATTTATTCTTTTTGGCATTTCTACCCTAAATCTGCCCCTCAACTTGGGTTCCCATTTTGCCCTAACTTGGGTTTTAGATTTTTGGGCCACTATTTTATTTTTTTATTTTTTTGCAAGCATTTAAAATTATGCTTTTACAATGTTAAATATAGGCATTTTTTTGGGTCTAAAGGCACTAAGCAATATAAAATACAAAATGGGGGTAATTTAAATTAGGGGCAAAATTACTCAAAAAGATATTGTTAAGGTTCTTTTAAAAATTGTTAGTGTTAAATTGTAAATTTTTTTGTAAAAAGGATAAGTATTAGGGCTCAATTATATCGACCTGCTTAGACCTATAGAACTCAGTTATAAAGTGCCATAAATTGAAGGGGTGTCATTGAGTATTTTTCTTTTCGTATTTCTAAGTCTACAACATTAATCTCATCTACATGGTTTTATAAGTGTGATCACGTCTATCTCCAATAACTTTTGTTCATATTGCGACCTTGAAAACACCCAATGGAAAGGTCAATGAACAAGAAGTCACAAGATAAGACCTCATAAATATAAGTACAAGAGACTCTAATACTATAGAGGATTATGTCACATAATCTAACTCACTGAGCTTGTAACTAAAAGAAGGTGGGATTGAGAAATAGGTGGATAAATTGATTCTTACGAACGCTTTTCAAATTGAGAGCCTATGTTAAATGATCCATAATCTTGCAATGAATTCAAACTGGTTCACATCTCACATTGAGAGCCTATGGTAAATGAACCTGAATCTTGCATCAGATCACATCTCAAATTCGGTTAATGTTCTTGAATCCTTATGATACTAGCTTCTATGGAGTCATTTTAGTCAAAGTTCAACATCAACATCAAGGTACACAAACAGCTTCCAGATTCATGCATCTTTTCTCTCTTTTGGAGGGTAGCTTTTCCCCACAGGGTTTTCTACCTTATCTCCACTTCATGAGAGATTTTTATTGCATATGGGTACCTGATCAGGCCTAATTTTCAGGACCCATCCTTATTTGTGCCCACCTAAGCTATGCTTAATGGGGGTGTTAGTGTATATTTTATCTCACATGGGTAAAATACACGTGTCATAAGCCTACTTAGGTGGGTTGCATGGAGACTTGGAGAGTTTGACACAACTCTCCAAGATATATGTCACCACCCTTACGCCACTTGGTGGAAACCTTCTTCCATATCTAGTTGAGTGTTGAAGTCAACTTCTAAGTCAACTCAACCTCTCTACACTATATGTACTTTCTATTGTGCATTGTTTATCTATTGCAAGTATGTGCAAATCAGTGTTATCATTGATGTCAACAAACTTGTGTTGTCATTGGTGTCAACTGTGACTTCTGCTGTTGCTGTTGTTGTTGGATTGAGTTGTTGTGTTGAGGATGATGTGATTGCCTTGAAGAAGTGATGAAGATGTCAAGAATATATTTCTGATGGTTGGTTTCCAAGTGCTTTTGAGAAAATTTGATTAATAAAGGAAAGAGTATGTTGAAGAGACTGACTCGCTTAATAGAGTGGTGATCGAGTTTCGCTCCGCATTTCTTCCTAATTGAATATCTGATTGTGTGATTTGGATATGTTGTTCAAAGGTGTTCAGAGATGTTATACTCCATATTTTGTGCTCTGATTAGTTGTGCAAAGAAAGTTATGTTCACTAGTGTGCAGTCAATGTTTCTAAGTTGTGCAGAAGTATCTAGGAGAAACTATTTTGCTTGGCATTTCTCCGCAAATTTGTTTTTGGCTTTGCAGTTTTGGATTCATGCTTACAATGTCCATATCTTTCTTCAATTCAAGTGATTCATAGTTTGGTGATCCACGAGTTTGATGCAATACAAAGTGGTGGACCTTAAATCAGCTCAAAATGATCAAATATCAATAAGGAATCAGACCTCACACTCCTACCCAAACCATGCAACATCAACTCACCCTCAATGCCTAATAGCCTTCCAAACTTGAAAACATGTGCATAACTTTGCATAAACTCAACCAACCCACAAACCAAGAAGTATTTAGACACCCATTATGGAGTAGAACAAAATATCAAAAGATTTCATGCCCTTCTTTTAGAAAAAATGTGAGTTCTATGACTGACCCTCTCTAGAAATATGCTTAATTTGGTCCAATTAACAAAGCAAGTACCCTAGGATCATTCAATAACCACTCCAAACCCCAAAACAATAGTTCTATATGTCACAAAACTTCAAATTCCACCATTGGTTAGTATAGCCATGCTCATCTAGGGTGCAAACTAAAAACCCCTTGATTTCTTCACAAATAAGGAGGTTTTAATGAAAATCTCACATCCACTCCAACCCAGAACAAACTAACACTTGATTCACCTTTAAATAGGCCTGCCTATGCTATAGGAACACTTACTTGGCCAGGTTGCATTCAAATTCACAAAGAACCAATATTTAACCACCCATTCCACTTGGAAAATGCATGAAAATGCCCTTAGGGGCATTACGCAAAACCCTCTTAGACTCCTTCCCTGCACAAAAACTTCCACACTCATGTTAGAGACATCAAAATTAGCCGATCCACTGAGCCACAGGTTTATACATTAGGTGGATAGGTCAATTAGCCATTTTTCTTCTCTCAAAACCCTTATTCTAACAGTCTACTAGGTAGTTTAAGAAAAACTAAGAGTTCTCATGCCAATTTCAATGAAAGAACCTCAAACCAACTGCAAAAGAGAGTTACCTCATTCCTCCTTCAAATCTAAAAGGTTGTAGAGTCTGACAGATCCGTACAAGTACGAAATAAGATTGGAAACAATAATTTTGCAGTAAAAACACAGGAAAAATAGAGTTTGTATTTTCTCTTCAAAACTTTCTTCATCTATTCTTCCTCGATGTGTATGAAGGGATTTCATACATATTTGAAATAGTTCTCAACTGTTCTCAACAGTTTTCCAACTGAATGGTCGGTTTACACTCCAAATTACATGATTTGTTAAGTGGCATGCTATGAACTTGCCACTTTCATAACATTAGACTTTACATCATTTAGACCTTATTTGACAAGAAAACTTAAAACATGACTTGAGCCAAGACACACAAATTGGTCCTTTTAGTGACCTTATTACATCCAAAATGGTCTATGATGACCTTATTTAACATAAATAGACACAAAGCTAACTAAATCTTATCATTTACCCTTTAGAGCCATACCATGAGGTTTGTACTCCTGCACCATACAACCCCCCTGAAAAAATTCTCATGCCACATGAGAAATGTTTGTCCACTCCACCACTTTGTCTTCCACAGGTTCCTTGGACTGGTAGACCTTCATGTTTGCTCCTTATGTACTGTCCTATCCTTGCATACTATCCTCTAGCATCTAAAATCTATGAAGAACTTGCCTTCATGTCTGCACACAACCTTCTATCATCCTCCATTCTGATTGTCCTTGCTCTGCCCTTCATTACATTCTCAAACTTACTCATTTGTTTTGACTGTGCTTCTGCTTTCACCTTGTCCCTGCCCTGTGTCTCTATCAATAGACCCTTGCCTTTCAAATTCTCTGTACTTACAAACTTAGGCACCTTAAAACAAGGCTACTCTCTCACCTTTACTACTACCAATGGACACATAATTGTACCTACCAATATACCTTCCCTTTTTCCTTGCACTTCACATTTACTCTTGACTATACCAACAAGTATTCCACCTCTTACTTCTTGCCTTTCCACAAGCTTATCCCCTTTAGTCTGCTCTATATCAAACTGAGTCACTTTCTCATCCATTTTCTTTTTCCACATGGAAACATTCTCCTTCACTTCTAACTGTACATTGTTTTGGTCTCCTTTATTCACTGCCTTTACTCTAACATGCCTTGCATTGGCTGCTAAACTCATACTCTTATCTTCCTCTACATTCACATATTCTTTCTTTCCAAATATAATAATCTTGGATTTACCTTTCCCTTTCTCATCCTCCTGCAAAGATGTTAGTCTAAACATTTTTACATCTTTCTTGATAAGATAGGCATTCTCCCAACCATCATACAATGACTTCCTATCAAATTTCCATGGTCTTCCCAATAGCAAATGGCAACAATCCATAGGTAAGATATCACATAGGACCCTATCTTTGTATTCACCAATCTAAAAATCCACATATGCTTATTCATTTACTAAAAGAGACTGACTATCATTTACCCAAGAGGATTTATATGGTGCTACATGAGGTACTTTATCTAGTTTCAACTTATCTACCATCTCCCTAGATACCATGTTATCTTGTGATCTTGAATCAATAACAACTTTGCATACTTTACCTCTACATTTGCATGTAGTCTTGAACAAGCTCCTCCTTTGACTCATGTCTTCTTCCTTAGGTGTTTGCAATAATGTCCTTCTGATCATCAAACTTTCTCCTACCTCTGAAGTAACATTCACCACGGGTGAGGTCACACTCTCCTCATCCTCTTAAACAATTTGAACTCTCTTTTCACTTCTTCTCTCACCCCCACTTGAATTAGCACCAAATGTTTTAGGGCACTTGAAGGATGGATGACCAAACTCATTACAATTATAGCATCTCCCTGCAAACACATTTGAACTTCTTCCACCTCCAAATCTACCCCTTGTACCTCTACCTCTAAATCTACACTTTGTCCTTGTCCTTTGTTTGCATCCTCCTGATTTTCACTTGTTTGTTTTGTAGGAAATGATCCTCTTCCTCTAACTGCCTTGTCTTGTCTTCTTTTTATCTTCTCCTCCACTCTAATAGCCAATTGGAAACATTCTTCAACAGTCTTTGGATTAGCAACAACTAATTCATCTTGGATGTTAACTCTCAATCCTCCTAGATACCTAGCAACTTTCTCAACTTTATCTTCCATTCTTCCTGATCTTATACTCAATTTATAAAATTCATCAGTGTAATTTTCAACATCTAGCTCTCTTTGTTTCAGACCTTGCAATTTCTTATACAACTGAACACTATGATCTTTAGGAAGAAACTTACCTTTCAATTTTGCTACCATGCGGTCCCAAGAGATTATCTTTGACTTACCTCTTTTTCTCCTCTCAATTTATTCATATTCCCACCATAGTAGGGCATGTCCTTTAAGCTTTGTCTTGGCTATCTTGACCTTTTGATCATCAGGTACATCTTCACTTTCAAAATGATTGTCCATGGCTACAACCCAATCTAATAGTTCCTCATCATTCAAATTTCCACCATATGTGGGAAAATCAACCTTTACCTTGTGTTTGTCATCCTTGACTTCCTTTAGAAGCTTAGAAAACCTTTGATCCTCAGGATCCAACTTCTCTTCTTCTTCTATTTCTAGAAATTCCTCTCCTTCATCTTCATCACTAACATCTTCTACCACCATCCCTCTTCTCTGGTTTGATTCAATGGCTTCAAGCCTAGCCAACATAGTATTATATGACGCCTGCAACTTAGCATGTTTCTCCTTTAACTCCTGCAACTCTCTAGTAGTACCACTATTCTTTGGAGGCATCCTTGCAACTTTGCCTTTTCACCTTCCACTTGTCAATCCTTCAACCTGCAACAAATTTCAACCTTTTCCCAAACAAATCAGAACCTAAGCTCTGATACCATTTTGATGCAATACAAAGTGGTGGACCTTAAATCAACTCAAAATGATCAGATATCAACAAGGAATCAGACCTCACACCCCTACCCAAACCATGTAGCATCAACTCACCCTCAATGCCTGGTAGCCTTCCAAACTTGAAAACATATGCATAACTTTGCATAAACTCAACCAACCCACAAACCAAGAAGTATTTAGACACCCATTATGGAGTAGAACAACATATCATAAGATTCCATGCCCTTGTTTCAAAAAAAATGTGAGTTCTATGATTGGCCCTGTCTAGAAATAGGCCTAATTTGGTCCAATTAACAAAGCAAGTACCCTAGGATCATTCAATAACCACTCCAAACCCTAAAAACAACATATCTATATGTCACAAAACTTCAAATTCCATCATTGGTTAGTATAGCCATGCTCATCTAGGGTGTAAACTAAAAAACCCTTGATTTCTTCACAAATAAGGAGGTTTTAATGAAAATCTCACATCCACTCCAACCTAGAACAAACTAACACTTGATTCACCTTTAAATAGGTCTACCTATGCTATAGGAACACTTACTTGGTTAGGTTGCCTTCAAATTCACAAAGAACCAATATTTAACCACCCATTCCACTTGGAAAATGCATGAAAATGCCCTTAGGGCATTGTACAAAACCCTCTTAGACTCCTTCCCTGCACAAAAAATTTCACACTCATGTTAGAGACATCAATCTTAGCCTATCCACTGAGCCATAGGTTTATACAGTAGGTGGATAGGTCAATTAGCCATTTTTCTTCTCTCAAAACCCTTATTCTAACAGTCTACCGGGCAGTTTCAGAAAAAACTAAGAGTTCTCACGCCAATTTCAATGAAAGAACCTCAAACCAACTGCAAAAGAGATTTTGCCCATTCCTCCTTCAAATGTAAAAGGTTGCAGAGTCTGACAGATCCGTACAAGTACGGAATATTACTGGAAACAACAATTTTGCAATCAAAACATAGGAAAAATAGAGTTTGTTTGTATTTTCTCTTCAAAATTTTCTTCATCTATTCTTCCTCGATGTGTGTGAAGGGATTTCATACATATTTGAATTAGTTCTCAACTATTCTCAATAGTTTTCCAACTAAATGGTCAGTTTACACTCCAAATTACATGATTTGTTAAGTGGCATGCTATGTTTGCCACTTTCATAACATTAGACCTTACATCATTTAGACCTTATTTGACAAGAAAACTTAAAACATGACTTGAGCCAAGACACACAAATTGGTCCTTTTAGTGACCTTATTACATCCAAAATGGTCTATGATGACCTTATTTAACATAAATAGACACAAAACTAACTAAATCTTATCATTTACCCTTTAAAGCCATACCATGGGGTTTGTGCTCCTACACCAAAGTTCCTTTCTTGAGTTGTAGTTGATGATAGAGTAATCTAAGTGCTCTAGTGTGAACTTCCTTAAGGTGAAAGAGGCTGCAAAGGATTTTGTTGGTTTTTAGGTGCTTGTGGAAATTTCTAGTTCATGTTCAATCTTGAAGCGTGGTTCGCATGTCATCTTTTGTTCTTGAGGAAGCATGCACTTAAAGGTTCATGGTGTTAACACAAGTTTGACTGACTTGGTTGTTTACACTAATTGCAGTTGTGCTTCGTTGATTTCGAAAGCATGATGAAGCGTGTAAGAGTGGATTTAGGTCTATGCTAAGGCGTGATGTGGTCTTCATTCATTCCTTTCCTCCATAGGAATATTTTGGTCCAGACCTAATTTGAATTATATGGGTTATGTTGTGTTGCTGACTTTGGAGAATGTTTTCAAGACTAATGGTGGTATAAATAAGTGTCAAGAATTCGTGAGTGAATACATGCGCGAGGAATATGATGTTTGTGATGTGAATTTGATCAGTGCAGTAAGAGATTTCATGTGTTAAGCTACTAGATGCAATGAGCAGAAGGTGTCTACTATTTTTCAATGTTGCTGCGAAGGTGATGTTTGTGGTGTGGTGAATATTAAGCTTCACTGGAACTAAACCCATGCATATGTTAGATGCAATTATATCAATTGATCCCTAGTAGTGAGCCTTCTCTTCTATCTCTTTCTTTTGGATAGTGAGTCCTTTGGCAGTGAGCCTTTCTTTATTTTGGGCAGTGAGCCTTTTGTAATTTGGTATTTCTACTACTTTATATTGTGAACTAATCCTCACCATAGTTTTTTCCTTCTTAAGTTTTCCACATCTAGTGTTGTCTTGTGTTTGGTGCTATTATGATTCAGTTTATGTTATTTGCTTTTCATGCTTATTCATCATAACAAGTTTAAAGGTTAAAATGGATCTAAATGTTTATGAGGGTTTGAAATTTTTGATACAATTGATTCACCCCCCATCTGAGTTGTCTTGTCCATTCAACAATTGGTATCAGAGCCAGGTTCCTTTGAAGAAAGCTTAACAGTTTGAGGTAGATCTGGGATGGCATACAAGAAGGATGTTCCCCTGTTTGATGGATTTTCAAAAGATGAATGCATGTCTGTCAATAGTGAAGAACTCAAGGTTGTTCTTGAAGACCTAAAAAGGACTGAAGATGAAATCAAAGATTTGAAGGAGAAAGTTACAAAAGTAGATACGTAAGTGCAAGAAGATGGGGGGCCAAAAAGGGGTCTTAAGTGGCCACTTTTTTTTTTTTCTGAAATTAGGAAATGGTGGCCTTGGATGAGAAATTGAGCATAGTTACACTCAAAATTTGGAGATGCAACCAAAATAATGTTCGTAGTGCTCTGAGTCTACGTTCTAAACTACTATTTTTTTTTTAAAATGGCATAGATTAAGGGGTTCAAAAGAGGGAGCCACAAAAATTGGTGTTGTTTCTATCAAAAAAACATAACATAGCATGTTTTGTGGCTCCCTCAAAAGGTCAACTTTTTTTTTGTATTTTTAAAATCGCTTTAGTGAGAAATTAGCTAAATAGTATGTAGTTTATGCCTGATTTTTCTAATAATTGTTTGATGAATATTTGATTTTTTACTAATTTTCAAAGTGGATACATCCTAAAAAATAGAATTTTGGCCGTGCTACCCCTATAAATTTTGAAAACTAATTGAAAATCATTTTTTTCTTTTTTTAATATGTGTAGAATGGAGTCTAGTTTCTAAATATGTAATTTTTTTGAAATTTCAATGAATAGTTAATTTACAATGAAAAAAAGACCAAACAGTGGTTTTTGCCCAAAAACGAACACACAAATAAAAGAAATTAAAGATGAAAGGCTTAACATTGTTAAAATGTGAAAAAAATCACATCATCAAATAGCTAAGAGAAAACCTAACATTACCCAGGTGTTCAATTTGTTCAACCTTGAAACATGTGCAAATCTGAGGGTTAGCACGAACAAAATTATGTGAAATCTTGAAGAATATGGAAAAACATGTATGTGGATGTTGAAAAGGCACTCCAAGCCTTTGGGTTGGAAATCCAAAGCAAATCCTAAGCCCAAGGCTTGGGATTCCCAAAGCAAAACTTAACGCAAGTGTGTTATAATGCGCTCGCGTTATTGTTTGCTTTGCATTTTCCCTTCTCCGCAAAAGTTTGTGTTGTTTGTCATGTTTTAAATAACGCGAGCGTGTTATAATGCGCTCGCGTTATGTTCCCCTTGAATTTTTTTATGTTCAAGGTTATTAATCATGTATGTATGTATGTATGCCTATATGTATGTATGTATAGTGTTGAGGGTAGAGGAGGGTAGAGATGGGAGTGAGCCAGATAAGGGAGGAGAGGGGTGGATAAGGATTGAGTGATTAAGGTTTAAGGTTGAGGGTTGAGGGTTTAGGGATAGGATTTAGAGTTTAGGGATAAGGGATTAGAGTTTAGGACCTTGAGGGATTAGGGCTTAAGGTTGAGGATTTAGGGATAGAGTTTAGGGTTAAGGTTCGAGGGATTAGGGTTAAGGTAGAGTGTTGAGGGTAAAGGGATTAGGGATAGGGTTTAGGGTTAAAAGTTTAGGGTTGAGCGATTAGGGTTTAAGGTATAGTTTTGAGGGTTGAGGGTTTAGGGATAGGGTTTAGGATTTAAGGTATAGTGTTAAGGGTTGATGGTTTAGGAATAGGGTTTAGGTTTGAGGGATTAGGGTTTAGGGTTGATAAATTAGGGTTTAATGTTGAGAGTTGAGGGTTGAAGGTTGAGGGATAGGGTTGATGGTCAAGGGATTAGGGTTAAAGAAGAGTGTCGAAGGTAGAGGGATTAGGGATAGGGTTTAGGGTTGAAGGTTTAAGGATTTAGGGTTGAGGCTTTAGGGATGAGGGTTAAGGGATTAGGGTTTAAGATATAGTGTCGAGTGTTGAGCGTGTAGGGATAGGTTTTAGGGTTCAAGTTTTAAGGGTTAAGGATTGAGGGATTAGAGTTAAGGGTCGAGGGATTAGGGTTTGACATCGAGGGTATAAGGATTAGGGATAGGGTTGGAGGGCTTAGGGATAAGGGATTAGGGTTTAAGGTATAGTATCGAGCCCATTGAGGGTTTAGGAATAGGGATAGCATTTAGGGTTTAGGGATAAGAGATTAGAGTTGAGGGATGATGGATGATGGATTAGGGTTGAGGGTTGAGGGTTGAGGGATTAGGGTTTAGGCATAAGGTTTAGGGTTGAGGGTTGAGGGATTAGGGTTTAAGGTATATTGTTGAGGATTTAGGGATAGGGTTTAGGGTTGAGGGATTAGAGTGAAGGGTTGAGAGATTAGGATTTTACGTTGAGGGTTGAGGGTTGAGGGTTGAGGGTTTAGGGTTTAGGGTTTAGGGATAGGGTTGAGGGTCGAGGGATTAGAGTTAAGGGTTGAGGGATTAAGGTTTGATGTTGAGGGTTGAGGTTCAAGGGTCGAGGGTTGAGGGTTGAGGGATTAGGGTTTAAGGTATAGTGTTGAGGGTTTATTGATAGTGTTTAAGGTTGAGGGTTGAGGGATTAGGTTTTAGGGTTGATGGATTAGGGTTTAAGGTATAGTATTGAGGGTTGAGGGATTAGGTTTTAGGGTTGATGGATTACAGTTTGAGGTATAGTGTTGAGTGTTGAGGGTTTAGGAATAGGGTTTAGGGTTGATGGATTAGCATTTAATGTCAAGGTTAGGGTTAGAGTGTCAAGGGTAGAGGGATTACGGATAGGGTTTAGGGTTGAAGGTTTAAGGATTAAGGATTGAGGCTTTAGGGATGAGGGTTTAAGGCTTAAGATATAGTGTCAAGTGTTGAGGGTGCAGGGATAGGGTTTAAGTTTTAAGGGTTAAGGGTTGAGGGATAGGGATTAGGGTTTAAGGTATAGTGTTGAGGGTTGATGGTTTAGGGATAGGGTTTAGGTTTGAGGGATTAGGGTTTAGGGTTGATGAATTAGGGTTTAATGTTGAGGGTTGAGGGATAGGGTTGATGGTCAATGGATTAGAGTTAAAGAAGAGTGTCGACGGTAGAGGGATTAGGGATAGGGTTTAGGGTTTAAGGTTTAAGGATTTAGGGTTGAGGCTTTAGGGCTGAGGGTTAAGGGATTAGGGTTTAATATATAGTGTCAAGTGTCGAGCGTGTAGGGATAGGTTTTAAGGTTCAAGTTTTAAGGGTTAAGGGTCGAGGGATTAGAGTTAAGGGTTGAGGGATTAAGGTTTGACATCGAGGGTATAAGGATTAGGGATAGGGTTGGAGGGTTTAGGGATAAGGGATTAGGGTTTAAGGTATAGTATCGAGCCCGTTGAGGGTTTATGAATAGGGATAGCATTTAGGGTTTAGGGATAAGAGATTAGAGTTGAGGGATGGTGGATTAGGGTTGAGGGTTGAGGGTTGAGGGATTAGGATTTGACGTTGAGGGTTGAGGGTTGAGACTTTAGGGTTTAGGGTTTAGGGATAGGGTTGAGGGTCGTGGGATTAGAGTTAAGGGTTGAGGGATTAGGGTTTGACGTTGAGGGTTGAGGGTTGAGGTTCAAGGGCTGAGGGTTAAGGGATTAGGGTTGAGGGTTGAGGGATTATGGTTTAAGGTATAGTGTTGAGGGTTGAAGGTTTATTGATATTGTTTAGGGTTGAGGGTTGAGGGATTAGGTTTTAGGGTTGATGGATTAGGGTTTAAGGTATAGTGTTGAGGGTTGAGGGTTGAGGGATAGGGTTTAGGGTTGACAGATTAGGGTTTAGGGTTGATGGATTCGCGTTTAATGTTGAGGTTAGGGTTAGAGTGTCGAGGGTAGAGGGATTAGGGATAGGGTTTAGGGTTGAAGGTTTAAGGATTGAGGGTTGAGGCTTTAGGGATGAGGGTTTAAGGCTTAAGATATAGTGTCAAGTGTTGAGGGTGCAGGGATAGGGTTTAAGTTTTAAGGGTTAAGGGTTGAGGGATAGGGATTAGGGTTTAAGGTATAGTGTTGAGGGTTGATGGTTTAGGGATAGGGTTTAGGTTTGAGGGATTAGGGTTTAGGGTTGATGAATTAGGGTTTAATGTTGAGAGTTGAGGGTTGAGGGTTGAGGGTTTAGGGAAAGGGTTGATGGTCTAGGGATTAGGGTTAAAGAAGAGTGTCGACAGTAGAGGGATTAGGGATAGGGTTTAGGGTTGAGGCTTTAGGGATGAGGGTTAAGGGATTAGGGTTTAAGATATAGTGTCGAGTGTTGAGCGTGTAGGGATAGGTTTTAGGGTTCAAGTTTTAAGGGTTAAGGGTCGAGGGATCAGAGTTAAGGGTTGAGGGATTAGGGTTTGATGTTAAGGGTATAAGGATTAGGGATAGGGTTGGAGGGTTTAGGGATAAGGGATTAGGGTTTAAGGTATAGTATCGAGCCCGTTGAGGGTTTGGGAATAGGGATAGTGTTTAGGGTTTAGGGATAAGAGATTAGAGTTGAGGGATGATGGATTAGGGTTGAGGGTTGAGGGTTGAGGGATAAGGTTTAGGGTTGAGGGTTTAGGGATTAGGGTTTAAGGTATATTGTTGAGGGTTTAAGAATAGGGTTTAGGGTTGAGGGATTAGAGTGAAGGGTTGAGGGATTAGATTTGACATTGAGAGTTGAGGGTTGAGGCTTTAGGGTTTAGGGTTTAGGGATAGGGTTGAGGGTCGAGGGATTAGAGTTAAGGGTTGAGGGATTAGGGTTTGACATTGAGGGTTGAGGTTCAAGGGTTGAGGGTTGAGGGATTAGGGTTGAGGGTTGAGGGATTAGGGTTTAAGGTATAGTGTCAAGGATTGAGGGTTTATTGATAGTGTTTAGGGTTGAGGGTTGAGGGATTAGGTTTTAGGGTTGATGGATTAGGGTTTAAGGTATAGTGTTGAGGGTTGAGGGTTTAGGGATAGGGTTTAGGGTTGACGGATTAGCATTTAATGTCGAGGTTAGGGTTAGAGTGTCGAGGGTAGAGGGATTAGGGATAGGGTTTAGGGTTGAAGGTTTAAGGATTAAGGGTTGAGGCTTTAGGGATGAGGGTTTAAGGCTTAAGATATAGTGTCAAGTGTTGAGGGTGCAGGGATAGGGTTTAAGTTTTAAGGATTAAGGGTTGAGGGATAGGGATTAGGGTTTAAGGTATAGTGTTGAGGGTTGATGGTTTAGGGATAGGGTTTAGGTTCGAGGGATTAGGGTTTAGGGTTGATGAATTAGGGTTTAATGTTGAGAGTTGAGGGTTGAGGGTTGAGGGTTTAGGGAAAGGGTTGATAGTCAAGGGATTAGGGTTAAAGAAGAGTGTCGAGGTTAGAGGGATTAGGGATAGGGTTTAGGGTTGAAGGTTTAAGGATTTAGGGTTGAGGCTTTAGGGATGAGGGTTAAGGGATTAGAGTTTAAGATATAGTGTCAAGTGTCAAGCGTGTAGGGATAGGTTTTGGGGTTCAAGTTTTAAGGGTTAAGGGTCGAGGGATCAGAGTTAAGGGTTGATGGATTAGGGTTTGACGTCGAGGGTATAAGGATTAGGGATAGGGTTGGAGGGTTTAGGGATAAGGGATTAGAGTTTAAGGTATAGTATCGAGCCCGTTGAGGGTTTAGGAATATGGATAGCATTTAGGGTTTAGGGATAAGAGATTAGAGTTGAGGGATGATGGATTAGGGTTTAGGGATAAGGTTTAGGGTTGAGGGTTGAGGGATTAGGGTTTAAGGTATAGTGTTTAGGGTTTAGGGATAGGGTTTAGGGTTGAGGGATTAGAGTGAAGGGTTGAGGGATTAGGATTTGACGTTGAGGGTTGAGGGTTAATGCTTTAGGGTTTAGGGTTTAGGGATAGGTTTGAGGGTTGAGGGATTAGAGTTAAGGGTTGAGGGATTAGGGTTTGACGTTGAGGGTTGAGGGTTTAGGGATAGGGTTGAGGGTCGAGGGATTAGGGTTAAAGTAGAGTGTCGAGGGTATAAGGATTAGGGATAGGGTTGGAGGGTTTAGGGATAAGGGATTAGTGTTTAAGGTATAGTATCGAGCCTGTTGAGGGTTTAGGAATAGGGATAGTGTTTAGGGTTTAGGGATAAGGTTTAGGGTTAAGGGATTAGAGTTAAGGGTTGAGAGATTAGGATTTGACATTGAGCGTTGAGGGTTGAGGCTTTAGGGTTTAGGGTTTAGGGATAGGGTTGAGGGTTGAGGGATCAGAATTAAGGGTTGAGGGATTAGGGTTTGACGTTGAGGGTTGAGTACATTAAGGTTTGAGGGTTGAGAGATTAGGGTTAAAGTAGAGTGTCGAGGGTATAAGGATTAGGGATAGGGTTGGAGGGTTTAGGGATAAGGGATTAGGGTTTAAGGTATAGTATCAAGCCCGTTGAGGGTTTAGGAATAGGGATAGTGTTTAGGGTTTAGGGATGAGCGATTAGAGTTGAGGGTTGAGGGATTAGGGTTTAGGGATAAGGTTTAGGGTTGAGGTAGACAAGGAGTGACTAAGAGACATAGAGAGGGGAGAGGTAGAGAGGTGAGGGGGAGAGATAAGTGAGATAAACATGAGCTAATGGAACTATAGGTGAGATATTGTAAAGGTGCTATCGAAGGTGAGATATTGTAAAGGTACTATTGAAGGTGAGATAGGCACAAATATTTATGGATCAATCTATAGCAGGACAAAATGCGAGTACATTGTTTTTTCCTGTTATAGAAACTATAAAAAAGTGTTGACCCCCATGTTCCAGGCCCACATGCTTTGTTTTCATGCTGATTATGCGTGTGCTCCATCAAAAAAGAAGTGCTTTCATGTTGTTGGGAAGTTCACATGCACATTTTACACATTCTACCACCTTTGCATGACCTTTCCACCACCTTTTCTGCTTTGCCAACTTGAGAAGGAGGAAATAACATAGTTTTCACACCAAGTTTGATATATATCTATTCAAGTTTCAATTTTTGTAGTGTTGCAATGTTAATTGTGATTCAATTTTAGGAATTTAACATTATAGATTGGTTAATAGTATTGTTGTTAGTAATTATATTTGAGTGTTATTCAATTTAACATTGAAAAGGAAGCAAGTGGTCAAAAACCTAAATTGTTGAGGAGTTTGATGCAAGAAGAAAAAAACACTACATAATTGGGTACTCTCTCCATTCGAATCTTTATTTTTAGGTATGTCAAGTCTTTACATGCATGTTCTTTACATTTTCCTTAATTCTATTTGAATTAATTTATCATGCTTTATCATACATGTTTAAAATAGACACATTCCCAATCAAGAAAGTAGCCTACAATCTCACATGATGCCATGTATATTTTCTACACTTGGGCTCTTTAATAATTATGTGTATTAAATAGACCTTAACATACCATGATGTCAAACTATACAAGAATAAATCCTTACAACATAATAAAAATATAATCCCACTATTATCTTGTCATATTAACAAGTTAAAATACAAATGAATAGGTGCTAAGATCATACAAGTACGCACATGACATGATGATTTGTATGCACATATATTGGGCTAGGACATTCCTTATGCACCTATTCATGATGATTCGTACATGCAGATGACACAGCAATTGTTGTCTATTCCTTCACAAGCCACCCAAATCCTAGTATCCCTAGTACCAACAAAACACTTTCTCAATTCCAAATCCTAGTAGCCCTAGTAACAACAAACATGTCAAATTGGATCTGCCTCAACCTTTTCAAGCATGAAGTGCCATGTACTCTTTTCATGTCTGCAATAATTTGCTTTGTATGTTTTGTACCTAATTTTGTTGAGTGACATTTACTCTTTTACATGATGATTGTATGTACATTTACTATGAAGGGTTGAATGACATATATTTTAGTTATCTGTATGGATTCATTTCTTAGGAACTAATATTGGTCTCTTATCATGCTACAGACAAATTCTCTATCATGCTGAGGAAACAATCAAGAATTAAACCAACACAGGAAGAGATAGAAGCTAAGAATGCAAATAAAGCAGTGGCTATGACGGAACTTCGTGAGAAGAGGAAATTGGACACGATAAATGAAGACATGCCAATTGAAGAGGAACCACAACCATCACAAAGAGATATGGTATTGGTGGCACAAAGAGAACGAATTCAAAAACTTCGTGCTACGAGAGATTTGAATACCATAGTTGGAGACATGTCCTCTATCGCAAGTCAACATGTAGGGACACCATCTACCACATCTCAAGTTGAGAATACATCATCACTCACATGTGATGAAGGAGGTACGCCATCGTTCCCACCTCAACCTTAAGGTATGTCATCTATTCCATCTTCGATCGAAGGTATGCCATCTAGCCCATCTCATTTAAATATTGATGAAATTCCTAATGTTGAGATGAATTTACCTAACTTAACACCACCTAGAATTTTGCATAGAAAGCCAAAGTATTTGATTGATGTTGATGAGAATATTTTGCAGCCAATGGAAGGTAAGATTCAAAAACGCACTTGTAGAAGATATGCTCATAAGATTTAGAGATTGTTCTTTGAAAAGTTAAATGAGACTGCAAGATGTCAACTATTCCTTGAAATGATGCGAAGTATAAAGTATAGGTCCATCATGAAGATTCTTGGGTTGAGAACATCAGAGGCTTCAAGTGAAAAATCTATTGTCAAGAATCTAATGAATGTGTATGAGAGTGTGGGTAACACCTCACACACAAAAGATAGTAATGAAACATGGCGTGTGATTACATCGACTATAGTAAGTAGTCAAACGAGGAAAGCTCGTCTCATTAGAAAGATGAGTCAAGAATTGAGAATTAATAGGAAAACTTTATCAAGAGTCATTGGAAGATGCCAAAGAATTGAGGACACTAATGCTAATGAATTGTGAGTGTTCTCAGGGAGATTACCATGAAAAGATAAACCAATTGTTGAAGCATTGAGATCACTAATTGAAGACTTTTGGAAGAATAACACAAGGGTATCTCTGAATCAAAGGGATGTGGTAAGAAGGAGAATCAATAGTCAGAACCATGAGCCACATCCAAAGTATTTTTGGATGAGACTCAAACACAGTTTTATGGTAAATTTCTAGAGAAGTATCCTCAAATTAAAATTTGTCAAAGATATTTTGAAATGCTAAAACCTTTCTATGTCAAGATAAATCACACACGCACTACTTGTTGTTGTAGATTACATATTGAATTTTCTAACCATTTTAATGTTTATAGGTCTATATGTTTAGATATGCATACTAACAATGTTTTGTAGGGTTGTGCCATACGTGCCCCACCAACATCTTCAAGAGACTTCATATCAAGAATTTACGTGAAAGAGAGGAAGGTAAAATATTCTACAATGAATTATGCTTGGATGAAACATGTCATCGTTGCAGTGGCTTGCAACATTTGCGAATATGTGAACATATGGAAAGAACACATGCAGTTGGAAACAAACTAGTAGAGTTTGGCAAGTATAAAACAGTGGCATACAATACAAAAGATGGTAAATAAGCAAAGAGGTGTGAATTGGTTATTGAAAAGATTCCAGTGTATCGGTTTATGTTTATATTTCATGATAGCATAGTGTATGAGTATGCAAGACATGCCCATAGAGCTCAATGGTTGGACTTGCAATTCAAGTTATGCAAGGACACATTTCTGGTTGGTAGCATTGTTTCATTCGTCGACTTTGCATAGAACTACAGTCTATAGCCACAGCGTGAGGTGCAATCACAATATTACAACTCCACACAGGTTTCTATATTTGTGCACATCACATTCATCCATGCGAATGATAGTACAGAGGATGATAGAAAGATCATAAGGGAGTATAATTTCTATATTAGTGATGATCACACGCATTCTATGAAGTTCGTGCAAGGTTGCTTTCAGGTGTTCTACAATGATTTGGCTAGAAGGGGCATATCGTTCAGTCAGCATATCATATGGTTGGATAACTGTGCGTCACAATTCAAGAACTCACAGAATTTCTATTGGCTGAGTAGGAGGCATAATTTTACAAGTATTCAGCATATGTGGAACTTTTGTGAGGCCGGGCATGGAAAGGGGGAGCATGATTGTGCAAGAGCATGTATCAAAAGAGCCATAGCACGAGAAGAGTTAAAATATAAAGACAATGCAAAGTTGACAAATGCAAAATTGATTATCGTGTGGTGTAATGCTTCCATGGGTCCAGGTAATGAAGGTAAGTCTTCAGTTCGTAGATTTTTTGGTTGATAGATGATACTAACATTGCACCATATGAGGATTGTTGTACACTGATAGAATCAAATGAGATGCACTCTTTTAGAAGCTCAATTGCAGGTTCATGGAGTATCCATACGCGAAAGATGTCATGCTTTTGTTCTTCCTATACAATTCAAGCCTGGGATGAGTGCAAGTCAAAGGAGTGGGTTGACGAATGGCAGTTAAGTTATCTTAGCCCACTTGACACGTATTGACCCCCGATGACATTGGAACTAACACAGATGGAATCATCAGTTGACTTTGACCAAATATCAAATCTAGTTCAACCAGGTAATATATCTATTTGCATAGTTTTTAAAATTCCTGATGTCATCTTACTTTGTAGTGTTTTTGTAATGTTGACTAATTTCATCTAATTTACTAGCTATATCAATGTAGGGCACATATATGTAGTTATTGCAGATGAAGATAATGAAGAGGGAATAGATTATTACTTATGTCATTGTGTTGAGGCCAAAAAGAAATTGGAGGCCCCAATTACAGATGGAGAAAACATCGAATACCCTACAGGCTCAGTGGTTTTTACTGGAACATGGCTTAGAAGGTACCCACATAAGAGTGTTAATGTTTAGCTATTTCAAGACTTTGACACGCATCGGAAGATTCTTCATTACTCGAACCTTGTCGTGGCATCAATGTTCATTTGATACAGTATCGGGGTAGACCTTTGAACAAAATCTTGTGGAAGGTGCGTGAGTCTGACCATGAAACAATACTTGACATAATAAAGAGTAGAGCAGACCTGGATGGTTCATTGGATTAATTTGTAAGTATTCACATTAATTTTTTAAAGTCATGTTACATTGAGTTGTAAGTATGCACATTAATTTGTAAGGTTTGTCTTTTTTTATTTCCTGCTGCACTTTTACACATATACACATTTTTACATCATCATGTTATGCTTCACGGGGTTAGACCTAAGTGATGGATGAAGTTGATCCTGAGAATAATGTATAAAATCTAGGTAATGTATAAAATATAAGTGTCTCTAGGTGTCTTAGTTTCTAACTAAATAATAGGTGTCTCTAATTGTGATGTAGAGGCAATGGGATAGTTGGAGGATGGCAAACTAGACAAGGTTTCCTTGTGCTCTAAAGCCCAACTTTCATGATCATTATACAAAAGTGGGAACAACAGTTAGAGACTCTAAATTCTTCATAGAAAAGGTGATTTTAGATGTTATGGGACCCATTCCAATCATTGCCAAAGGCAGACCAAACTCAGGATTAACACTTCCTTCACAAACCCAAGAAATGGCTTGTAGCCCTAAAAAAATAGAACAATCCTAATAACCTTTGATACAGATCTTCAAACATAGAACTTGGACAATCAATAGATACTCATTTGGACTCCCTATCACATATCCAAAACTAGGTATAGGTTGTTTTGGATGATATACCCTAACCTATAACTCCTCTCAATAACCTAGAGCCCCAATTAGGCGTAAAATACAAAGAGACCCCCCTTAAATTCACACACAAAAATCAACCAATGACTTGATCACTTAGTATTCATGCTAAAACTATGAATTTTGTGGGTTTTTTCCTCCTACAATCTATTGTTCCCAAAAATGCCTCTATGGTTCCTTCGCTATGTCTCTAAACATCACCTAACACATGGTTTTGTTAGGTTTCCTCAAAGAAAACTTCTTCTCCTCAGATCTCCTACCAAAAACTCATCATAGCATACTAGAACAGACCTACTACAACCTATTCCACTGATCAAAATTGAATCAAATCAGTGGAATGGCAAAAAAATGCATGATTCTTACCAAAACCCTAGATAAGGGTTTCTTAAACTATTTTTAGGAAAATAAATCTGACTCTACTCTAGAATTGTTTCAATATGCCAAACTAGATGCAAATAAATGTCAACTCACTCTAGTTTCATGCCACCACCATAGTCCTTTAGTTGCACTAATGGTGCAGGGGCACCTAGGTTGTCATGCCTCCAAGAGGGGTCAAAAAATGAAATTTTGTTTTGATTGAGGGAATTGTATGTAATAAGGTCTTCTAAGACCATTTCATTTTTTTTTAAGTCACTTTGATTCATTTGGGGTTAGTTTGAGTCTTTGAGTCATGTTGCAAAAAAGTGTCAATGTTGTCAAGTTACACAAAGTAACTTTTACATTTTTGGTGTCCTGCTCCTGATGCGACCAAACTGACAGTTCCAACGCGTCTAGATGGGTATGTTTAGTCTAGGCATGGTCCTGTTTTTTACCCAAACATGTCGAAACAATCCGAGCTACATTGTACCGATGATATCCCTGAAGAGTCCAAAGTGCAAAAAGGTAGTAATCTTTGACGAGATGTTACTTGAAAACCGTGTCACTTGGAAACATTCTGTCTAAGGCAACACGATCACGTAGAGTGCCTCTACAATAACCTCTCTCTTTTTTTATATCTCTGAGGCATTTTCCCATGGTGAAAGGTTTTTTGCTGCCCCAAAAATTGTCAGAAGGAGGCAGTGTAAAGTTGCAAAGGGGTGTAACTTTCGTCCTACTCCTGATGCGACCAAACTGACAATTCCAACGCGTCCGGATGGGTACATTTACGCTAGGCATGGACCTTTTTTTCACCCAAACATGTTGAAACAGTCCAAGCTACATTGTACCGATGATATCCCTGAAGAGTCCAAAGTGCAAAAAGGCAGCAATCTATGACGAGATGTTACTCGAAAACGGTGTCACTTAGAAACATTTTGTCTAAGGAAACACAATTATGTAGAGTGCCTCTACAATAACCTCTCTCAGTTTTTTATATCTCTGAGGTATTTGCCTGTGGTGAAAAGTTTTTTGCTGCCCCAAAAATCATCAGAAGGAGGCAATGTAAAGTTGCAAAAGGGTGTAACTTTCATCCTGCTCTTGATGCGACTAAACTGACTATTCCAACGCATCTAGATGGGTACATTTACACTAGGTATGGTCCTATTTTTCACCCAAACATGTCAAAACAGTCCGAGCTACATTGTACCGATGATATCCCTGAAGAGTCTAAAGTACAAAAAGGTAGAAATTTTTAACGAGATGTTACTCAAAAATCGTGTCACTTAGAAACATTTCATTTCAGGCAACACTATCACGTAGAGTGCCTCTACAATAACCTCTCTCTTTTTTTATATCTCTGAAGCATTTTTCCGTGGTGAAAGGTTTTCTGATGCCCCAAAAATTGTCAGGAGGCAGTGTAAAGTTGTAAAGGGGTGTAACTTTCGTCCTACTCTTGATGTGACCAAACTGACTATTCCAACGCGTCCAGATGGGTACATTTACGCTAGGCATGGTCCTATTTTTCACCCAAACATGTCAAAATAGTCTGAGCTACATTGTACCGACGATATCCCTGAAGAGTCCAAAGTGCAAAAAGGTAGAAATCTTTGATGAGATATTACTCAAAAACTGTGTCACTTAGAAACAATCCATCTGAGGCAACATGATCACATAGAGTGCCTCTACAATAACCTCTCTCAGTTTTTTATATCTCTGAGGCATTTGCCCATGGTGAAAGGTTTTCTTCTGCCCCAAAAATCGTCATAAAGAGGTAGTGTAAAGTTGCAAAGGGGTGTAACATTCGTCCTGCTCCACGGCGCAAGTTTTAAGTTGATTTCCTCCAAGGCACCAATGTGAGGTTGTTTTGATGGCAAAGGGCACCTTGATTCATGATGTTGAATCTCCTTCCTCCTAGGTGCCAAAATGGATAGTTTAGACAAGAAAAGGCACCTTAGTATACTTAGCTCATTTCTTGGCAATTTGATGGCTTCAATCACTTGTTCAAACCTATAGGAGACCATTTTACACTTAGGCGCTATATCTTAGGATTTAGAACATCTTCCTTTAAGGTGCTAAAATGAGGTTATTTAGACACAAAAGTGCGCCTCCATACAAGATGCTTATTCTCCTTCCACTTAGGCGCTCATTCATGATGATCCAAGTGACAATAGGTGCCTAGACTTCCTTTGGTAAGATTTAGTCATTTTGAAGGTTCTAACACTAGGTGCTACAGTTGGAAGTGATTTGAAGTTCATTTTCCTCTAGGCGCCCAAAATGGATGGTGGAGACAAGAAAAGGCACCTAGGCTTCTTTTGACGATTTTCAAAGTCTTCCTAAGTTATATTATGTTATATTGACCCTTAGGCGCAAATGGATGATCTAGGATGACTCTAGGTGCATATCCAAGGTGATATCTTTCTAGGCGCAATTTTCACTAAGTTTAGACTTCACTTTACATCAAGGCGCCAAAATGGATAGTTTAGAGAGAGGCAAAAATGTGCCTAGAGGTATGATGCTCAGTTTGATGTGTTTGATCAACTTTGATAATCAAGATGAATTGCCTCCCTTAAGGCGCCCTCCTTTATACTTTGAAACATCCTTTCAATATCAAGGCACAATTTTGAGGTTGTTTGGATGATGAAAGGTACCTTGAGTTCTAGGTGGAGTTTTGAGGTTGTACAAGTAGAGAAATGCGCCTAAGGTCTTAAAGCAAATTTGTGCCTAAAACTAAAAATCCCCGAGGTATGACTTATGGAAGCCTATAGCCCCAATGTTATGTTGCATACTAAAATTAGGTAAGACTCAATGTAATCTCATAACCTCGCCTTATATGCAAGAGGAATTACATTTAATAACTACAATGGTCATCAGGTGCTCATAAGCATATGATTTTGACTATCTTATTCAAAATAACAAACATACTCTTTGCATCCCAATATGGTATAATAACAAGAAATTAAGAAATATTTTCAATTAAACAACTCATAAAGAATATGGATCGGCATACTCATTTGAATATTTTCAATTGAGCAACTCATAAAGAATATTAATATTTTCTGTTCAACATGATGATTCATTTTTTTTTTAAATACGACTTTTATCTTTTGGTTCCAAAATGAGGTTTAGGTGATACTTGAATAACAATAGCTAGCTTATTGGATCAAAAAACATCCTATGTAATACAATTGGACTTGAAATATTTGAAGTAGCCATCTACAAATATCTATTCAAAATGTGGATTTATAATGCAAGTATGGATGCCATCAATAAAAAAGATTTGTATTAACCAAATATCCATATAGGCATACATCAATATCTGTCGATATAAGTATAACATATATACAAAATAGTCATATAGGCTTACAAGAATGTCATATAGGCATACAATGTCAACTATATGCAATACAAAATATATGTTCACAAATGCCATATAGGCATACAACAAAGGAACACAATAAAAAGTCATTCCCCTCTGGCTGGTGAAGAGAATAGATCACAGGCAGCCTTTGATCTTCTAGGGAATAGAGATGCATATGTGGGTGGTTTACTATGAACCCGAGGGTTGCTCCTCCTATTTAGTTCTTCCTGCATCTTTAGCTGTTACAATAAAAGGTATAGTTATTAATTACATGTTATAAAAATGAAACATTTAACAGAATAAGCACTTACCACTACCATATAATTTGTCTCCTCACTTGCCTCAATAGTAGGAATAGGCCGTGGTGATGTCATGTCCTATAGAAACCATCCAGATAGAAATTAAACTTCAAATCAATAATCTTTTTATTTTTCAAAAATAAACAACTATAACAATGAATGTAAATTGAAATTTACTAATCTGCCTCATACCCCTGTCAATGCCACGGAGCTATGAATTGCAGAGGTCACACCATGCTCCATTTCCCTTTGAACATCGAGAGGTGTCTCTGTAGCTTGCATCATTTGGAAATAAAACAACATTATTCAATTACGAAAACTATAATAGTGATGTAAATCATGGCTCCTAACATACACACATGTTCATCTAAACATGGAAGTAGACACAATAAATCACACAAGTCACATACAAAAATCTAGTAAGTACAATTCATTCATTAAACTATTTATTTTATTACCACCATGAAGCTTTGAAGTCCACCACCACTGGCAGGTGTTGCCGTGAAATCTCTAATATTAACCTATTCAACATCCAAAATTAGATATTAGAATACCATTCATATAACGATGCTATTCACATGTAATATTTATAATTGTTTACTAGTTACATACCCCGACAGTAGATGATCTAGTGTAATATGCAGGTGGAGAACCACTAAAAACTGTATCAACGCTATGACCCTAAAATTTTATTAAAATCATCAAACTAAATTAGTTAATCTTGCATTTCAAAAATAAAATTTAATAAATTAAATTCAATAAACTTGCTAATATTTACTTGAGTATCAAGGTTGAAAGTCTCACTTAGAAGGGTATCTGTCATCACCATCTGCTCAGCTGCAGATGTAGCATGTGCACCTACATCCTGACTATCCATGGGGTCATAACCACACGCTGACCCGCAAGTCTGACAAACATGGGGTGGGACCCTACTCCTCATACTATCTCCCAACCCACTCTATGTTGTAGGAATGGTATGCTCTATGATGCTCTGGGTCAAGGCACTAATGGACTGAAGTGTATCGACCTCAACACTCTCCTTCACAATGGAAGGGATAGAAACATGCTCATGGGCTAGTTTGCTGATTACTCGTCTCACTGCCCACTGTGGGTCAACACGTGCCCTTGGTCTATCTTGTGCTCACCCCCCACCTCTACCCTGGAAGTCCCGTATATAAAAATAGTTTGGCACTTTATTGAGGACAAACTCGCAGTAGAGTTTCCTCAAAAAGTATTGCGGGACCTCATTATTATTACATGGAGGATGGTCAAAAACCATCCACCACCTCTGCCCAAAATTGTCCCTTATCGCTTGGTTGTTGCACCAATGGATAGGGAACCTCTTGCATGTAATGGGTGGAGGTTGATTTGTTTGTGGGTTTGTGAAAATTAAACACAAGTCTAATTTTGTAATTTGTAATTTTTTCACATCTTGGTATGATAGCTTGTCTGCATAATAGTCTCTAAACTCTCTCCTCTTATCCGTCCAACTAGTTATTTGCTTTCTAATTGAATCTACATTTGATAACATAGATTCAAGAGATTCAGAAAGCATGGACCTATGCAAGGTTGAAGTGGAAGGATCTTTCAACCTTGCAATTATATCTTCAATTTCTTTTTTGTTGTTTTCAATTTGCCCCATTATATTTTCTTGTGTTCCAGGGGCATGTCGAGGAATGGATGGAGGAGGTTGTTGTTCCATAGGTATTTCCTCATGATTTTGTGCATTTTGAGGAGGAGGAGGAGGAGGTGCATTAACATTTCCTAACAATTAACGAAATATACATCAAAAATCAACTCAAACCTACCTATTTAGAAACAAATTCAAACAAAAAAATAAATAAAACTCACTCCTTTGGCATGCTCAACATCATGGTGGCATTTTGGCGACGAATCGATAAGATTTTTGTGTTGAATTAACTTTTGTAAAACGTAAGCACGCTTCCTAAGGTTTGCAGGCCACGAGTATAGAGGAGAAAAATGAAATGAAATGAGATGATAAGCTTTTTTTTTAATTTATAATAAGTCATAACGCGCTCACGTTATAACGTGAGCGCGTTATGGTTTGGTTTTGATGAGCCTTAGGCACGTCATTACCAAACCATAACGCGAGTGCATTATAACGCACTCGCGTTTTTTTTTTTTTTAAACAATTTGGCCACTTTTTGGCCCCCCATCTTTTTGCACTTACCCAGATGGATGTATCAGAAAATTAAGAGAGCAAGTCAAGAAGTTCAAAGAAAGAAACAAGGAGCTCAGTGAACAATTGAGGTTAGTAACTGAATCTATGAATGATCTGAAAGTGCAAGTTGAAGAAAAGGCAAGGATTGAGGAATATCTGAACTTAATGGTGAAAGACAAATCTGAAGAATGTATTTAAGGCTTGAACAAGAAGTTGTGAATCTGAAATCAGATCTGGAGAAGGCAAAGAATTATGAAGAAAAATTCAAGATAAGTTCTATAAGGCCTGATGAGATGATTGCAAGTCAAAAAAGCTCCAATGATAAAGAGGGTTTAGGATTTGAAAAAGGTGAACTTGTTCAAAATTAGATCAGACTTCAAATCAGAGGAACAATGACAAGCATATCCAGAATCAAAAGAATAAATCTAGAAGACCTCTGGTTAGACAACCAAATGCTCAAAGGAATCCATCTTTCAATGTTTTTGTCATTTATGCAATAAGTATGGACACAAAGCAATAGAATGTAGAAGTAGAAAGAATCAAAATGTTCCATCCTTCTCTAGTTAATGCTTCACATGCAATAAAGTTGGTCATAGAGTTGTTGTATGCAAAAGTAAAGTGAGTCAGAACTCTATTAGGTGTTTTGCATGTAATAAGATGGGACATAGAGCTAATGAGTGCAGAAGTTAAATGAGAAATGACTATGGCAATGATAGAATAGTTAAATCTTTCAATGGCTACTGTCATACATGCAAGAAATTTGGGCATAAAGCTAACCAATGCAGATCCAAAATGAATGGAAGGAATACTAGTCAGAGAAATGTTGTGTGCAATAATTGCAATAGACTTGGACATACCTCTAAGTTTTGCAGAGGCAAAAGCATGAAGAAGGATAATCTGGTAAAGAAGAATGAACCAGTACAAAAGGTTGATCCAATAGAGACAAGGAAGCAAATGAGTAAGATTTGGATTAATAAGGATGTAACAAAGGTTAAGGATGGGCCTATACCGACATCCAGTGCAGTTGTTCCCTCTGGGAACTAAGATTAGTGCTTTGGCTCAAGGGGCCTTTATTGAAAATCTTTTCTCCCCTGCCAAAGGAATGGTGTTGATGTCTTAGCATGAAGGGATAAGGTTAAGGATTAGAAACAAAGGTTTAAGTCAGGACAAAGATAGTGATTGCAAAGGATAAAGGTAGAGTTGTGTAGATTAGCTTGCTTAGTAATGTTGCAAGAGGATCTTATCCCCCACAAGAAGTCTGCTGTGTAAGAAAAATTTTTAAGGTAAGAAGATATGTTATGAATTTTGGCTAGGTATATATCTGGTAAAATCAAGCTATAGTTTTCTAGTAATTTGGTCCTCATTGGTCTGCTATTGAAGATATTACTCTATAGTTTTGGCATATGTATATTAATCATTGGATACATCTACATCTAGAATTTTGTCTATTTTTTATGATGGGCTTGAAAGTAATTGGTAGAACATAGTTGTTTCTAGTATAGAGTAGTTTTCATGTTGATTGGAGGTGTTTGAGGATCTAGAGAAGAACTCAGAAGTGAATGGATATGAATCAGATGAGTCTTCTTGCAGATAAGAAGAAACTAAAGAAAATGAAGTACAGGATGAAGAACAAGAAGCTCCGCAAAGAACTCCTAAAAATCCCAAGTTTGTGTAGAGGCATCACTCTAAAGACCAGATCATTGGTGACAAGAAGTAGAGCTGCTAAAGAACAGGCAACTCTATGTCTACTTTCTAAAGTTGAACCTAAAATAATGGTTTAGGAATGCAAGGATGAGTACTGGGGTGTATGCACAAAGATGGGGGACCAAAAAGTTGCCACCATGGAATTTTTTGGTCCAAAATAGGGAAAAACATGAGCGCATTATAACATGCTTGCATTTTACTTTGCTTTATAAGTGTAAAACACTTCTTTTTCTGCCATTACCTATAGCCAAAGAGTGAGTTTGCAGACAAAAATAGGCTTCAAATAGTGAGCGCATTCAAGGAAATTCTATCCAAGCAAGTGCAAGAGAGAAATCAATATTTTCACGATGCCACCTCGCCGAACCCGCTACCAAAGATGTCGTGAAGCAAATTTGGAGGGTCTAGCAACTGAAGAAGGTAGGGTTTGATTAATTTTTGTTAGTTTGAGAATAATTTTTTACTTTTTCAGTGTTTGATTAGTTTTTTATATTGCATTTACAGTTAATGAGGCAAGATAAGACACAATTCCAGTTGAGGAGGGTCAAAACAACCCCCAAAACCCTCCAAACCCTCAAAATCCACCTTCACATCCTCACAATGTAAGGGATACTCAAGAAAACTACCTTGGGTAAATAGAAGAAAACAAAAGACATCTGCAAACTCTTATTGAAATGCTAAACAATCCAAGTGTAAGCACTGATCGTAGGAGAGCACTTGTGAAGTCATTAGAGGAGATTATTTCCCACACTGAATTGGTGACAAAACAAATCACCGAATTTGAAGACTATAGGGACAGGTGTCAGCAATACTATGCTGACAAATTGTCATATGAACAAGTGAAGAATGAAAAAATTACAAAATCTCAATTATGTGCACACTTTATTAATCATAAAATTGGCCAAATATTAGAAAAAACATGCAAACGGTTCCCTATTCATTGGTGTAGGAATTAAGATATATCCCAAAACTTCTGAGATAGATGGTACATGGTCTTCAATGAGCACCCATTTAACAACAATGAGGTTCCACAATATTTCTTGAGGAAACTCCTATTACAAATATGTGCCTAATCGGTGTTGTCATTGATGTCAACATATTCTTGTTGCCATTGGTGTCAACTGTATCCTATCTTGTTGCCTGACTAGAAGACTGGAATGTTGAGGATATTGAGAAAATTAATAAAGATCAATGGATGCAAATCATACGGCAGTATAGAGGATTGTGTGAACTAGCTCCAGTCAGGATTTGAGAGGTCCGCATGAAGATTTGAATAAACTATGGCCATCTGAGTAGAACTGGTTTTGCAGTATTCAGATGAGACAAAGCGACAGAGAAGTGGTCTAGATCCTTTTGGATATGTCAAACAATGATCTGTGGATCTAGAGGCATGTTTGGGAAGTCAATGTGTATCATCCATTCAAGTAGTTCATGGTTTGGAGGTTCGCAAGCAATCTTTCTAAGATGACAGTCATGGCAAATAGTATTCTGGAGGTTCTGGATGAAGATGCAAGTGATTCTGATGATCTGGAGGAGTGCGGATGTTTTTGTTGAATTCATTGTGCTTGTGGAGGTATCTAGATCATGTGATTGTTGTATTGGAGGTTCGCATTGAAGTTTGAGCTTGTTGGTGAAGATTTCCTTCTTGGTGTTGTTGTTCTTCCCAGTCTTGGCCGACCAGATGATTCAAGCATATTGTAGATGTTCCAAAAGCAATTCTCTGGAGTGTGGTGTGTTGTTGAAAGAAGATTCAAGTCTTAGCAATGTTTGGCTGACAGCTTAGTGATTCGCATTAAGTAAGATGTTTGGTGTACCAACCTTGATGTTTATTCCAAGGTTGATGAAGCATATAAACGAGTGTAACTGAGTCATGGAAAATCATCCTTGAGAGAAAATAATAAATCCAAAGAAAGGATCAGGAGCAAAGCAAAGAAGAGGAGAAGTAGAAGAGCAAAAGCATAATAGAGTGAAAATTTAGTGAAGAAGAGTTTGGAAGCAGAACAGAAGTTTTATGATCATTCAATGAAACTAAACCAGGCATGAAGTAGATGCTATTTCTTAGTTAATTCTTTATGTGTTAAACTTAAATTTCTTATAGGCAGTGAGCCTCTCTTTTGAGTAGTGAGCTCTGGGTAGTGAGCGCAAAGGCAAGTGTCTTCCCATTCTTTTTAAGTACTTTTAATAGGGTATGAATCTTGTGGGCTAACACCCACTGTGGTTTTTCCCTTAACCAGGTTTCCACGTCAAAAATCTTGGTGTCAAATGTGTTGATTATGTTTATGCTTATGTGATGTTGTTTCATACTTTAATGTTTACATCATTAATCAATTTGCAAATTGTGAAAGAAGATTAAAAGGAAGAAAAGGTTAATTTTTGGGACAACTGATTCACCCCCCTATCAGTTGTCTGATCTAATTCCAACAATTGATATCAGAGCCAGATCCTCTAAAAGAAGCTTGACTGCTTGAGGAGATCCAAGATGTTGACTTATAAGAAGGAAAGTCTGAGATTTGATGGAACAAATTACTCCCTTTGGAAGGTACGCATGCAGTGTCATTTAGAATGTATTGGTAATGACTTTTGGATGATAACAAAGAATGAGTATAAGATTCTGAAGAATGGCCCTACTACTCTAGAGGAACTTAGGGAAGCTGAATGCAATATTTGAGCCAAAGAAGCTTTATTGAGTGCCCTGTCTGATACAAAATTGGTAAATGTCCTAGATTTGAAAATTGCCCATGAAATTTGGAAAAAGTTTGAAAATATGTATGAAGGTGACAAATATGTTAAATGTGCCAAGCTACAAAGCCTGAAGGTTAAATATGAAAGATTGGTAATAAGGGAAGATGAAAACATTACTTCCTACATGTAGAAAATAAATGAACTTGTGACCGGTATCAGAAATTGTTGCCAAAGTACTCAGATCCTTACTTGCAGCATACAAGCATAAAGCTGCAGCTATTGAAGAAATCAAGACAGTAACAATTATCACAAGGGATCAGTTAGTTGGTAATATTTTAGCATTTGAAATGAGTGAGTTTGGTGATTCTCTCCCTAAGTCTGACTTTGCATTTAAGGCCAGTGTGTATGGAAAGCAAAGATATGATTTGGGTGAAAGTTCTTTAGGAAGATCAAACTAATTTATGAAGACAAGGAAGGATCTTGAAGATGATGAAATTGAGACTGTAAATCTTGAAGCTCTTATTGCTAAAACAATACCAAGAGGATTCGGTAAATATGAAGGAAAGTTGCCACTCAAATGTTTTGCTTGTCATAAGATTGGTCACTTTGCCTCAAGATGTCTGGAGAGGTTCTCAAAACCAAACTCTAACAGATATAAAGGTCAAAAAAAATGTTACTATGTCCAAGAAGTTGGAGAAGAAGGAGTCACAAATGATGAATCTGATAATGGAGGTTGTACTGGAGACGATTAGGTGTTCATTGCTATCAAGGAAGAAGATCCGGTGTCTACTAAATCTGCTAGCTATACAAATGTCGAAAGTACCTTGGCTACTCAGGTTGTTGAAAATGATGAATGGGTGATTGATAGCGGATGTTCTCATCATATGACTGGTGATAAAAGTAAGTTTGTAATCTTTGAAAAATATGAAGGTGAAATTCTAAAATTTGGAGACAACTCAGCTGGTAGAATTTGTGGCAGAGGATCCATCTCTTTTGATGGTAAGAATAACACTAATGATATTCTGTGTGTGGAAGGATTGAAGCAAAATCTTCTTAGTGTTGGATAGTTGGTTGACAAGGGTTATGATCTCTGATTCAAGGATGGAAAATGGAGAATCTTGGAAAGCTTCAAAACTAAAATTGCATCTGGTACTCAAACTAGAGATAACATCTTTCATTTAAGTAGTTCTGGCAAAATTTGTTTGATTGTTCAGTCAGATCAAAGTTGGTTATGGCATAGGAGGATGTGTCATGTAAATTTTGATAACATTGTCAAGATAAGTTCTACTTAAGCTGTAAGAGATCTTCCAAAACTTATGAAACCTGATAACATATGTAGAGAATGTCAATTGGGCAAACAAAACAAAATTTCATTCAAAAGTAAAGAACAATTTTCAAGTGAACAGTTGGAACTTGTGCATACTGATATATGTGGTCCTGCTAGAATTAGGAGTGTTCAAGGAGATAGATATTTTATGTTGCCGATTGATGATTACTCCCAGATGATGTGGGTAACCTTCTTAAAAGAAAAATCAGAAGCTCTTGACAAATTCAAGGTATTCAAAGTTATGGTGGAAAATGAGATTGGTGTGAAGATAAAGTGTCTGAGATCCGATAGAGGTGGAGAATTTACCTCCAGTGAGTTTGATTCATTTTGTGAAAAGCATGGAATTAAAAGACAGTTATCTGCTCCTAGGACTCCTCAGCACAATGGAGTTGTGGAAAGAAAGAACCAGACCATTCAAGAAGCTACCAGGACCATGATGATGGAAACAAATGTTCCTCAAGTTTATTGGAGAGAAGCTGTGAGTACTGCTATCTACACTCTTAATTGGGTGCAGATCAAAGGCAATTCTGGTAAGACACCTTATGAACTATGGTTTGGTCATCCTCCCACTATAAGATACTTTAGAGTTTTTGGTAGTAAATACTATATCAAAAGAGATGAGGATCTAAGCAAGTTTGAAGCAAGAAGTGATGAAGGATTTTTTTTGGGCTACTCTACTCAAAGCAAAGCATACTGGTGTTTTAATAGGAAGTTGAAAAATATTGTTGAATGTGCTAATCTTAGAGTTGATGAGAGCAAAGGACATTCTAGATCTTGCGGATATGATTCAGATGATCAAGATGAAAATCCAAGTCAAGAAAGGCAAGTGCAAACTCAGATCTAGATCCAGATTGATCTGGAAAATCTAGTAATTCAAGAGGATAGTGCATAAGTTGAGGAACAAGCTCAAGAAATAGAATCTCAAACAATTCCCAAAACTCCCAGGTATGTAAGGATGAATCATCCTAAAGATCAAATTATAGGAGACAGAAATAAAGGTGTCCAAACTAGAAGAAGAATTGCTGAAGATCAAGAAGAGATTTGTCTGATCTCAAAGATTGAACCAAAAATAGTAAGTGAAGCTTGCAAAGATGAAAATTGGGTAAAGGCAATGAAAGAAGAATTAATACAAATTGAAAAGAATCACACTTGAGATCTTGTTTCTAGACCTGAGGACAAAAATGTGATTGGAACTAAATGGGTCTTCCCAAACAAGCTAAATGAAGAAGGTGAAGTTGTAAGAAATAAAGCAAGGTTGGTATGTAAAGGATATTCTCAAGTGGAAGGAGTTGATTTTGAAGAAACTTTTGCTCTGGTGGCAAGAATAGAGGCAGTCAGATTGTTTCTTGCTTTTGCTTCTTATAAAGATTTTAAAGTCTATTAGATGGATGTCAAGTCAACATTTTTAAATAGAGAGTTAGAAGAAGTCTACATTGAGCAATCGGAAGGATTTCAATTGTTTGATCAAGGATACATGGTCTAAAAATTAAGGAAAGCATTGTATGGACTCAAACAAGCTCCAAGAGCCTGGTATGCAAGATTAGATAAGTATTTGCTAAAGCTAGGTTATAGCAAAGGCATTGCTGATAGTAATCTCTACTTCAAGATTGATCATGGGAATATTCTGATTGTTGAGGTATTTGTTGATGATATCATTTTTGGTGGAAATGAGAGTATGTGCAAAAGATTTGATGATCAGATGCAAAGTGAATTTGAGATGTCCATGTTTGGTGAAATGAACTTCTTCTTAGGTTTGCAAATCAATTAGTCAGACAAAGGTATCTTTATGTCTCAGTCTAAGTATGTGAAAGAATTGTTGAAGAAGTTTGGAATGGAAGATTCAAAGCCAGTAGGTACGCCTATGGTAGCTGGATGTAAGTTGAGTAAAGATGATGACTCCCCTAAGGGAAATCAAAAAAGGTATATATCAATGATTGGAGGACTGCTCTATCTGACTCAGACCAGACCTGATATCATGAATGCAGTTGGGTTTGTTGCTAGATTCCAACCTAATCCCAAAGAATCCCATATTGTAACAGTCAAAAGAATTTTCAGATATCTCCAAGGGACAATTGATTATGGATTATGGTATCCAAAGGATAATGACTTCACTCTTCATGCATATATAGATGTTGATTGGGCAGGAGATGTGGATGATAGAAAAAGCACCAGTGGTGGTGCATTCTTCTTGGGAATTAGATTGGTTTCTTGGCTAAGTAAAAAGGAGACAATTTCCCTATCTACAACATAGGTTGAGTTTATGGCAGCAACAAACAATTGTACTCATGTCCTGTAGATGAAGCAAATGTTGAAGGACATCAGAATTGTGTTTGAGGAGCTTGTCACAATCTTTGTGATAATTCAAGTGCAATAAGTATCTCAAAGAATTCAGTGTTGCATTCAAAGACAAAGCATATATCCATCAAGTTTCATTTCTTAAGAGAGAAGGTAAATGAGAATGAAGTCAAGTTGGAGTTTGTGTCCTCAAAGGATAAGACTGTAGATATTTTCACTAAGCCTCTTCCCAAGGATACTTTTGAGTATCTCAAAGAGAATTTAGGGGTTATTACCCCTCCTGATCAAAATTAAGATGTACTAGAGTGCATCAATCTAGTGGAATTCACAGTCATATCTTGTGATACAGATTGATGTTAAGGAAGCACTACTTAGGGGGACTAGTCTACATGCAATTTTTGAGTTTGATCTGAAACAAAACTAAGGAGAAAAGATTGCAAATATGTGTCCTTTGACATTGATGTCAAAGGGGGAGAGAAGTCATGTGAAAAACTAGTTGCTGATGAAAGAAGTAGTGAAGATAGTGGTTACAAAAGTGATAAGAGAAAGGGGGAGAAGGTCTTGTCTTGATGGTTGAATCAGTTTTTCACATCATATGTTGCCATCAATGACAAAGGAGGAGATTGTTGCAAATATGTGCCTAATCGGTGTTGTCATTGATGTCAACATATTCTTGTTGCCATTGGTGTCAATTGTATCCTATCTTGTTGCTTGACTAGAAGACTAGAATGTTGAGGATATTGAGAAAATTAATAAAGATCAATGGATGCAGATCATACGGCAGTATAGAGGATTGTGTGAAGTAGCTCCAGTCAGGATTTGAGAGGTCCGCATGAAGATTTGAAGAAACTATGGCCATCTGAGTAGAACCAGTTTTGTAGTATTTAGAAGAGACAGAGCGACAAAGAAGTAGTCCGGATCCTTCTGGATATGTCAAAAAATGATCTATGGATCTAAAGGCATGTTTGGGAAGTCAGAGTGTATCATCCATTCAAGTAGTTCATGGTTTGGAGGTCCGCAAGCAATCTTTCTAAGATGACAGTCATGGCAAATAGTATTCTTGAGGTTTCAGATGAAGATGCAAGTGATTCTGATGATCTGGAGGAGTGTGGATGTTTTTTTTAATTCATTGTGCTTGTGGAGGTCTCTATATCGTGTGACTGCTGTATTGGAGGTTTGTATTGAAGTTTGAGCTTGTTGGTGAAGATTTCCTTCTTAGTGTTGCTGTTCTTCCTAGTCTTGGTCGACCGAATGATTCAAGCATATTGCAAATGTTCCAGAAGCAATTCTCTAGAGGGTGGTGTGTTGATAAAAGGAGATTCAAGTCTTAACAATGTTTGGCTGACAGCTTAGTGATTCGCATTAAGTAAGATGTTTGGTGTGCCAACCTTGATGTTTATTCCAAGGTTGATGAAGCATATAAAGGAGTGTAGCTGAGTCATGGAAAATCATCCTTGAGCGAAAATAATAAATCCAAAGAAAGGATCAGGAGCATAGCAAAGAAGAGGAGTAGAAGAGCAAAAGTAGAATAGAGTGAAAAGTTAGTGAAGAGTTTGGAAGCAGAACAAAAGTTTTATGAGCATTCAATGAAACAAAACCAGGCATGAAGTAGATGCTATTTCTTAGTTAATTCTTTATGTGTTAAACTCAAATTTCTTGTAGGTAGTGAGCCTCTCTTTTGAGCAGTGAGCTCTGGGCAGTGAGTCCAAAGGCAAGTGCCTTCCAATTCTTTTTAAGTACTTTTAACAGGGTACGAATCTTATGGGTTAACACCCACCATGGTTTTTCCCTTAATCAGGTTTCCACATAAATCTTGGTGTCAAATGTGTTGATTATGTTTCTACTTATGTGATCTTGTTTCATGCTTTAAAGTTTACATCATTAATCACTTTGCAAATTGTGAAAGAAGATCAAAAGGAAGAAAAGGTTAATTTTTGGGACAACTGATTCACCCCCCCTCTCAGTTGTCCAATCTAATTCCAATAACTCCATTGCGAGTTTGTCCTCAAGAAGATTCCTAATTATTTTGACATTCAAGAGTTCCAGGGCAAAGGTGGTGGCTCTTCCCAAGATAGAGAGGGGGCTCAATTTTGAAGGAGAGTGTTGAGGTGGAGAAATTGCATTCATTGACTACTCTCACACAATCTCTAGCACATCATGCTGATGATCTTACCCAAGCTGATGAGGGTGAGAGTAGTAGGCATCATTTGTCCCCACATTTGTGTAGTTCATGTGGGAACCTGTGTGATTATGGGATGCAGGACTCACGGCAGGACTCTCGGTAGGATGTTGTGACGTAGGGGCAGCATCCAATCAAATGTTGTGCAAATGGGCACTCTTCCATCACTGGCTGCAATGGTTCTGCAACATATTTCTCTCTGTTGGCAGCAACCTGGCATACATGTCAACATTTAACATGTTTAGCTATATCTTTAAAGACTGTGGGCCAATAATATCCTGCTCTGAGGATTGCATGTGTTGTGGCTAGGGCGGATCCATGTGCTATTCTGAACTTGTCATGTAATTCTGAAAAAACCTTATTTGCTTCTGGCTTTTCTAAGCATCTCAGGTATATTCCTTCATAATTCTTCTTGAACAGGGTTCCTCCGTTCATCATATATTTTTGTGACCTAATCTTCAAGGCTCTTCTCTGTGAAGCTTGCAGCCTTGGAGGACATCTTCCAGTAATTAGGATGTGCCTGATATCTGAATACCATTCCTTGTTGTCATTAGCATTGATAACATACTACTGACTTGTAATGTTTGGATCAATCTTTGATATCATTTGGCTTAGAGCCTGTCCTCTTACCAATTTCATTGGTGTAATCTCCATGTCATACTCTTGTAATATAGTGATCCACTTGGCTCTTTTCTCACCAGGCTCACTCTGCATTAGCAACATCTTCACTGCTGCATCAGGCACTACTGCAATCACTTTGCTTCTTAGTATATAATGCCTAAATTTCTTTATTTCCCTGACTAATGCAACTGCTTGTCTTTCAACATCCAGATATCTCAGTTCAACATCCTTGAAGGGACAGCTCATGAAAGCAATTGGTTTTTCTTCTTTCTCTTCATTCCTTTGAGTCAACACTGCTGCAGAGGTATGTTCTGAAGCAAATGAATAAATGTAGAAGTCCTTTGTGTAATCTGGACTGATAAGGACAGGACCATCTGATATGGCTTTTTTTATGTCCTCAAAAGCAGCTTTAGCTTCTGATGTCCACTCAATCTTGGCATCTTTCTTTAGCATAGCATTTAATGGTCTGACTATTTTTGCAAAACCAGTGATGAATTTTCTTACAAAGTTAATCTTACCAAAGTAAGACTCAAGTTCTTTCTTACTTCCAGGGAGTTGTATTTTCATAATAGACTCCACTCTAGTAGGATCAATGATGATTCCATCTTCAGTTATCAAATGGCATAATAATTTGCTTGTTGTCCCAAATATGCATTTCTTGGGGTTCAAGGATATTCCATATTCTTCACATTTCTTCAGCACATTTCTGAGATATGCTACATGGTCTGTTCTTTCTTTGGAGAACACTGTGAGGTCATCCATGTAGATGACTATACATTTTCCTATTAAGCCTCTAAAGGCTATGTCCATTGCTCGCTAGAATGTAGCTCCAGCATTTATAAGCCCAAATGGCATACGTCTATATGCAAATATCCCCTACTTGGTGGTGAAGGCAATTTTCAGCCTATCAATCTTGTTAACCATGACCTGATTGTACCCTGAGAAACCATCCAGGAAGGACATAATTTTAGGTCCATTGACAATCTGTAGGACTTCATCTAATGAGGGTAAAGGATAATTATCCTTCTCTGATGCTCTATTTAGGTTTCTGAAGTCTACACACAGTCTGATGTCTCCATTCTTCTTTCTAACTGGCACTAGATTTGCCACCCAAGTGGAGTGCCTCATAGGAAATATTATCCTGGCATTTAACAGCTTCTTGACTTCTTCAAAAATTATTGGTTCAAGCAAAACATTGACTGGCCTTTGCTTCTGTCTGAAAGGTTTAGCATCTGGCTTGAGAGGTATAGTGTGAGTTATGACTGATGTATCATACGTCTTCAGCTCATCATAAGTCCATGAAATTACATGGATATAATCCTTAAGGGCCTGAGTTATTCCTTTTAATTCTTCTGGTGTGCAAAATTTACCAATCAAGACATTTCTTTTGTTTTCATTTTGTCCAATATTCACTTGTAAATATTGACCTCCATCAGCTTTAGGAAGGTCCTTTTGTTTCAGCATATTATCCAGGTCAAAAGCTCCTTCTAATTCAATCATGCCTTTGGGAATCCTCTTGCCAGGTAACTCTAATATTTTATCTTCTTCCCAAACATGATCTTCCATACCATTCTCATCTATGATCTGAGCATCAAATATATCCCTATTAGAGATGAAATCAAGGATGTGTTGATCATCATCAAAGACCTGGAGATTAGTAACATTATCAGGTACTGATGGCACTGATACCAGTTCTACTGAAAATCTTTTTAGACCTAATATAGATAGCAGCTCTAGTGTACTGGCAGCCTAGGCAAGTGCATCTGCCCTGTGGTTCTATTCTCTAGGAACGTGGGTGATATTAATTGCATCAAAGTCTTCAATCAAATCCCACACTCTGTGTCTATAATTTGACAATCTCTTATAGTTGCAAGAGTAAATTCCTCTTACCTGTCTGACAACTAATTCTGAGTCTCCAAAGACATGCAGAATTTTTACCTTCTTCTTGAGAGCAAACAGTATCCCATGAATCAGAGCTTCATACTCTGTTACATTGTTAGTGCAGGGGAACTATAATCTATATGCAGCTAAGTAGGATTTTCCTGATGGGTCAATAAGATCAATCCCTACTCCTGCTCCTTGCTTGGACTTAGATCCATCAAATCTTAGAGTCCAGGACTTATCTTCAGCATGAGGTTTAACTAAACCTTCTCTTTTCTTTGCAGTTCTGGCAGCTGCTCCACCTGATATCCATTTTAACTTAGGAATTTCAGCCTTCTCAGACTTTATCTTTTCTTTCTCCTGGGAAACTAATTTTTCTTCTTATTTTCCATCATCAGGAGGATGATCTTTTGGGTCAGGCTCTGTATGTTTCTTTAAAATATGTAAACATAGCGAACAGGTAGTCTCCGAGTGAGGTGCCTCATGAAGCCTACACCATCCTTCAATTAGTGCATCCTATGGATGTTTCTTTTGTTTTATCATCTTCTTAATTTCTCCTGATAAAAACTCTTCAAATCTGGTCAGGTTACTACCACTGTCTTCATCAGATAGTTCATAATCTGACTCCATCAGACAATCACTCCCAGGGGTGATCTTCTTTTTCTTCTCAACATTTATCTGGTCATACACCAGAATTTCTTCTATTCTCTGTATATGATCTTCATCATGATTCATCACCGCTTCTGTATCTCCTGTAAAAGACAAATAAGAATCAGTATCATCATCATCACCTGATGTAGAACTTACCTTGGAATATGATGATGATGCTACCTCACTGCATGTTTGTTCCAGCTCAATCATATCTAGGCATGTTTCACAAGTTTTCTCTGAATGTGCTTCGTCATGTAATCTGCACCAACCATCTATCAGAATGTCATGAACAGTAATATTTAACAATTGGCAACGTTTTACCTGCTTGGACAGATGCATCTCAAAGTTTCTGAAGCAATCTATTTCATTCCCATTCTCAAAATTACTATCGGGTTCTACAACCGGCATGTCTTCCTGATGATCATCATCATGATGATGATGAAAGTCAAACATCAGGATCTCTTCTATCCTGATAGTTTGTGGTCTAATGGCATAAACTCCAGGTTCAACATTTACATACATGATCTCGTTTGTTTTATTATACTTAGTTATCATGTGCTTCATTCTAGGCTCTGCATCTATTCTTATCTGGTTAGGTATACCTTTCCAAGGTAACCACATGTGACTGAAGTTAGTAGCCATATATCCATTGAGAGTCTTTGACCAGTCTCTACTAAGCAGCATCCCATATGTGTCAGGTATGTCAACTACCTGAATATCAATGCAATACTGGATCCTGGGATCAGATGCTAGCTGCATGTGTATATGAGTCAATTCCCCTATTACACTCACTTCTGTCTTATCTAACTGTGTCACCTTCTTTAGGGATTTAGCAGGATGCAGTCCTAAAGCATTGCATATAGACAAGGGAATCACATTTGTAGATGCACCTGAATCTAATAAACAGTTGTGTAAATTCTTGTTAAACATCCTTATGGTAAGGAGGAAAGGTGGTGACTCACTCTTATCTCTGTATAAGGTCATGTGGGAGGTTTCTACAGCCTAGACAGTAGCTGGCACTTTATGTTTGACAATGTTATCTTTAGTAGCATGATGTTTACTACTAGACTGACCTAGAGAAAGAATATCCTCTTTAGGAGCAGGATCATCTAGTGATTTCATGAAAGCTTTCTTAATTGCAGGAGTTTTTAATAATTCTGACAGAGACAGGCTGATCTTTATCTTTTTCATCTCATCAGCCAGGTATGTGACCAATTTGTCAGACTCATGAGGTAAGGCAACAGCCTTTGACGCTGTATTCTGGGGTGACAGATATTGTGCATTCACCTTGGGAAATCCCAGATTATTGCTAGCTTTGGGATCAGGAGGTGTGTTGAAATTATTTGGAGGTAGAGAAGATGTCAATGGACCAGTAGGTATGTTAGAGCTACTTCTCAAATTGTAATTGTGCTTACCAGTATATTGCTGCTGGTATGCATGCACTTCCTCATGTTCAGTGGAAGGCTCATTCTCATCCTCAAAAGGGAAAACATAATTTGACTCAAAGGCTAAAGCAAATTCTTCACATGCCTAGGTATAATGCTGGTGGGATGACACATCTTGCTGATGATGATGATCAGTATAGCTCTCCAATACAAATGCAGAGTCATATCCACAAGGAACAATTTCATTTCCTTCTACCTGAGGTGGATTTCTAGAAGTATTAGATACTTCTGTCTGGAAAATGCTAGCAGCAATTCTAAATTGTGGACAATCTAGCTCTGCATGAGCATTTGTATTATGTATTCTGCACCAATTAGTGAGGGCTGCCTCAGCAAGATTGACCCTAGTAGTTTGTTTGGCTTCAGCAGGTGGCTGATTATCTAAGGGTGATGGTAATGAACCATTATTTGGCTTGGAGTTCCATACTCTAGGCTGCCTAGGATGATTATTGTTATTTCCACCACTATTATTGAAATTACTATTGTACCCCCTGTCAGGGTAATTCGGTCTGTCATAGGAATAACTTCTGTTCTAGTTAGGCTGAGAATAAAAGTTCTAATTTCTCAAGTGTGTGACCTTTGTAGTGAGTTTTCTAAGTTGAGCAGAGATTTCTTTGATTTCTTCCTTCTCTTCTTGAGCTTTAGCCACTACATTTTCAGTTTGAGGCTTGAAGAAAGAGGATCCATGGTTATTGTTGGATAGATCAGCACCCTGAGGTGTCTGGGTTTGCACAGGATATTGTGGCGTCTAGCCATTCCCATTAGGAGGTGGCATGATACTTAATGGAGGTACTTGCAAAGGTGTAGGCATGACTGCTGGAGGTGTCATAGCTCCATTAGGATATTGCTGTGTTGGATATTGCTAAGCCGGATACGCAGGATATTGTGGAGGATAAGTTGGATACATACCAGGCAATGTAGGGAATGCTATGTTTGGTGTTGGAGCAGGTACTAACTACTGATTTACTTTGATAGCTTCTTGAAAAGCTCCTGTCAAGGTAGTGATTTCAGGATGTGTTCTCCTGATGAACATGGAAGTCAATGGATCTAGAGCTGAGTAATAGATACTCCTAGCAGCAACATCTACTACTACATAAGGGGCAACTAACTTGGATAGCATTTTCTGGAACCTAGCATTGAAATTGGCAATAGGTTCTCCTTCAAACCTCTTGATAGTGGCAAATAGGTGATAGTTCATTGAAGGATCAATTGGTACCTTGAACCTATCAGTAAAAGCCTTCTCTAGGACAACCCATGAACCAACAGAACTCTGACCAAGACTAATAAACTAATTATAAGCCTCTTCCCCTAAGGAAAAGGGAAATAATCTGCATACAACATCTTGATGTTCTATTCTAGCCCTACAACAGGCTTCTTTAAAGGATCTGATATGATCATCAGCATCCTAATAAGGATGATATTTTGGACAAAGCTTGTCTGGATTTTTTGGCAACTCATGATATGCATTGAAGGTCAAAGGTGACTCTGCTCCAAAGAAAGACATTACAGCGGGAGGAGGTTGAGCCTCTGATATAGTTGGCTGAGGTTGGACCTGGAGTTGAGGTTGAACAAGAGGTGACACAGATATCCCAGAAGGTATTTGCAAACCAACAGGAGTTATATGAGGAGGTTCTGATGAAGCTCCTGATGCACTAGATCCTGGAGTGTGATGGATGTCCACAGTTCTAGGTCTAAACCCTCTAACAGGTAATTCTTCAAAGATTCCACTAGGCCTGGACCTGGTATTTATCCTGTGAGCCAGGATTTCTCAATTTTGAGGTAAATTGGCTGGAATCTTGCAAATATCAGTTGAAATTCACCAGCTAAGGTGATATTTGCAGTAAAATGGTGATACTGACTGGATATTTATAAAATATTTGCAAAGATGGTGCAAATATGAGGTGATAACGGGGGTATGATGACTCTTACCACAAGATATCAGGTTTCTAAGGCAAAACTCTTCAAAGCTTGAACAGATTTACTTAACATTGGCCAATATTTGTGAATTCATGATGATCTACTGTAAAGCTTGCAATATTTATGACCAATTTCAGAAACTTTACATAGAATGAGCATCTACAAGCTTGCTACAGTAAATGTTTGAGTGATATTTGAAATTCACGAATGCATTCGGGGTTACCTTATTCTCTGCATTATCAAACCTAAAAATAATGATGATCATCATCATCTTCTTTCAAATGAGGGCCCTCCTTCTTGCACCAATTTATGTTGGTCATGATGTTAGTCATAAACAAGCATAGAATAAAAGTACACATTAACCTTTATTCATCTTGAAAGATACGATGAATTCAAAGAATTCATGATCCCAAGTCTCTGGTGATTAGGTCTTAATCATCTGACGTTACTCAGAGGTTGATGTGCGTTGCTGTTTCTATTTTGGGGCCTTACGTTGAGTTCATCATCATGACACTATTCCTGTAAAGATTCTTCACAGAGGTCATTTTTATGCAGTTGTTCAGTTAAATGATATAGAGATATTTAAATCTTTGCATGATATTTTCAATTATACATGCTTTAGTTGCAAATATGCTAAATATTTTCAATTATCTACGAAGTGTCCACATATTTGCATTATTTGCTTGAGATTATCAATCATTTGCAATTATGATGGTGAAATGCTCTAAAATTTAAAGGAAATTGAAAGAAATGCTTCAAATTAATGTTGAACCTTGAGCTATTGAACCACATGTACATCAGATACAATCATGAAGAGAAGAAAACCAAACCATATGTTCACCAGGACATTCCACAGCTAGATACAGTTGATGCTAACTTCAAAGGAATTGTATGAAAATAACATATGCAAGTAGACATGCACTCCAAGGGACGCAGCAAATCACAGCATATATCCAGAATTCACACACTGATTACTCAAGATTTACTATGAATTGTAATCACACAAGTCTTCTCATTCATTAAGTATGCAAGGATATAAATGTATACAAAAAGCTTTGAAATGAGCCCTGAATATTTCAGCAAATGGATTTCAATTAAGTTTCAAATATTTGAAATGTGGCATTCCTACACCTTTTATAGAACAAGGTGAGGAATCCATTACAAAAAGATCTATGATCTTGATTTATCTATGAATATCTACGGTCAGGATTTTCCTTTGACTAAGTCAACTTTATCAAAATGGCACAAGTTGCCAGCTGGCAACTATCTGAAATACTTATTTTCACTAAATATTAGATGCTGATATTTACTTCATGATGCATCATCATCTACTTTAGCTGACTCATGTGCTCCATCATCAGGTGCATCACTTTCTGAACCTTCATCATCCTGATGATGACGACCCTGTATGTGAGGCTGCATGATGATCCAGACCTGTTCATACAACTGCACGATTTTATCTATTTCTCCATCATCCTATGTCTTCGCTTTGGTGATGGCGTGTTTATGTGCCTGGTATTTGTTTCTGATGCTATCCAGTTTATTTCTTTTGTTGTGCAGTGTCTCATTATAATTTTCCATCTTGACCCTGAGCCTCATTATTTTGTCCATGGTTTCCTCTGTTAGATTGTTTAGGGGATCATCAGCTACCTGTTGGAAGTTACCATGTACAGCTTTTATTGTAAACTCCTCATCTTGATTCTCTATCTTCCCTTCCACCTTTCCTTCCAGTACTTCTAAAAGTTCAGCTTCATACGCCATCATATCATGTAGCTTTATGCTGATGTCTCTTAATTTAGTGTTGCATCTTTTAAGTACCTCACATTCAAATTTGGTATCCTTATGCCATATGTCCATCAACAGTGCATTATTATTATTTAGCACTTGATTGCTTATTAGAACCTGAGGGTTAATTCTCCTTATTTCTTCCATGGTGACCAAAAATTTCTCCATCTGTAATCTATCAACCTTTCTCCTAGAGACACTTAAAGAATTCCATCTCATCAAAGAGGCCTTTACCACTTCTTCTGCAGTATCAAATGTGGAATACATCCACTTTCTCAATATGGAGGACTCATGTTTCATGAGATCCAATTTATTGACCTCCTCATGTGAAATAGCAGTCAATGGGACTGCAAGATCTGTGGAATCATCCTCAGGATTGGTTAACCTGCCTATATATGCATGCAACTGAACAATGTGCTCTTTGTGTTGCTTATTTTTCTCCTTTTCTCTCTTAACTTTCTGAATCAAAGAATCAATGATGTCTTTTCCTTCTTGACCCTCCTGGTCTTCATTTGCAAACCCCAGGTCAACTGTATTAATCTGGAATTCTTCCAGCGTAATTTTACCTTTCTCTTTTTCTATAGTAGGGATTGCTATCTGTGCAGTCCTTCTTCCAATTGTTGGGTCTCTTTTAATGGCCGAAGTCATTCTGGCCTTCCTCTTTGGTTTTATTATATTTTCAGAAAACAAGGTGGATACATCAAATTCCTGGATCACAAAATCTACCTCTGTGTTAACTTCCTTTTCTAACCATCGAAGTACCTGATCATGTTTCTCCGCATCATCATGATGCTCACCTTGATCTCTTGTATCTGTCAGCATATGTGATGGAGAAGGTGATTTTCTTGTTTCTTCTTCATGATGCTCATCCTGAGATTGATCCTGCGGTACATCCTCCTATTGAGGAACTTCTTTTTCTGGAGGAGCATCATCTTGAGGTGGAGGATCTTGTGCTGCGTTTATATGCTGATCATGATGATCATGATCCTTCTCTGTTATTACCTCATCCACTTTTAACTTTTCTTCTTGTTGAGGCACATTCACAGCAGTGGATATTGCGGAATTCTCCTTAGGTGCTAGTGTTTGTTCTAAAACCACTACTTGTTCTGCACCTGCACTGCTTACTTCTTGAACTTTAGAAGTAGGATCTTCTGATACATCCTTGTCATTAGCTTTCTTTTCCTAAACTTCTACTACAACGGGTTTAACTGATGCATCATGTTGGCTCATTTCTGAAGCATGGCCCTCTGGTTCTGCCATCTTCACTTCTTCTATATGTTGTCCTCTATCAGGTGTACCTGCTGGATGTTCAGGACTTATATCCTGTCTAGTTGTCAAATCCACTACTGCAGGACTTGTCACCTGTGCAATTAATGTATCCAGCCCTATTTCTGGGGCTACCTTCTCTGGAGTCTTTTCTGCTTCAGCTTCCACTTGCTTCATCTCCTCCAGTATTGTTTGTACTGACGAAGCCTTATGAGGAGTCATTTGCGTACCTGCAGCAAGAGTTGCCATCTTTTGTGAAGTTACTTCCTTCACTACCTCATCATCAGATAGGTTAATTATTTCCTCCAATGAGATATGACCTCCCTCTAATATATTGGAGGCTTTTTTTCTTTGTTCATCTACAAGCTCAACCTTGACCTTCACAATGCTAGGAAGTGGAACATTGTGCTGAAATTCCTTATGGAAAACTTCACTACCTGTCCCTTTCAAAGTTATAGGGGATTGTTTTATTTCCCCTCTCATGGAGGTTCTTGGTTTCTTAGGAGGGGTGGCTACCACCACCTGTGGGGCTCTTCTCTTCCTTTTGAATAGCAAGGGGGCCTCCTCTTCTTCAGACTCTTCCTCCATGAGGATATCTTCTTCTATTAGTTTTCGTGAGGACTGACCCTCCTCTTAGGTCTCAGTAACTTTTGTTTTTGTTGTCTGATCTTTCTTGGACTTTTGTTTATTTGTCCGTGGAGGTGATGCTGATCTTGATGTTGCTGCCTCCTCAGCTGGAAACGCTGCCCTTTCAATAATCACTCCCTTGGGCTCATTATCAACTTTCTTACCCCTAGGGGGTCTTTTGCTTTGTTGTTGTTGTGGAGGCAGTCTGTCTCCTTTAGATTTCCTCTTTTCATTTATAAAATCATCATATTCCTCATTAGGAATATCTTGTCCTTTCTTCTTGTTATCCACAGTGATGGCAACACCTTTCTTCTTCAATGCCTCAATTTGTTCATCAACCCAAGCTTGGGTTAGCTGTAGTGTCCTGGCAATGAAAGGGTCCAAAGATATGTCCTCCTGTATAGTCAGGTCAGGTGCAGATATTGTATCATTATATATTTTCTTTTCTTCATATTCATCTGCCATCAACCTGCCATCATCCTTTTTCAACTGTGAAGGAATGGGGATGCAGTCAAAGGTTTTGATTTGATTCAATGTCAACCTTTGGTATCTTCTTCTTCTGGCTTCTACTTCATCCTCACAATCCGCCCAGAAGTCTTCTAGGTGCCTTTGATGAATAGGTTTCCCTATTATTTTATGTATTCTCCCATAAGGATCATATGGCCTTATCAGTGGGAATGGCTGCAACTGCATTTTATTCAAACTGACCATCACCTTCTTGATACTTTCTGAGTCTGGGCACATGTACCAGCCAATGGTTACTGGAAACAAAATTGGTAGAATTTTCTGAGCATCCTTGTATGTTTTCAGTATTGTGGAGCTCTGCCTTATAAATTCCATTAATACCACTGCATCAATGGGGTATCTTGGCAGCATGAGGGGATGTCCTTCAAAACCCTCAATTCTCATATAAGAAAATGTGGCAAATTGAATATACCAGGCTCCATGCCTGTAAATTATTTCTTGAGCCTCCATGCTCAGTCTCTTTGTGCTGTCCTCCTTCATGGTTCTCACCAGATGCATAGAGAATGCATTATTTACCAATTTGTAATCATGGAGGTAATTAACTCTTTGCAACTGGGGATGATGATCCCAAATGTGCACATCATTGATTGTGCCTGTCACCTTTCCATCTGTAACTAGTGCATCAAATGTGCCTTTGTAAGCACAGGAGTAGACAATGTAGCATGTCATGTAAAAGGAACAATTTGAACCTCCCAGGTTCGTCAGCTGCTCATGCAGAGCATCACTTATCAACTGGCCCCATAGTGGCTTGGTATCTGCATATATGCACATCATCATGACACCGTACATCCAATCTTTAAAACTACCAGCATCAGGCTGGCCTGTCACCCTGCTAAGTAATGCAATCATGTACTGATATTCTTCATCAAAATCATACTTATACAAGTGCACAGGAAGTTTGGCAGCTGCAGGATATGTGCTATTCTTGGCCCTCCATTGATACATGTTCTTCTTGGCCTGTTTCTTATTATTCTCATACTCAACTTCAAATTTCTTCAAATCTACACTGTTAACCTTCCTGCCTAATGGTAGTCCAAATGTCTTGGAAAGACCCTTGATAGACAGGTCTGCATATATTCTTCCATGTTTTACCACCTGTTTGGTTTTTGGATTGTAATTCTGTGCACATTCAATCACCAGCTCCGGAGACTCCATGGAGTATGGAAAACTAGCCACATTCCACATTCTGGAGATGAACACTACATCCAGTAAGGTGCTTCTCTTATTTTCATCATTCATCTTGGCATACCAGGCCTCCAAATCAGTACTTCCCTGATGTGTATCTGTTATGGCACCATATTTGAACAGGATCCCTCTAGGAGATGCAAACATGGGCTTACTAAATTCGGCATCACACTTAGCTAACCTCTTGTCAGCCATGGATATCTGTAATTAACAAGATTTGTCTTACAATGGGTATTCATATGCATGCAGATAACATTTTATCTTTACTAACATCATGCATACTGTACTTATTTACCATTTACTTATCATGGGATGCATAAACTGAAATCTGCAACATCCTACCTGATTATGCAGAAGCAACAGGATGAGGGTTTCAATTACTTACCTAATTATGCAGATCTCTTTATACCAATGGTTTTCTGGAAATGCTCATAATCCTAATGACAATCCCGCGCTTCCTCCTGCCTGTAAGCTCCATTCGTACAAGTATCACCTGTATGAGGGTTTGGAAGCTAGTGCTCTATAAAAATGATTTTCTCGCAAGTGTGAAAATGACGATGAATTTACCTTTTAACCTTGCAATTAGGGCAAAATTAGGGCAACTCTGATGTATTTAGATTTTATTCGTTGATTTACTCATGGAAACTCAAGATTTCACCAGGTGTTTCATCAGGTTTTGTGGTCGGCGGGAACTACCTACCACCTCTGCGCGCATTAAATATCAATGGCAGCAACGGGAGCGGGGTGATATTCGCATGACAGGATGATGTTCGAATGATAGGATGATATTTGAATATTAGGGTGATATTTGCAAATATCAGCCCGAGTGCAATGTGATCATCCTCCTCGAGAGGAAAAACTATCTTTGACAAGATCGGGTGATGAACGCACCTTTAGGTCATACTTAATACATTAGGAGGATATTTTGATATATCAGGTGATGTTACAAAATGATGATGACCAGATAAACTATAACATTTCTCTCTCAGAATATTAGGGTGACGTCATCCAGATATTGACTCAGTATATCGCTATGGCATCATGATGTCATCGTCATGTTATACGAAGAGGATCATGTTTAGGACATATACCTCTGAGAGGTAAAAATGATGATTATGTCATCGTCATGTTTGTCGCTTTGCTTATCGGACTCAAATGACATCATTGGGATAATGGTTCAGGAGGATATTTCATAGCAGGATGATATTGAAAAATATCGGGTTACATTGAGAAATATGAAGCTCGTGAAATACATAAGGCTGCTGACAGGTAAAGATCACTATCACCTAAAATTGACATCCAGACATTTGGACCACATGATTTATTGGGTGTGTTAGGGTTAGCCGGTAGAAGATATCAATTAAATGCAAATAAAGATTAAATAGAGAAATGGAAATACACAGAAATAATAATAGCGAGAGACAATTTTTAACGTGGTTCACCCAAACTCGGGCTACATCCACCAAACAGAGAGTCCAATATTATTATCCAGTAAATCAAAGCGATTACAATCAGCAATCCCTGCAACTCAATACCACTGCAAAATGCTACAATACAATATCAAAACCCTAACGCTTAGCTGCTTTTTATCAAGCTTTTTGTCGGTTACAAAAAATAGGGTTTTCTTATGTCGGTCAATGAAAAAATTAACTCCCGGTGCATTATAAAATAATAAAAAACTGTTCGAGGTTTGCCAGGGGCGCTGCCCCTGGACCCCGCAAGGGGCGCTGCCCCTTGACCCCGTCTTGGGGGCGCTGCCCCCAAACCCCCGCAAGGGGCGCTGCCCCTTGACCCCGTAGGAATTTGGGGTGAAACCGCGCCGATAAAAGTGGGGTAAATATAACCTCCGAGTCTGATTAGGCTCCATATAACAACAATCTCCCACTTGGAGACTGATCATAACACCACTGACCCTGTAGCTCCCACTGGAAATAAGCACCCTGGACTCTGCTGTTCTATTTTTATTGTGTTCAGTCGAGAAGACCAACCGAAGCTGAAGAGGAGCTCAGCTTCTCCCTTGTCACTGCCTTTGTAAACATATCTGCTGGATTGTCATCTGTATGTATCTTTGCCAGCTGTAACTGTCCATCATCCAACACCGACCGAATGAAGTGATACCTCAACTGTATATGTTTGGTCTTTGAATGCAAGGCAGAATTCTTTGCAAGATGTATGGCACTCTGGCTGTCTGTAAACAAATAACTGTTAACCTGTTGTGTGCCCAATTCATGCATGAAAGATTGCAGCCATATCATCTCCTTGCTTGCCTCTGTTGCAGCTACATATTCTGCCTCTGTGGTGGATAAAGCAACCACCTTTTGCAACCTGGAAATCCAACTTACCGCTGTTCCACCTACAGTAAAGACATAACCTGTAGTACTCCGCCTAGTATCAATATCTCCTGCCAAATCTGAGTCTACATAACCTGCTAAATCAGTATTAGAGCCCCCAAAACATAAGTGTTTATTAGATGTACCTCTCAAATACCTAAGAATCCATTTTACCGCATTCCAATGCATTAATCCGGGATGACTCATATACCTGCTAACGACTCCTACAGCATGTGCAATATCCGGTCTCGTGCATACCATGGCATACATTAAACTGCCTACAGCTGAAGCATATGGTACCTTGGACATTTTCTCTTCCTCCTCTTGTGTCTTAGGACACATGTCCTTAGTCAATTTCAAATGACTAGGCAAAGGTGTCCTGACAGCTTTTGCATTCTCCATGTGGAATCTCTGCAACACCTTTTCAACATAAGCAGCCTGAGATAGAGTCAATTTTATGTTCAACCTATCTCTGCAAATTTTCATACCAAGGATTTGTTTTGCTGCCCCCAAATCCTTCATATCAAATGATTGTGCCAACTGCTATTTTAACTCTCTTATGTGATCCATGTTAGACCCAGCTACAAGCATGTCATCAACATATAAACATAAAATAATGTAGCTGTCATTATCTAACCTCTTAAAATAAACACAATGGTCAGAATTACACCTACTGTAGCCTTGCTCAGCCATAAAACTGTCAAATTTCAAATACCATTGCCGAGGTGCTTGTTTCAGGCCATACAAACTCTTCTTCAATCTGCACACTAGTTTCTCCTTACCTTTGACCTCAAATCCTTGGGGCTGTTCCATATAGATCTCCTCCTCCAAATCACCATGGAGAAAGGCAGTTTTAACATCTAGCTGTTCCAAATGTAAATCTGCAGCAGCCACAATACTTAAAATAGTACGAATAGAAGTCATCTTGACAACCGGAGAAAATATCTCATCAAAATCAATGCCCTTTTTTTGTGCAAATCCTTTTACAACTAACCTGGCCTTAAATCGTTTCTTACCTCCATCTTCCTCTTTCAGCCTGTAAACCCATTTATTTGGTAAAGCCTTTTTACCTATAGGTAACGTACATAATTCCCAAGTCTGATTTTTCAGCAAGGAGTCCATTTCTCCTTTCATTGCAAGCTCCCACTGAACCTGTGTGTCCACCTGCATAGCTTCATCATACCCTTCGGGTTCACCAGCATCTGTTAACAAAATAGAATACAAAGAGGGAGAAAACCTTTCAGGAGGTCTGCTGATCCTTGTTGACCGTCTAACATTCACTGGAGTTTGTGGTATTTCTGGTTGCTGTTGCAGAGCATGAGGAACCACTGGAACATCACTATTTGGAGAATCATCCAGCACCACATAATCCTTTTCTTTCTTCTCATGCTGCTGCAACTGATCTTTGTACAACACCTTCTCATTGAATATAACATCCCTGCTTCTCACAATTTTCTGATTTTCAAAATCCCAAAGCCTATAACCAAATTCATCAATGCCATATCCAACAAAGGTACATTTTTTTGATTTCGCATCCAGCTTGGTTCTATTTTCAGAATCTATATGTGCAAATGCTTCACAGCCGAAGGTTTTTAGAAAAGAATAACTCACCTTCTTGCCTGTCCATGCTTCCTCTGGAATACCATAGCCCAAAGGAACTGAAGGACCTCTGTTAATTAAATATACAGCAGTGTTGACAACCTCTGCCCACATGTTTAAAGGCAACCCAGCATGCAATCTCATGGTCCTTGCATGCTCCATTATTGTCCTATTCATGCGTTCAGCCACTCCATCTTCCTGTGGAGTCCCTGGAACCGTTTTCTGCCTGCGAATTCCATTAAGGGAACAATAATCTTCAAATTCTTTGCTGCAATACTCACCGCCATTATCAGATCTGAGACATTTTAATCTTTTACCCGTCTCATTCTCAACCAAGCTTCTCCATTTCTTAAATGTTTCAAATACATCAGATTTCTGTCTAAGGAAATAAATCCAGACCTTCCTAGTTGCATCATCTATGAATGTAACATAATACTGAGAGCCACCGAGAGAAGATACCTGAGCTGGTCCCCTTACATCTGTATGCACAAGCTCCAATTTTTCATTTTTCTTTTGCTTCCCATCCTTGAGAAAACTGACTCTCTTTTGTTTTCCATCACACAACTTTCATAGAAATCCATATTAATACATTTCAGACCTGGTAAAACTTTCTTAGAATGAAGTACCTTCATACCTTTTTCACTCATATGCCCAAGTCTATTATGCCACAGTGTTGTCTCAAAACCTGCAGCAACTTTTCCAGTCTCTTCCTGCAAACCTGCAGCAACTGTTCCTGAACCTATTTATTTTTTCTCTATAACAGCTAAAGTAGAAGGAACAGTATGACCTGTACAAAGATATAAGGTGCCTACTTTCACACCTTTTGCTACTACTAAGGCACCTTTTGAAACCTTCCAATTTTTATCAGTAAATGTAACAGTGCAACCTTGTTCAGTTAGCTGCCCTACTGAAATTAAATTCCTACTGAGCCTTGGAACATGCCTTACCTCTTGTAGTAGCCAATGATTCCCATTCTGCAACTTAATCTTGATTCTTCCCTTTCCAACAATCTGACAGGGTTCGTTATCTCCCAAATAAACCAGCCCAAAATCCCCTTGGACATAATCAAGAAAATAACTTCTATGGGGCGTAGCATGAAATGAGGCCCCTGAATCTAAAACCCATGAATTATCAGCATTATCCAGGGAAAGAATCAAAGCGTCATCTTCAGATTTATTACTTACCACATTTGCTTCCTTATTGCTTTCTTGTTTGTCTCCTTCTTTGTTCTTCCGAGACCAGCAATCTTTCTTCAGATGACCTGGTTTTCCACAGTACCAGCAATCCTTCTGTCCTCTGGTTTGGGATCTTTTGTCCTTTGATTTTCCTCGTGACTTCCCATGACCTCCAGAACCTTTTCCTCTCTCCTTTGATCTGCCCCTACTTTCTGCACTCAAAACACTGCCTGATTTGGATCCACCTGAGCTTTTCTTACGAATTTCCTCACTCAGAATAACACCAACAACATCATCAAATTTTAAGGTATTTGAACCAGAAACATAGTTACTAACTGCCATTACCAAACTATCCCAGCTTTCAGGCAATGAACATAATATCAAGAGAGCTCTAACTTCTTCATCAAATTTTACATTTACAGAAGTCAATTGACTGACAATCATATTAAATTCATTTAAATGATCTGTCACAGATCCACCTTCAACCATTTTCAAATTAAACAACTGCTTCATGAGAAATACCTTATTTGAGGCTGAGGGTTTTTCATACAATTTTGCCAAAGCTTTCATCAGACCATCTGTTGTCTTCGCTTCTGTTATATTGAATGCCACCGACGGTGCCAGGCACAACCGAATGGTTCCTAGTGCCTTTCTGTCAAGAAGATTCCAATCCTCATCAGACATTGTTGCCAGTTTCTTGGCTACTCCTTCCAACGGCCTCCATAAATCCTTTTGATAGAGGTAATCCTCCATCTGCATCTTCCATAACTGATAGTTCTGCCCATTGAATTTATCAACCTTCGTTTTACCCTCATCCGCCATTGCTCCCACTCAACCTGAGACTTTCCTGTAGACGATAATCGAACACAACCCGCTCTGATACCACTTGTTAGGGTTAGCCGGCAGAAGATATCAATTAAATGCAAATAAAGATTAAACAGAGAAATGGAAATACACAAAAATAATAATAGCGAGAGACAATTTTTAACGTGGTTCACCCAAACTCGGGCTACATCCACCAAACAGAGAGTCCAATATTATTATCCAGTAAATCAAACCGATTACAATCAGCAATCCCTGCAACTCAATACCGCTGCAAAATGCTACAATACAATATCAAAACCCTAACGCTTAGCCGCTTTTTATCAAGCTTTTTGTCGGTTACAAAAAATAGGGTTTTCTTATGTCGGTCAATGAAAAAATTAACTCCCGGTGCATTATAAAATAATAAAAAACTGTGTGAGGTTTGCCAGGGGCGCTGCCCCTGGACCCCGTCTTGGGGGCGCTGCCCCCAAACCCCCGCAAGGGGCGCTGCCCCTTGACCCCGTAGGAATTTGGGGGGAAACCGCGCCGATAAAAGTGGGGTAAATATAACCTCCGAGTCTGATTAGGCTCCATATAACAACAGGGTGATAAATTAGATCAAGATGACCTTCTATAATGTGACTGATGTTACGAAATATGATCCTCCCCTAGAAATATTAGGTTTGACTCAAACTTTGACCATTCATAACTTTCACACCTTAACGAATATCAGGGTGATGCAAAAGGCAAACCTGCATGAAATTTGATGCTCTTTCTAAATATGAGGTTATTGGAATGAAATATGAACTTTGACAAACTGACCTCATGATGATGACTTACCCAGCCTTTCCATGCATGATGATCTGCATGACTTACTTTTACCAAACCACCAAGAAACACAAAACAAGCCAAGCCAAAAAAGTTGGGTCCCTGTTTTGTCAAGTCAAAATGGGGCGTGTTGTGTAACCACACAACAACTTGCCACCAAAGAAAACAAACAAATTCCAATGATTCAAGTGATGTGATCACATTCATCCATAGTATTCTAATTCTTTCTAAGCGTAAGCATCATGATCTTCTGAATGATAAAAATTCATCATGGTAACAATGCTAACAAAGGATCATGTGTGTGTTAATGATTAATTATCCTCATCTTGAAAGCAAGTTGAAAACATAAGTAATTGGTGTTAAACTACATAGTTGGAGATCATCCCTCATAGCCAACTTGGATAGTGCCTTGCTGCCAGCAGGCGTCTATAGCCCCTGCAAGGTTATCTATACAATCTCCCTAAGTAGAGCCCCAATGCCAGCAGGCATCCATAGCCCCGGTAGAGTTACTTAGATGGCCTAATTTTATTTATTTTCTAATTTTTTCCTTAAAATTTGTATCTGATATCATCATGCCAGCTCATTTGTACAAGGCATAGTCACTTGCAGCTTTAGGTTTGAGATTGTATTGGTAGCAAGGGAGTCCCTTTAGATTTTTCACTTAACACCTATACTTGTGTGTTCAACAAACCCAAGGCTATTAGGTGTTTCATTGTGATTGATTCACTTTGATCAAGAAAAGGCACCCTGATGAAAGGATATCACAGACCTGATCATGAATACTTAGAATAAATCATAATCTATGTCTAAATTTGATCTCATCACTTGAATCCTGACAATTTGTTGTTTTCTGTGGTGATGAAGTGCATCATCTTGACTAACCAAAACAAAAACTCAACAAAAACAAAGCAAGACAAACAAAAACAAACAAAACAACAAAGACACAACTGTACAAGCAACTATACAAATGTACATTATGATACACATGACTGTCATGAAGTCACTTAGGCTTGGAAATAATGTTTGAGGAATTGTCCATTGACTGGCAATGGGACATCCTTACCTGTTAGGTTCTTAAGCCTATAAGTACTGTCTCCTAGTATCTCAGAAATTTGAAAGGGACCTATCCATAATTTGTCAAACTTACCATGGTTTTCTTTCCTCTCATGGGCTTTATCCCACATCAAGACTAAATCAGATATCCTAAAGGTCTTGACTCTGGCTCTCTTGTCAAACCAGCGTTTGACAACAGCCTGATGTTTTACAAATTGGTCAATTGCTTGACTTCTTTTCTCTTCTAGATGCATCAACTGAAGCAACCTGACTTCTTGGCTATTGTCTATGCCTAGGTATTCTTGGGCAAACTGCAGGGTAGGAATTTTCAAGTTTACAGGGAGGATAGGATCTACCCCATATACCAAGTGAAAAGGTGAATTTCCTAGTGCAGTTTTCATCCTAGTTCTGTCTACCCATAAGGCATATTTCAGAAATGAGTTCCATTCCCTAGGGTTTTTCTCTATTAACTTTCTTATGATATTCAACAAATTCTTGCTGGTGGATTCTGCTAATCCATTCCCTTGGGGATAATAGTTGGATGAAAACTTGAGTATGATCCCATGATCAAAAGCCCAACTTGACAATTTGGTTGAAGTGAATGCAGAACCATTATCACTTACTAGAGCATAAGGAGTTCCATACCTGGTAACAATGTTGCTTTCAAGAAATTTAATAACATCATCTGCAGTACAAGTCTTGCTGCTGACAGCTTCAGTCCATCTGGTACAATAATCAGTAATTGTTAAGACATACCTATGGCCTGATGATGATGGAAGATTGATTGGTCCTATGAAGTCCATGCCCCATTGTACAAATGGGCACTCTTCCATCACTAGCTGCGATGGTTTTGCAGCATATTTCTCTTTATTGGCAGCAACCTAGCATACATGACAACATTTAACATGTTCAGCTGTATCTTTAAAGATTGTGGGCCAATAATATCCTTCTCTAAGGATTACATGTGTTGTGGCCAGGGCTAATCCATGTGCTATTCCAAACTTGTCATGTAATTCTGATAAAATCTTATTTGCTTCTAGCTTTTCTAAGCATCTCAGGTATATTCCTTCATAATTCTTCTTGAACAGGGTTCCTCCCTTCATCATATATTTTTGTGACCTTATCTTCAAGGCTCTTCTCTGTGAAGCTTGCAGCCTTGGAGGACATCTTCCTGTAATCAGGATGTGCCTGATATCTGAATACCATTCCTTATTGTCATTAGCATTAATAACATACTGCTGACTTGTAATGTTTGGATCAATCTCCGATATCATTTGGCTTAGAGCCTGTCCTCTTACCAATTTCATTGGTGTAATCTCCATGTCATACTCTTGTAATACAGTGATCCACCGGGCTCTTTTCTCACCAGGCTCACTCTGCATTAGCAGCATCTTCACTGCTACATCAGGCACTACTGCAATCACTTTGCTTCTTAGTATATAATGCCTGAATTTCTTTACTGCCCTGACTAATGCAACTGCTTGTCTTTTAACACCCACATATCTCAGTTCAGCATCCTTGAAGGGACAACTCATGAAAGCAATTGGTTTTTCTTCTTTCTCTTCATTCCTTTGAGTCAACACTACTGCAGAGGTATGTTCTGAAGCAAATGAATAAATGTAGAAGTCCTTTGTGTAATCTGGACTGATAAGGACAGGAGCATCTGATATGGCTTTCTTTATGTCCTCAAAAGCAGCTTTAGCTTTTGATGTCCACTCAATCTTGGCATCTTTCTTCAGCATAGCATTTAATGGTCTAACTATTTTTGCAAAACCAGTGATGAATTTTCTTACAAAGTTAATCTTACCAAAGTAAGACTTAAGTTCTTTCTTACTTCCAGGGAGTTGTATTTTCATAATAGACTCCACTCTAGCAGGATCAATGATGATTCCATCTTCAATTATCAAATGGCCTAATAATTTGCCTGTTGTCACCCCAAATATGCATTTCTTGGGGTTCAAGGATATTCCATATTCTTCACATTTCTTCAACACATTTCTGAGATCTGCTACATGGTCTATTCTTTCTTTGGAACACTATGAGGTCATCCATGTAGATGACTATACATTTTCCTATTAAGCCTCTGAAGGCTATGTCCATTACTCGCAGGAATGTAGCTCTAGCATTTATAGGCCCAAATGGCATACGTCTATATGCAAATATCCCCCACTTGGTGGTGAAGGCAGTTTTCAGCCTATCAATCTTATCAACCATGACCTGATTGTACCCTGAGAAACCATCCAGGAAGGACATCATTTTAGCTCCATTGACAATCTGTAGGACTTCATCTAATGAGGGTAAAGGATAATTATCCTTCTCTAATGCTCTATTCAAGTTTCTGAAGTCTACACACAGTTTGATGTCTCCATTCTTCTTTCTAACTGGCACTAGATTTGCCACCCAAGTGGAGTGCCTCACAGGAAATATTATCCTGGCATTTAACAGGTTCTTGACTTCTTAAAAAATTATTGGTTTAAGGAAAGCATTGACTGGCCTTTGCTTCTGTCTGAAAGGTTTAGCATCTGGCTTGAGAGGTATAGTGTGAGTTATGACTGATGTGTCATACGTCTTCAGCTCATCATAAGTCCATGCAATTACATGGATATAATCCTTAAGGGCCTGAGTTATTCCTTTTAATTCTTCTGGTGTGCAAACTTTACCAATCAAGACATTTCTTTTGTTTTCATTTTGTCTAATATTCACTTGTAAATATTGACCTCCATCAGCTTTAGGAAGGTCCTTTTGTTTCAGCATATTATCCAGGTCAAAAGCTCTTTCTAATTCAATCATGCCTTTGGGAATCCTCTTGCCAGGTAACTCTAATATTTTATCTTCTTCCCAAACATGATCTTCCATACCATTCTCATCTATGATCTGAGCATCAAATATATCCCTATTAGAGATGAAATCAAGGATGTGCTGATCATCATCAAAGACTTGGAGATTAGGAACATTATCAGGTACTGATGGCACTGATACCAGTTCTACTAAAAATCTTTTTAGACCTGATATAGATAGTGGCTCCAGTGTACTGGCAGCCTGGGCAAGTGCATCTGCCTTGTGGTTCTGTTCTCTAGGAATGTGGGTGATATTAAATGCATCAAAGTCTTCAATCAAATCCCACACTCTGTGTCTATAATTTGACAATCTCTTATAGTTGCAAGAGTAAATTCCTCTTACCTATCTGACAACTAATTCTGAGTCTCCAAAGACATGCAGAATTTTTACCTTCTTCTTAAGAGCAAACAGTATCCCATGAATCAGAGCTTCATACTTTGTTACGTTGTTAGTGCAGGGGAACTGTAATCTGTATGCAGCTAAGTAGGATTTTCCTGATGGGTCAATAAGATCAATCCCTACTCCTGCTCCTTGCTTGGACTTAGATCCATCAAATCTTAGAGTCTAGGACTTATCTTCAGCATGAGGTTTAACTAAACCTTCTCTTTTCTTTGCAGTTCTGGCAGCTGCTCCACCTGATATCCATTTTAACTTAGGAATTTTAGCCTTCTTAGACTTTATCTTTTCTTTCTCCTGGGAAGCTAATTTTTCTTCTTATTTTCCATCATCAGGAGGATGATCTTTTGGGTCAGGCTCTGTATGTTTCTTTAAAATATGTAAACATAGCGAACAGGTAGTCTCCGAGTGAGGTGCCTCATGCAGCCTACACCATCCTTTAGTTAGTGCATCCTGTGGATGTTTCTTTTGTTTTATCATCTTCTTAATTTCTCCTGATAAAAACTCTTCAAATCTGGTCAGGTTACTACCACTGTCTTCATCAAATAGTTCATAATTTGACTCCATCAGACAATCACTCCCAGGGGTGATCTTCTTTTTCTTCTCAACATTTATCTGGTCATACACCAGAATTTCTTCTGTTCTCTGTATATGATCTTCATCATGATTCGTCACCGCTTCTGTATCTCCTACAAAAGACAAATAAGAATCAGTATCATCATCATCACCTGATGTAGAACTTACCTTGGAATATGATGATGATGCTGCCTCACTGCATGTTTGTTCCAGCTCCATCATATCTAGGCATGTTTCACAAGTTTTCTCTAAATGTGCTTCGTCGTGTAATCTGCACCAACCATCTATCGGAATGTCATAAACAGTAACATTTAACAATTGGCAACGTTTTACCTTCTTGGACAAATGCATCTCAAAGTTTCTGAAGCGATCTATTTCATTCTCAATCTCAAAATTACTATCAGGTTCTACAACCGACATGTCTTACTGATGATCGTGATGATGATGATGATGAAAGTCAAGCATCAGGATCTCTTCTATCCTGATAGTTTGTGGTCTAACGGCATAAACTCCAGGTTCAACATTTACATACATGATCTCGTTTGTTTTATTATACTCAGTTATCATGTGCTTCATTCTAGGCTCTGCATCTATTCTTATCTGGTTAGGTATACCTTTCCAAGGTAACCACATGTGACTGAAGTCAGTAGCCATATATCCATTGAGAGTCTTTGACTAGTCTCTACTAAGCAACATCCCATATGTGTCAGGTATGTCAACTACCTGAATATCAATGTAATACTGGATCCTGGGATCAGATGCTAGCTGCATGTGTATATGAGTCAATTCCCCTATTACACTCACTTCTGTCTTATCTAACTGTGTCACCTTCTTTAGGGATTTAGCAGGATGCAGTCCTAAAGCATTGCATATAGACAAGGGAATCACTTTTGTAGATGCACCCGAATCTACTAAACAGTTGTGTAAATTCTTGCTAAACATCCTTATGGTAAGGAGGAAAGGTGTGACTCACTCTTATCTCTGTATAAGGTCATGTAGGAGGTTTCTACAGCCTGGACAGTAGCTGGCACTTTATGTTTGACAATGTTATCTTTAGCAGCATGATCTTTACTACCAGACTGACCTGGAGAAAGAATATCCTTTTTAGGAGCAGGATCATCTAGTGATTTCATGAAAGCTTTCTTAATTGCAGGAGTCTTCAATAATTCTGATAGAGACAGGCTGATCTTTATCATTTTCATCTCATCAGCCAGGTATGTGACCAGTTTGTTAGACTCATGAGGTAAGGCAACAGCCTTTGATGTTATATTCTGGGGTGACAGATATTTTGCATTCACCTTGGGAAATCCCAGATTATTGCTAGCTTTGGGATCAGGAGGTGTGTTGAAATTATTTGGAGGTAGAGAAGATGTCAATGGACCAGTAGGTCTGTTAGAGCTACTTCTCAGATTGTAATTGTGCTTACTAGGATATTGCTGCTGGTATACATGCACTCCCTCATGTTCAGTGGAAGGCTCATTCTCATCCTCAAAAGGGGAAACATAATTTGACTCAAAGGCTAAAGCAGATTCTTCACATGCCTAGGTATAATGCTAGTGGGATGACATATCCTACTGATGATGATGATCAGTATAACTCTCCAATACAAATGTAGAGTCATATCCACAAGGAACAATTTCATTTCCTTCTACCTGAGGTGGATTTCCAGAAGTATTAGATACTTCTGTCTGGAAAATGCTAGAAGCAATTTTGAATTGTGGACAATCTAGCTCTGCATGAGCATTTGTATTATGTATTCTGCACCAATTAGTGAGGGCTGCCTCAGCAAGATTGACCCTAGTAGTCTGTTTGGCTTCAACAGGTGGCTGATTATCTAAGGGTGATGGTAATGAACCATTATTTGTCTTGGAGTTCCATACTCTAGGCTGCCTAGGAGGATTATTGTTATTTCCACCACTATTATTGAAATTACTATTGTACCCCTGTCAGGGTAATTCAGTCTGTCATTGGAATAACTTCTGTTGTGGTTAGGCTGAGAATAAAAGTTCTAATTTCTCAAATGTGTGACCTTTGTAGTGAATTTTCTAAGTTGAGTAGAGATTTCTTTGATTTCTTCCTTCTCTTCTTGAGCTTTAGCCACTACATTTTTAGTTTGAGGCTTGAAGAAAGAGGATCCATGGTTATTGTTGGATAGATCAGCACCTTGAGGTGTCTGAGTTTGCATAGGATATTGTGGCGTCTGGCCATTCCCATTAGGATGTGGCATGATACTTAATGGAGGTACTTGCAAAGGTGCAGGCATGACTGCTGGAGGCATCATAGCTCCATTAGGATATTGTTGAGCTGGATATGCAGGATATTGTGGAGGATATGTTGGATACATACCAGGCAATGTAGGGAATGCTATGTTTGGTGTTGGAGCAAGTACTAATTGCTGATTTACTTTGATAGCTTCTTGAAAAGCTCCTGTCAAGGTAGTGATTTCAGGATGTGTTCTCCTGATGAACATGGAAGTCAATGGATCCAGAGCTGAGTAATAGATACTCCTAGCAGCAGCATCCACTACTACATAAGGGGCAACTAACTTGGATAGCATTTTCTAGAACCTAGCATTGAAATTGGCAATAGGTTCTCCTTCAAACCTCTTGATAGTGGCAAATAGGTGATAGTTCATTGAAGGATCAATTGGTACCTTGAACCTATCAGTAAAAGCCTTCTCTAGGACAACCCATGAACCAACAGAACTCTGACCAAGACTAATAAACAAATTATAAGCTTCTTCCCCTAAGAAAAAGGGAAATAATCTACATACAACATCTTGATGTTCTATTCTGGCCCTACAACAGGCTTCTTTAAAGGTTCTGATATGATCATCAGCATCCTGATAAGGATGATATTTTGGACAAAGCTTGTTCAGATTTTTTGGCAACTCATGATATGCATTGAAGTTCAAAGGTGACTCTTCTCCAAAGAAAGACATTACAGCGGGAGGAGGTTGAGCCTCTGGTACAGTTGGCTGAGGTTGGACCTGGAGTTGAGGTTGAACAAGAGGTGTCACAGATATCCCAGAAGGTATTTGCAAACCAACAGGAGTTACAGGAGGAGGTTCTGATGAAGCCCCTGATGCACTAGATCCTAGATGTGATGGATGTCCACAGTTCTAGGTCTAAACCCTCTAACAGGTAATTCTTCAAAGATTCCACTAGGCCTGGACCTGGTATTTATCCTATGAGCCAGGATTTCTCAATTTTGAGGCAAATTGGCTGGAACTTTGCAAATATCAGTTGAAATTCACCAGCTGAGGTGATATTTATGGTAAAATGGTGATACTGACTAGATATTTACAAAATATTTGTAAAGATGGTGCAAATATGAGGTGATAATGGGGGTATGATGACTCTTACCACAAGATATTAGGTTTCTAAGGCAAAACTCTTCAAAGCTTGAACGGATTTACTTAACATTGGCCAATATTTGTGATTTCATGATGATCTACTATAAAGCTTGCAATATTTATGACTAATTTCAGAAACTTTACACAGAATGAGCATCTACAAGCTTGCTACAGTAAATATTTGAGTGATATTTGAAATTCATGAATGCATTCGGGGTTACCTTATTCTCTACATTATCAAACCTAAAAATAATGATGATGATGATCATCTTCTTTCAAATGAGGGCCCTCCTTCTAGCGCCAATTTATGTTGGTCATGATGTTAGTCATAAACAAGCATAGAATAAAAGTACACATTAACCTTTATTCATTTTGAAAGATACGATGAATTCAGAGAATTCATGATCCCAAGTCTCCGATGATTAGGTCTTAATTGTCTGACGTTACTCAGAGGTTGATGTGCGTTGCTGTTTCTATTTTGGGGCCTTACGTTGAGTTCATCATCATGACACTATTCCTGCAAAGATTCTTCACAGAGGTCATTTTTATGCAGTTCTTCAGTTAAATGATACTAAGATATTTAAATCTTTGCATGATATTTTCAATTATACATGCTTTAGCTCCAAATATGCTAAATATTTTCAATTATCTACGAAGTGGCCACATATTTGCATTATTTGCTTGAGATTATCAATTATTTGCAATTATGATGGTGAAATGCTCTGAAATTTAAAGGAAATTGAAAGAAATGCTTCAAATTAATGTTGAACCTTGAGCTATTGAACCACATGTACATCAGATACAATCATGAAGAGAAGAAAACCAAACCATATGTTCACCAGGACATTCCACAGCTAGATACAGTTGATGCTAACTTCAAAGGAATTGTATGAAAACAACATATGCAAGTAGACATGCACTCCAAGGGACGCAACAAATCACAGCATATATCCAGAATTCACACACTGATTACTCAAGATTTACTATGAATTGTAATCACACAAGTCTTCTCATTCATTAAGTATGCAAGGATATAAATGTATACAAAAAGCTTTGAAATGAGCCCTGAAAATTTCAGCAAATGGATTTCAATTAAGTTTCGAATATTTGAAATGGGCATTCCTGCACCTTTTATAGAACAAGGTGAGGAATCTGTTACAAAAAGATCTATGATCTTGATTTATCTATGAATATCTACGGTAAAGATTTTCCTTTGACTAAGTCAACTTTATCAAAATGGCACAAGTTGCCAGCTGGCAACTATCTGAAATACTTATTTTCACTAAGTATTAGATGCTGATATTTACTTCATGATGCATCATCATCTACTTTATCTGACTCATGTGCTCCATCATCAGGTGCATCACTTTCTGAACCTTCATCATCTTGATGATGACGACCCTGTATATGAGGCTGCATGATGATCCAAACCTGTTCATGCAACTACACAATTTTATCTATTTCTCCACCATCCTGTGTCTTCGCTTTGGTGATGTCGTGTTTATGTGCCTGGTATTTGTTTTTGGTGTTGTCCAGTTTATTTCTTTTGTTGTGCAATGTCTCATTATAATTTTCCATCTTGACCCTGAGCCTCATAATTTTGTCCATGGTTTCCTCTGTTAGATTGTTTAGGGGATCATCAGCTACCTATTGGAAGTTACCATGTATAGCTTTTATTGCAAACTCCTCATCTTGATTCTCTATCTTCCCTTCCACATTCCCTTCCAGTACTTCTAAAAGTTCAGCTTCATACGCCATCATATCATGTAGCTTTATGCTGATGTCTCTTAATTTAGTGTTGCATCTTTTAAGTACCTCACATTCAAATTTGGTATCCTTATGCCATATGTCCATCAACAGTGCATTATTATTATTTAGCACTTGATTGCTTGTTAGAACCTGAGGGTCAATTCTCCTTATTTCTTCCATGGTGACCAAAATTTTCTTCAGCTGAAAAGACCTTTTCCCAATCTCCATCTGTAATCTGTCAACCTTTCTCCTAGAGACACTTAAAGAATTCCATCTCATCAAAGAGGCCTTTACCACTTCTTCTGTAGTATCAAATGTGGAATACATCCACTTTCTCAATATGGAGGACTCATGTTTCATGAGATCCAATTTATTCACCTCCTCTTGTGAAATAGCAATCAATGGGATTGCATGATCAGTGGAATCATCCTCAGGATTGGTTAACCTACCTATATATGCATGCAACTGAGCAATGTGCTCTTTGTGTTGCTTATTTTTCTCCTTTTCTCTCTTAACTTTCTAAATCAACGAATCAATGATGTCTTTTCCTTCTTGACCCTACTGGTCTTCATTTACAAACCCTAGGTCAACTGTATTAATTTGGAATTCTTCCAGCGTAATTTTACCTTTCTCTTTTTCTACAGTAGGGATTGCTATCTGTGCAGTCCTTCTTCCAGTTGTTGGGTCTCTTTTAATGGCCAAAGTCATTTTGGCCATCCTCTTTGGTTTTATTATATTTTCAGAAAACAAGGTGGATACGTCAAATTCCTGGATCACAAAATCTACCTCTGTGTTAACTTCCTTTTCTAACGATTGAGGTACCTGATCATGTTTCTCTGCATCATCATGATGCTCACCTTGATCCCCTGTATCTGTCAGCATATGTGATGGAGAAGGTGATTTTCTTGTTTCTTCTTCATGTTGCTCATCCTAAGATTGATCCTGCGGTACATCCTCCTGTTGAGGAACTTCTTTTTCTGGAGGAGCATCATCTTGAGGTGGAGGATCTTGTGCTGCATTTATATGCTGATCATGCTGATCATGATCCTTCTCCATTATTACCTCATCCACTTTTAACTTTTCCTCTTGTTGAGGCACATTCATAGTAGTGGATATTGTAAAATTCTCCTTAGGTGCTGGTGTTTGTTCTAAAACCACTACTTGTTCTGCACCTGCACTGCTTACTTCTTGAACTTTAGAAGCAGATCTTCTGATACATCCTTCTCATTAGCTTTCTTTTCCTAAACTTCTACTACAACAGGTTTAACTGATGCATCCTGTTGGCTCATTTCTGAAGCATGGCCCTCTGGTTCTGCCATCTTCACTTCTTCTATATGTTGTCCTCTTTCAGGTGTACCTGCTGGATGTTCAGGACTTATATCCTGTCTAGTTGTCAAATCCACTACTACAGGACTTGTCACCTATGGAATTAATGTATCCAGCTCTATTTCTTGGGCTACCTTCTCTGGAGTCTTTTCTGCTTCAGCTTCCACTTGCTTCATCTCCTCCAGTATTGTTTGTACTGACGGAGCCTTATGAGGAGTCATTTACGTACCTGCAGCAAGGGTTTCCATCTTTTGTGAAGCTACTTCCTTCACTACCTCATCATCAGATAGGTTAATTGTTTCCTCCAATGAGATATGACCTCCTTCTAATATATTGGAGGCTTTTTTTCTTTATTCATCTGCAAGCTCAGCCTTGACCTTCACAATGGTAGGAAGTGGAAAATTGTGCTGAAATTCCTTATGGAAAACTTCACTACCTGTTCCTTTCAAAGTTATAGGGGATTGTTTTATCTACCCTCTCATGGAGGTTCTTGGTTTCTTAGGAGGGGTGGCTACCACCACCTGTGGGGCTCTTCTCTTCCTTTTGAATAGCAAGGGGGTCTCCTCTTCTTCAGACTCTTCCTCCATGAGGATATCTTCTTCTATTAGTTTTCGTGAGGACTGACCCTCCTCTTAGGTCTCAGTAACTTTTGTTTCTGCTGTCTGATGTTTCTTGGACTTTTGTTTATTTGTCCGTGGAGGTGATGCTGATCCTGATGCTGTTGCCTCCTCAGCTGGAAACACTGCCCTTTCAATAATCACCCCCTTGGGCTTATTATCAACTTTCTTACCCCTAGGGGGTCTTTTGCTTTGTTGTTGTTGTGGAGGCAGTCTGTCTCCTTTAGATTTCCTCTTTTCATTTATAAAATCATCATATTCCTCATTAGGAATATCTTGTCCTTTCTTCTTGTTATCCACAGTGATGGCAACACCTTTCTTCTTCAATGCCTCAATTTGTTCATCAACCCAAGCTTGAGTTAGCTATAGTGTCCTGGCAATGAAAGGGTCCAAAGATATGTCCTCCTATATAGTCAGGTCAAGTGTAGATATTGTATCATTATATATTTTCTTTTCTTCATATTCATCTACCATCATCCTGCCATCATCCTTTTTCAACTGTGAAGGAATGGGGATGCAGTCAAAGGTTTTGATTTGATTCAATGTCAACCTTTGGTATCTTCTTCTTCTGGCTTCTGCTTCATCCTCACAATCCGCCCAGAAGTCTTCTAGGTGCCTCTGATGAATAGGTTTCCCTATTATTTTATTTATTCTCCCATAAGGATCATATGGCCTTATCAGTGGGAATGGCTGCAACTGCATTTTATTCAAACTGACCATCACCTTCTTGATACTTTCTAATTCTAGGCACATGTACTAGCCAATGGTTACTGGAAAAAAATTGGTGGAATTTTCTGAGCATCCTTGTATGTTTTCAGTATTGTGGAGCTCTGCCTTATAAATTCCATTAATACCACTGCATCAGTGGGGTATCGTGGTAGCATGAGGGGATGTCCTTCAAAACCCTCAATTCTCATATAAGAAAATGTGGCAAATTGAATATACCAGGCTCCATGCCTGTAAATTATTTCTTGAGCCTCCATGCTCAGTCTCTTTGTGTTGTCCTCCTCCATGGTTATCACCAGATGCATAGAGAATGCATCATTTACCAATTTGTAATCATGGAGGTAATTAACTCTCTGCAACTGGGGATGATGATCCCAAATGTGCACAGCATTGATTGTGCCTGTCACCTTTCCATCTGTAACCAGTGCATCAAATGTGCCTTTGTAAGCACAGGAGTAGACAATGTAGGATGTCATGTAAAAGGAACAATTTGAACCTCCCAGGTTCGTCAGCTGCTCATGCAGAGCATCACTTATCAACTGGCCCCATAGTGGCTTGGTATCTGCATATATGCACATCATCATGACACCGTACATCCAATCTTTAAAACTACCAGCATCAGGCTGGCCTGTCACCCTGCTAAGTAATGCAATCATGTACTGATATTCTTCATCAAAATCATACTTATACAAGTGCACAGGAAGTTTGGCAGCTGCAGGATATGTGCTATTCTTGGCCCTCCATTGATACATGTTCTTCCTGGCCTGTTTCTTATTATTCTCATACTCAACTTCAGATTTCTTCAAATCTACACTGTTAACCTTCCTGCCTAATGGCAGTCCAAATGTCTTGGAAAGACCCTTGATAGACAGGTCTGCATATATTCTTCCATGTTTTACCACCTGTCTGGTTTTTGGATTGTAATTCTGTCCACATTCAATCACCAGCTACGGAGACTCCATGGAGTATGGAAAACCAGCCGCATTCCACATTCCAGACATGAACACTGCATCCAGTAAGGTGCTTCTATTATTTTCATCATTCATCTTGGCGTACCAGGCCTCCAAATCAGTACTTCCCTGATGTGTATCTGTTATGGCACCATATTTGAACAGGATCCCTTTAGGAGATGCGAACATGGGCTTACTGAATTCGGCCTCACACTTAGCTAACCTCTTGTCAGCCATGGATATCTGTAATTAACAAGATTTGTCTTACAATGGGTATTCATATGCATGCAGATAACATTTTATCTTTACTAACATCATGCATACTGTACTTATTTAGCATTTACTTATCATGGGATGCATAAACTGAAACCTGCAACATCCTACCTGATTATGCAGAAGCAACAGGATGAGGGTTTCAATTACTTACCTGATTATGCAGATCTCTTTATACCAATGGTTTTCTGGACATGCTCATAATCCTGAGACAATCCTGCGCTTCCTCCTGCCTGTAAGCTCCATTCGTACAAGTATCGCCTGTATGAGGGTTTGGAAGCTAGTGCTCTGTAAAAATAATTTTCTCGCAAGGTAAGGGTGAAAATGACGATGAATTTACCTTTTAACCTTGCAATTAGGGTGAAATTAGGGCAACTCTGACGTATTTAGATTTTATTTGTTGATTTACTCATGGAAACTCAAGATTTCGCCAAGTGTTTCATCAGGTTTTGTGGTCGGCGGGAACTACCTACCACCTCTGCACGCATTAAATGTCAATGGCGGCAATGGGAGAGGGGTGATATTCGCATGACAGGATGATGTTCGAATGATAGGATGATATTTGAATATCGGGGTGATATTCGCAAATATCATCCCGAGTGCAATGTGATCATCCTCCTCGAGAGGAAAAACTATCGTTGACAAGATCAGGTGATGAACGCACCTTTAGGTCATACTTAATACATCAGGAGGATATTTTGATATATCAGGTGATGTTACAAAATGATGATGACCGAATAAACTATAACGTTTCTCTCTCAGAATATCAGGGTGATGTCATCCAGATATTGACTCAGTATATCGCTATGGCATCATGACGTCATCATCATGTTATACGAAGAGGATCATGTTTAGGACATATACCTCCGAGAGGTAAAAATGATGATTACGTCATCGTCATGTTTGTCGCTTTGGTTATCGGACTCAAATGACATCATCAGGATAATGGTTCAGGAGGATATTTCGTAGCAGGATGATATTGAGAAATATCAAGTTACATTGAGAAATATGACGCTCGCGAAATACATAAGGTTGCTGACGGGTAAAGGTCACTATCACCTCAAATTGACGTCCAGACATTTGGATCGCATGATTTATCAGGTGATAAATTAGATCAGGATGACCTTCTGTAATGTGACTGATGTTACAAAATATGATCCTCCCCTAGAAATATCAAGTTTGACTCAAACTTTGACCATTCATAACTTTCACACCTTAACGAATATCAGGGTGATGCAAAAGGCAAACCTACATGAAATTTGATGCTCTTTCTAAATATGAGGTTATAGGAATGAAATATGAACTTTGACAAACTGACCTCATGATGATGACTTACCCAGCCTTTCCATGCATGATGATCTGCATGACTTACTTTTACCAAACTGCCAAGAAACACAGAACAAGCCAAGCCAAAAAAGTTGGGTCCCTGTTTTGTTAATTCAAAATGGGGCGTGTTGTGTAACCACACAATAGAGGTCTACTCGATGACAGAGAGAGGATGAGTCACTGATTGGCTCTCCATCTTCAAGATCAAGCAAGGGCCACCAATTATTTGATGAAAGTCCATAGGAAACTAGTTTTGGGGACATTTTTTGTATGCCTAGATGGCTTTGTTTGGAGATGCCTATATGACTTTTTATAAAAACTAGATGTTATGTTCATGACATTATGTATATGAAAGTTTATATTAAATATTTAATATGATGATCAATTATCATTACAGGAATTTGGTTTTACACATACCAATTGCATTTGCTTGAATGTTTATAAATCAATTTCAAATAATCCATTTTTTGCACATCTTGCAATCATTGCATTCCATGAGATTGTGCATTTCTTTGAGGCATCATGTCAAATAGTTTACGTGCCTTTTCTATGCTTCCACACTTTCCATATGTAGTGCCTCCCTGGTTCTGGCCTTGTTGAGGCAACATCAAGGTATGAGATTTAGATTCCATGTGATGTTGAGATACTAACGTTTCATTTATGTTGATATCCTTGATGATGATTATGTTGTGATCTGATGATTAGAGCTATTGTGATGTGATTATGGTGTACTAACTGATGTGTTATGTTAGAGTTCATATTGTGATTGAGTGTACATGTGGAGAGGATGATACCGTGACATTTTCACACTATGCGAATGATTACGGATGATAGAATCCTTTGATGTGGGATATTCAGGCTTCGACTATTATTTGATGTATATGTGCAGTGTCGTAATGTGTTTTGAGTGATGTAGCTACTAAGCATCGACTCCACCTAGCTTCACAGTTTTGAGCATGCCTAATGCCCCAATGGTGGTGAGTTGGAGATGATACTGGCCATACACCTTACCTTCGCCATCATCTCCGTTTGGGGATGAGTTTCTGATGTTGTGACCCTTAGACACTACCTAGTTAGCATCCGGCTATCCTACCCTTTTGTGAGTTAGACCCATGTGGTTTCAGTGTTTGGGTTTGTTTCTTGTGGCTATGCTTTCATGTGTGTGTTCGTTATTTAATTTTATTTGTGGAGTAGTGTTAGTGTATGGTCTTGGTGGATAGTGACCATATGGGGTTCATGAGATGGGTTAATTCTAATCATATTATCATCTATTTATGTTATAAACCTCCCCCAAAAAATATTGTGATCCTTTTTTTGACTTAAAAAAAATAAAGGGCTATACTTTTTGGGGGGCTCATCATTATTCTTACCGACGAATGCTCTAGAATTTGGGGGGAAAAAAAAGGAGAGGACCTAGGGTTTGGGGAGGGCAACTGGAAGGTAGGAAGGATGTTGTCCAAGGTTGATTTCATGGCCTTACTCCCGCCGCTTGCTTTCACAGGTAAGTTTTCTAAAATCCTTTGCAACAAACCCATTTTGTACATATCTTGAATCATTGTATTCGCTAAGATACATATCTTTTAGACATTCTGTAGAATCATCTTTTAGGTTGTCTATGCTTTCACATTTATAGCATTCATGTCTATCAGAGCTTGTCCAACTAGAATACCTGATAAATTTCTCTATCCTTCATGCTTTGATGAACGTTCCTACCTTGTTCCAAAGCTTCTATTTTGGCACAGGGAGGATGCTGTGAGAGCCGCGGTTTTGGCTTACATCTGCCATTTGCATTGCATGAATGCTTCTAAAACCATTTCAACATGTAACGTCAGAAAATGTCCCCTTGGGGGCTTTTCCCTCATAAGGTTTAGCTCCCGGGTCTTTAGCATGCATTTAGGACATTTTAGTTCATATTTTGGCATCCCGATGGAATGAGACCTAGGTTCCATGGCAAATTGGACCTAGGTGGACCCCTTGAGCTATACTCTACCCAAAATAGGGGGGAGGACTTGGGCATTCACGCTCTAGTCCTGCCCTATTTTGGGGTAGCCCTAATTTTTAGGTGTTGGTTTATGACCATTAGTTGGTTCTTTTGCCAACACGGTAAAGTTTGATTTTTAAAATCTTGACGGGAATTCTTGTAGGTGCATATATAAGCATGTTTAGGAATTCATTTGTAAACTAGATGGCAATTGTGATGTTCAAGTGTTCTCAAGGTGATTCAAGGCTTTCTATTGTGTTGCAAGAGCAGACTTGTGTGTTTTGTGTGTTGATATTTGCAGATTTGAGCATCAATCTCCTCATGGCATGAAGAGCATCTTCCTCCATGAGAGTTTCACTACAAGGTGACATATCATTGTGTTTTTATCATTGATTCCTTTAGTTTTTGCCTCTGCCTCACAAGGGCACGCACTCTTTGTCTGACAACGGTGTTCAGAGACTTAAGTATCCTCTGGGGCTTGATTGAGGCAAGCCTCTAAACACCACAACCCCCAAACCAAGTCTTGTGAATGTAGGTTATAGGTGTCATGTCCAAAAAAAGTGGAATTGCAGGAAAGCTTGGTAGGCATCATAGATTCAGGATCTAAAGAGAAGTCAGACACTAGAGCACTTCCAGGACTTGGGCGCCTGCAATAGTGTCCTCTGCAAATAGATTTCAAGAAATATAAGTTACAAGGTTGATCAGTGTCGGAAGGAGGTCCAAATTCCCTAAAAAATTAGGTACCTTTGAATTGGGCGCCCACACCTTAGTCCCTGACTATTCTACTTCAAAACCCTAAAAACAGGTATTCTGTGATTTGTTATTTTACTCCCGTCTGCAAGAGCTTTTTTTGTCTTTCGTCAATTTGTTGTCGTATTTGCATAATTAGGGTTTTAATGGTCAATTGGACATAGGAGAAGGAAATTTTGATAATTAATTCCCTAATCCAAGTTTCCTTTCATTCATAAGTGACCTAGGGTATGATAGTGTTCACCACTCAACCCTAGATCCTTCAATGTTAGGGTGAAAGGAGGATTTTAACATCTAAACAACAAAAGATTAATGAAATCCAATTTTACCATAAACATTTTGGTGAACCCGTGTTTTTTTATTTAAATTGCAACTTACTGAGTGTTTGTCTTTAGATTCAGATTGATTTCATTTATTCATTTGGTCATTCATTTTATTGCATTGAGAAAAATTCAAAAAAATTGAAAATTTGGAAAAATACAAAAAAATTGCATTGTTTGGCTTACTAAATTGCATCAGTTCTTTCTAAATTTTCCTAATTCATGATTTTTGCATCAGATTTGATATAAACTACAGAAAAATCTTTAAAAAATCAAAATTTTACATTGCATTTTCATCATTTAATTGCTAGGGTTTTGTGGAAATTTTGACAATTTTATATAACCTAGTAATTCCAAAATCTAGGGTTTGAAGGCAAAATCTTTCATCAGATTTTTCTACTGATTTTAGAGGCTCATTCAAATTTTCATTAGGCTATATTCTTTCATTTTAGTGTGAATTTGCATTTAAATTTTAAAAAATATTTGCATTTTTGCATAGAAAATTTCAATGAAAACTAGCAATTTTGATGCATTTTCATTAAATTTGCATGGGCATTTTGTATGTTAAGGCTTGAAAATTATTTTTAGATCTGAGAGTAAGTCAATTACATCATAAATCATACTTCAAATCATTGACATAGCATTTTATCCCAAGATCTCAAACCTAGGGCTTCAAAAATAATGATTTTCAATAAAATTGGCCTCATCAACTCTCTAAACTTGCACTATAGGTGTGTTGTGAAGGATATTTTTGCATTAATTTTCTTTTATTAGGGTTTTAATTTGCTTCCCCTCATAAAAATCTTCACAACACCCTTTTAATGGGCTCTTGTAGTGAACATTTTGGTAAAAAACTATACATTTTAGCTATTTTGGCCCTAGGGTTTGACCTAGTTTGCATTCCAAGCATGTTGTGATTAATTTTATGGATTGAGGTGACTGATATTATTTGATTTACCTCCTAAAATTCTTTACAACACCTCCTTTGCTAGGTCTTGGAATTGAAAAACTGTGAAAAATACCTATTTTTGCTATATTTTCACTAGGGTTTGATCTTAAGTGGCGCTAAAAGCGTGTTGTGCCAAGTATTTTGGCATCAAGTGGATTTTATTAATTATATTATTTTCTGTCTATCATCATTTTTCTCACAACACCCTTTGTTATGCTCTTTTGTATTGAATTTTGGTGAAAAAAGTGCCTATTTTGACATATTTTCACTGTATTTTGACTTGACATTATCTTGGATTTGCATCAAGAGTGTGTTGAGAGTGATTATATTGTTGTTTCAGATTTATATCAGACATATAACTTGCTTCCCTTGATCAAAATCATTACATCATCTTTTGTTTTATTCATTGGCATTGAAAAAAGTACAAAAATCAAGCATTTTAGGTTATTTTTGCATATAGTTTGCATTTGTCTTTTGCATACTTTTGGAAAGCTTTTAAAATCTGATATTGCATTGATTTGGAAACATATATCATGGCTACTTCTTTAGAATAGTTGTTTGCATACATCATAGACATTGATCATTTCTCTAAATTCACTGATAAACATCCTGAAGTCCTGGAACAAATAGCATACATTCATGATGTTGATCTCTCTATGTGCTCTACATATGAAATCCTTTGTCATATAGGAGACTTTGATAGCTTCACAACTCTTATGGGAATATACCGTTCAATATTGGATGACCTCACTAAATTCATGGTTAATAATACATATACTAGTGATGATCTTAAAATGTTAGGTGAAGCCTTGGATGATTTTCTGGGAAATTCTACTATGGCACCTATTGATAAAACATATGATGATAAATCTGATTTACCTTATGATCCCTCTCCAAATATTATTCCCCCTCATGAGGACAATTTGATGTAGGAGGATGATTTCATTGACACATCTATTAACATCACATCATCAAGTCTTCATTCTAATGCTCACTCTGGCCAAGATGAAGTGTTAGCAAATGAAGAGCTATCACCACTTGACCATTATAATGCTCTCCTTGGCCAAGAGGAAGCATTGGTGAATGAGGAGCTCCCTTTAACAAAGAACATTCCATGGGTCGACAAGGAGCTTTCATCTAACATCAATAATAACTCCATCCTAATGCATAAAACCTGTATGGATCATCCTAGCAACCTTGTTCCTTTAGTTGATTGTGCACACACCTTGGATTTCACTAAGGAAGAGAAGACCTTTAATGTCCCTCCTGTGTTTGAATGTTCAAGTCATTTAGACATCACTAAGGATGTAACCCTAGTGGATGAGGAGAGGTCTCTCACATTAAATCCCTCAAGGATGGATGTTGAGATCACTCAAAATAATTTGCTTCTCCCACCACCTAAGAGGATAGCGAATATGTGTACTAATGAACTTCAACAAGAAAAAATTCCACCTAACATTGATTCAAAACAAGAAGCATTTAAGAATGAACAAAAGAATAATTACAAAGACTTGGCAATAGTACCTTATGTTTGCAATTGGAAAGAGAATGATTTACTTGTTGATGACTTCTAGCACGAAGATCCTATAGGTAAGTATCTCCAACCCTTTATCTCTCTCATGATGTGCTTCCCCTGTATGTGTTATGTGTTGTTTAGGCCTCTTGGAATGACCTTAGATTCTCCCGTAAGGTTCGGGATACCAGGAGACTACCTCTGTTGTGACCTTCTTCTATTTGTATCATCATTCTTCTAAATTGCCTCTCTCTAATTTCATTGTTGTGTGTTCTATCTTATGGACATAGCATCATGGTTGGTGACCTGGGTGCACCCTCCTATGTGAATGTCCCCAAGACACTTGTTTATCCTCTCTTATTTATTGTTTCCCTTCCTCTAGTGTTTCCACCTAGCAGGCGGATGACGACAAACATTTATATTGATGCGGACCTAGTGTCCCTTTCGAGAGCAATCAATAAATGGACTTAGTTCCTAATATGATGATGGGGTTGTATATCTTATCTGATGCTTGATAGTGGAAGCACTCGTGCTTTCCACGTAGTGAATTTCATGATGTTTCTATTGCATTTACAAACCTTAACAATACTGCTACTCTGTGCACCTTTGTTTGCCTTTGAATCTAGCGTTGGCGGTACTCGATTCAGAGAACTTCGTGATATAGCCCTACAGTTATCCTTGAACTCCAAATTCGTTGTATAACCTTGGCTCTTTGTGTGGTTAATCATATGCATTGATGTTGTTGTTTATCATGATCTTGTAGACACTAACATGTTTCTTGCAGGTATGTGTTTGTGGGAACATTTGGCGATCGTAAAATACATGTCACCTTCGGGGGGCATGGGCTTTCCGAAAGTCAGTGTTCCATTGTGTGTTTTCTTCCTACCTTAACATGCTTGATATCGATAACTGATATCAACCACTTTAAGGTGGGGGCATATATAAGGTAAGCTATCTATTATAGATGTTAGCAATGTGTTTGACTTTAGATGCAAAGATTTGTGCCCCAGGGTAGTGCATCGTGTATCCTGAGTTTGTTTGCAATCAGTCAATCAATTATGTAAGCCCTCTACAGAGGTGGGATATCAAGCATATCCTTTTTCTTAAGCCCTCTGCAGAGGCGGGGATGGTGTATTTATCAGAGCAAATTACATCATCCTGTCATTTTTCAAAGTCCTCTGCGGAGGTGGGGAGCGGTTTTGTGACTAACTCAACTCTTAAGCGTGTCTTCGGTGATTGTTGTGGCGAAGCCCAATCATCGGTGTGTGCTTCTAATGTGCCTGAAATGGTGTTGGACCTAGAAATAGGTACACTCCATCGCTTGTCTGTTGTGTTTTCTCCATGTCTTCAAGTGTGTGTGTTTTGGCTTGCTTGTTTTGTGTGGCATGTTTGTTGCCCCATATGCAGAGACCAGCACCCTCGAGTAGTGCTTCCTGCATTTTTGGGAGGTTTTGTGTGTCTTGCGTGTATTTTGCCCCATATATATAGAGACCTGCACCCTCGGGTAGTGCATCCTGTATTATGGGAGGTTTGTTTACTTTCCAGTACTTGCATTTGCATTTCATATATATGAGAAAAAGAAAAGAAAAGATATCATTTTTGTCTTCCATGAATTAATGTGTCTTCTATGCATTGATTGTCTTCTCTATGTTCTACGTGACTATAACTATCTTCTCTGTGTTTTGCGTGCATGTTACTGTCTTCTATGCGATTGGCGTGTCTTCTCCATGCTTGGAGTGTTTGATGTGTTTGTGACCTTACTTTAATGCATGTATTGGCCTTGCATTTATACATACATTAAAGTGGGGGCTAAATGTAATGTCAAAAAATGTCCCCTTGGGGGCTTTTCCTCATAAGGTTTAGCTCCCATGTCTTTAGCATGCATTTAGGATATTTTAGTTCATATTTTGGAATATCGATGGAATGAGACCTAGGTTACATGGAAAATTGGACCTAGGTGGACCCCTTGAGTTGTACCCTGCCCAAAATACGGGGGAGGACTTGGGCACCTGCGCCCTAGTCCTACCCTATTTTGGGGCAGCCCCAATTTCTAGGTGTCAGTTTATGACCATTAGTTGGTTCTTTTGCCAACACAGTAAAGTTTGATTTTTAAAATCTTGGCGAGAATGCTTGTAGGTGAATATATAAGCATGTTTAGGCATTCATTTGTAAACTAGATGGCAATTGTGATGTTCAAGTGTTCTCAAGGTGATTCAAGGCTTTCTATTGTGTTGCAAGAGCACACTTGTGTGTTTTGTGTGTTGATATTTGCAGATTTGAGAGTCAATCTCCTCATGGCATGAAGAGCATTTTCCTCCATGAGAGCTTCACTAAAAGGTGACATATCATTGTGTTTTTATCATTGATTCCTTTGTTTTTTGCCTCTTCCTCACAAGGGCACGCACTCTTTTTCTGACAACCGTGTTTGGAGATTTAAGTGTCCTCTGAGATTGACTAAGGCAAGCTTCTAAACACCACAGCCCCAAAGTAAGTCTTGTGATTTCAGGTTATAGGTGTCGAATCTAGAAAAAGTGGTGTTGCAAGAAGGCTTGGCAGACATTAGGGATTTAGGATCTGAAGAGAAGTTGAACACCAGAGCACTTCCAGGACTTGGGCACCCGCAACAGTGTCCTCCGCAGACAGATTTTGGGGAACAAAAGTTACAAGGTTGATCAGTGTCGGAAGGAGGTCCAGATTCCCCAAAAAAGAAGGTACCTTAGACTTGGGCGCCCGCACCTTAGTCCCCAACTGTTCTGCTTCGAAACCCTGAAAACAAGTATTCTGTGATTTGCTATTTTACTCCCGTATACAAGAGCTTTTTCTGTCTTTCATCAATTTGTTGTCGTATTTGCATAATTAGGGTTTTAATAGTCAATTGGACATAGGAGAAGGAAAATTTGATAATTAATTCCCTAATCCAAGTTTCTCTTCATTCGTAAGTGACCTAGGGTATGATAGTGTTCGCCACTCAACCCTAGATCCTTCAATGTTAGGGTGAAAGGAGGATTTTAACATCTAAATAACAAAAGATTAATGAAATCAAATTTTACCCTAAACACAACAAATCCATGTTTGTACATATCCAAGAATTATTATAGTCCATGTGACCATATGTCTTTGAGATATTCTGTCAAACAGTGCACATGACTTTTCTTCACTTCATAGTTGGCATACATGTCTATCAACGCAGTTGCAGTTAAAACATCTGACAAATATTTCCCCTTCTATTATATTTGTTAGATGACCATACCCTATTCCTAAGTTCTCATTTTGGCATGGGCAGGGAGGATGCTAGAAAAGATTTGAGAATTTGGCTTTACGCCTAATAATAACATTTTCTTAAAAATTTCTAAAGCCTTTTTAACTAACCCATTTTGTGCATATCTTGCAACCATTGCAGTCCATGAGACCACATTTCTTTTAGGCATTTTGTGAAACAGTTCACGTGCCTTGTCTATGCTTCCACTTTCGCATACATGTTTACCAGGGCGATTGCGGCTTCAACATCTGATAGGAATCCACCTCTTGTATGCTTGATGGAAGTCCATACCCTGTTCCAAGGCATCAGATTGAAACTCTGGCCATTTTATTTATGTTTTAAATAAAAACATTTATAGAAATTATGGTGTAACATGCTAGAAACTAGGCATTTGACTGAAATTATAGTTAATTAATATTACATATAAAACACGCCCCCTTTATTAAATCTATAGTTACACTTGTTGGGAACTTGTTGTTGATAACTGAGAGTGGGGGGTGAATCAGTTATCTTAATTATTTTAACTTTTTATTCTTATTTAACAACTAGTGCAACATCAAATCATATAAGCATGCATAACCATGAAAGCAGAAATAAAATCATTACACATAACACAATGATTTTGACATGGAAAACCCTGTTGAGGGAAAAACCCTAAGGTGACTAACCCAAGATTGTATTCTCTGTTAAAAGAATAAAAGTACAAAATGGCACTAGCCAATTAGGGCTCACTACCCGAGCACACTGCTCACAAGAGGCTCACTGCCTACAAGAGACTCACTTTCTACAAGGTATAAAGAAAGTAACTAGGTGATTGAACTGATGATAAGCATCCACATATGCTGATGTTCAATTCCGATTAGGCTCAATACACTAATCTACTGCACTTCATTCTTCCTCTTCTTTGTTGTTGTTGTCCTGTCACATACCGTACCTATATTGTTGCTTTCGCACTATTCTCTACTTTTCTTCACACAACACAACACACCACTCTCACCTTCACATCGAAATCCATCTAGTATATATATCTATACCAAGGATTTCATCATCTTTCTAGTCGGCATCTGGAATACTCAATATTTTCTCAAACTCTGGTCTGTCAGCTAAATCCTTGCTTACTAAGTGATGCATATCAAGGAGATATTTATAGACATCAATTATGTCGGCCAACCATGAATGATCCCTCAAGAAACTTGATCACCATCAATTTCTTATCTGGATTAAGGTTTGATGCTCTACCGGTCAGTTCTTCCTTAGTCTACTATGCCAAATAGGAACCTAACGCTTAGGTGCTCATATCTCTTCACTCTTTCATCACCGGAGGCTCAATCTCTGGAATGTATCAGTCATGGTACTCCTCTTGACTTCCCCAAGTCTGCATTCTGCTAAGATACTTCATCTAAGAGATCCAGACCTGATTGTTAGACCTTGCTGCATGCTCTGTTCTTGGTCACCAGACCAAAATATTCTTCAATCTGACTTCTGGTATAGACATACCATGTCCTGCGGATGTGTGGGATGGACTTTGTTGCCATCAATGACAACATTCATGAAGCCACACAGTGTCTCTTGCCAACACCTATCACTACTGATCTGGTAATTTGGGTAGCATGGGAATCAGTAGAAATGGCTACTTTGAAATTTCATGGCCTTGTTCAGTAATTCAAGCATTGAAATTTTAGCATCACCAATAATCTCCAAGAAATTGTCCCTGTTTGAAATGATGGAAATTGTTCACATCTCTCAAAGTAATTCCTCTTACAATAATCTTGAGAATGAGCTTTGTTGCAGTGTGGCAATCAACACACACTCCTAGTTTCTTAAGAACTCTAATAGTTGTTCCATGGGGCATGTTCAACAAACCAAATGCAATTGCCAACTTCTCACCTTGGTGGTAGAGAAATAATGATATATGAGACTTTGAAACTACAAAATACCGTATTCTCCTCATTTACCTCACAACCACCACAGGTTTAATAGCAGCTCAATGATAAAGTTTTGGGTTCTCTCAAGACAGCTAGCACTGTCAAGAAGGTTAACCATGAACTCATAACAACCAGTTGTAGCTTGGATGCAATAAGGTTTCCTTATGTGACTAAAACACGTACAACCCTTAACTATATGAATATATTATATAATAATACATTAATGTATGTATTTTTCCCCTCTACAACCACATGTGTGTGTGGGAGATTGCATAGATATATGGGTTTATTTGATTACATGAGATTGGCCATATTAAGAGTATGTTTTTTTATATTCAAAGACATGGGCGTCGTTGTTGCCTTAACAACCTTGAATGTCTTGTGTCACAATTCTAATTGGTGAGCATAGCCATTGCTTGACAACCCTATCAAATGATTATGTTATCTTGTCTTGCCCTTATGATTGCACCACAGAGGGTAGTGTGTGATCTTCTTGTTATCATTTCTATTTGTCTATGGATGTTTTTGTTGTTACTTCAGTCATAAGTATAGTTGTATGATTGAGATCAGTGTTGGGAAATTTTATTGTGTTTTAGTCCTTGTGAGCTTTATGTGCTTGTTCATTACTTATGAATGCATGTTGATCCTATTGGCATTGGGTGTAGATGATAGGGTGGGCATGGAAGTAGTTCCCAATGCGGCATTGAGAAAGAGTGCTCACTTGTAGGCCCATTGGAGGAAACATGAATTATGTGTTTTGTGCAAGGCTTGTATTTTTCAGATGAGTACATTTGTTTACCTACTTCCTTCTTGATTCCCCTATCCTCTTGCACCTCCTTATATGAGCAGTGCTTCATTGGCATGATTACCAAGTGCCTTATTTATGCCCTTCATGAACCATGTGCTTATGATGTGTTCATGTGAGCTATGAGACTTGTGGTATCCCTTGTATGGCTAAGTATATATGCCTTCCTGTCCCTTTTTATTTTATGCTTATGTATGTGCCATGTGATCATCTCCGAGCATGGGGGGTGGACCCTTGAGGTACCACATGGTAGGGTGGTGTGCACTCACCACCATTGGTGACTTGTGATCCATGAATTGATATGACTTCGTAGTGACTGTCCTTCATCTTCAGCTTGTGAGCATTTTGTATTCTTCATCTATCTAATTGTAAGAATGATGTATTGTAAATTCATAATTTGTAAATTATGAGACACTCCAACCTAGAGAATGATGTGACTATCTTATGTAATGTCATTTTAGTGGCTATGTAATTTATTCAATTTTTTTTTGTTTTCATTAATTGTTATTAACTCATATCTCCTTTGGTGTTTAAAAGAAAGTATACAATGTTGTTTTGAAACTTGATCTTAGACATTCTCATAATGTTCTTGTATGATAGAATGAACAAAATCGTATCACATCTACTCATGAATGTTTTATCCTATCTATAGTTGTAAGGATGTTTACAATTACTTCTTTCTATATTGATGTATGTTTTTAACGCTTTAAATATTGGTGTCCCTTCGTCTGGTTTACCTAAAAAGGTGTCATGGATGCCTTATCCTACACCTTGTTTGCCTTCCTTGCCTTTGTGCGATGGGGTTTTAGGGGTAGGTGGAAACATTTTTGGGTTTCATGTCATGACCACATGGCTAATGTGGGCATGACATGTGGTTTCTTCGTGTCATGACCACATGGCAAATGTGGCCATGACATTTGGTATTAGAACCAAGTTTCAACATTGGGAGCTCTGGGGTATTTGTACGTCGTTGGGTCAACATGGAATGGATTTGACGTGGTTGTGACCCTCGTCCTACTCTATGTAGTTTTGAGAGAGTGAGGTTGTGGACTGAAAACCAACCTTCATCTTGGAGGAATATCCATCCTCTTATTTTGTCATCATGGTGGCTTTGTCACACGATTATCAAAGTCTTCTGATTGTGTTTTTTGTGGTGGTTATGTTCCTCCTTGTTGATTCTCCTCTTGAGTAAGTTGGTCTAGATCGTGAAGGTTGTGTTGTGCCCTTCCTCACCCTTGTGTATTTTCTGGAGTGTGGTGTTGTTCCTTAGTATGCACTCTATGTGGTTGGGATTAGAGGTTAGCATCATGGGAATAGTTAGGCTTGTGTTGCACCTTGTTGAGGGATATGCTTTTGGTTGTGAATGTGAAGATGTTTTGTTCTTTGGAAGAAAAATGAAGTCTTAATGCTTGTTGATTAAATTCCTACTTTGTGTACTTCGCGTGCATATATCATATTGTAAGAATTGCATACCTTATTGAATTCCTAACCCTTGTTATCATGTGGGAATTGGCATTGTCTCCTTTGGGTTGGGTAACTAGAAATGCTTGCATGAAATGTATCTTGCTTTGAATTTTATGATTGCAAGTCATTAGTGTATGTTTACATTGCTTTTGATTGTAAAAGGTTAAGAGAGAAAGAGTTGTAAATGAGGTATATGCTTGGTCATTGTTAAGAAATAACGTATGTCTTTGAAATGTTACAATGGTGAATTGTGTTCTTGGTGACCCTTCTGCTAAGTACTTCCATAATGGGAATTTTGCATATTATAATTTTGCTTTTGTATGAATTTGATATCAAGTTATGCATACCTGTTGTGGAGAAAATGTTTGACATCTTTTGGTAAAATACTAAATTAGGGACTTGAGCTTGCTATTAGATTCTTCTTATGATATACCTCTACTTTATGAGCTTTGTTGTTAGGTATATGTAATGTTTGTAGTACATATGTAGTATGGTATGGTTTATCAATAACTCCATGATGAGTGATGTGTTGTGAGTCACCATCTTGCAAGTTGAAATAATATTGTTTGATTCATTTATGACCTAGTAAGCAAGTGCTAGTATTTTGGTGTACTTGTTTGGGGTGTATGGCATTGTCTCTGAATGTGAAGTTACAATTAGAATTCCATTTATGCCTTAGAAAGGTTAATTCAAATTGGAGTTAGATAGACTTCATAGAAATGTTTATGGTAAGTATTATATGACCTTGTGTATGAAAGTTCTTCTTCACTAAGTAATGAATGGTAAAGGAAAATTGTGTCATGTGTTACCTTGTGGATGTGAATACCTGTTATGAGAGTACTTTCTATGTGTTGTGAATATCCCGTACATGATTTGTGTACTCATGATCTTGTGATACTAGGTATCCATCCATGGGTTGATTGTATAGCTACAAGTTTGGTGGAGTCATGCTTGTCTAGTTGCTTGTTTGTACACCTTGTAAGGTCCAACCTTGGAGTAGGAGACCTTCCATGTGTGGAGTTAAGTAGTGGAGAGGAAGAACTTAGGAATCTATGGCGACATGTTGTGACATTGGTTTGGGGTAACCCAACTAACCATATCTTCCTATGCAAGAGTACCGCCTACATCTCCTTAGAGAATGGACCTTTGAGAGGTTCATAGTGCTATCCTATCATGCATTGTTTCCTTATTGATACTATTGGCATCTGACTTGGGAATCTTGGTTATGGTTTAGTATGGGCACGTAATTTGTTTGAGGCCATGTTACTTGGTGCAGGTTTGCTCTTACCTTTGGTATCTTATTTTGAGTTGGATGTGTAGTAATTTGGGAACATTGGCACTATGATAGAGTAGCATTTATACTAGAAGTATATGTTTAACTATAATCATATTAGAGTATTTATTGAGGTGCATTGGACTTGTGCTAAGTTATGGTAGTTGTGTGCATCGACACCTATTTGACATGATATGATTGGATGAGATACCACACCACACTGATGTTCCAACGTAGTGTTGGTGTTGATGATGTGTTACCCTTTGGAGGGCATGATTCCATGTAGTCATACGTGAAGGTGTATTTGTTACTACCTATCTACATGATGTTATTGCATTTGTTGTGTTTGCATAGCACATGTAGTGATTGTGATTACCCTCCTTCCTTATTGGTGACTTAATGTTAGTCACATTGTGACGTAATGTGCATTTTCATGGTTTGTGATCTTTCAGTTATTGGTGACTTTATTTATCTTGCTTGTGACAACCAGCAACGTTATTTTATCTTGATTATAAGTAGCTTAGCCAAAAATCTTTGAATATTCCTTTTTCACTTGACTCTTGTGGTTACGTTTCTTTATTGTTGAAATTGCGTGCATTTATTTATTTTATTGTTGATTTTAGAAACTTCTTTTTTTGGTATTTTTGAAAATTTGTGTTGGTTAAGCTAGGTTCTTCCTATTTTCAAGTGTTGGTCTTGTGTTGTGCTATTCTTCTCACCATGTCAATGGAATGACCTCTGGTAGAGTGTATATAAGGAAGTAGACGTGGGAAAACTTTGGAGGATGGGGGTAAGTGGTGCAGGAGCACCTAGATGTTTAAGTTTTGTTTAATGTTCAAGTTGTCTTGTTTTGTTCAATAAGGTCTTGGAGACCATTTATATGTTCTCATAAGGTTTGAAAGCCATATTTGTAATGGACTTTGTCCAAATGTCAAAAAATAGCTATTATCTTGTAGTAGTCCTCAAGATGACAGTCTTGTGTCAAGTAGGCAGTCATAGGGAGTCATTAAGTTTTAATGTTTGTATAGGATAGTCAATTAAATTTCCATGTTGTAAGCCTTTAAAGGCATGCCATGGGTTTAGAAGTTTGTGAGAACTTTATCTAAGGTTAACAAAAGATTAGAAAGACATCTTCTAAACATAACATAGTCGGCGGACAGTCAGTTCTAAGACAGTTTCAAGAAGACAGTTTCTATTTTAAAGCTGCAATTAGAAATCAAGAGGGGAAATCAATGGTTTTGGGTAGTTTGGATCGACCCCTGGCATTCCATACATTGTAAGAGGCTTGTATTAAGCCAAGGAAAGTTGTATGGTGGAGGGAATTCAATAGATTTGAAAGATATAGCAAAAAGACTACTATTTTCTACTTTTCCTATTTTTTTCTAATTTTTATATGTTGTTTTCCTATCGTACCCATGCCTGTACAGAATTTTCATGGCACAAGGGTATAATGGTTGGATAGAGTACTGAAATACCTTTGCATTGGATCTTGTTTGGACTCCTATCATTAATCTTGCTGAGAGAAATCAATGATTTACCATAGACTGTCTTAAAACTGCTGTTACAACCATTAATTTATTATTTTCTGCATAAATCCGTACTTGTACGGCTGAGTAGGGGTTGGTGCTTGGGATGGTTGTTTAGGGTGTTGAGTTACCTATCCTTTACATTTGGTTTGGGGCCTTGACTCCATTGATTAGCTCTGCATTTCTCTTTTGTCTGAAAGAGGTTTGAAAAACCTAGTTTAGGGCTTTGTTTGAATACCCAATGGATTTCTGCCCATTCCATTGATCTTTGTCTACCCTAATCAATGGAATGGGTTGTATGTTAGTGAGGGCAAGGTCTTGTAAAGGATTTGGTGGTAGGAGAATGGTGGGGTCTGAGTTTAACCTGTAAATGACCCTACAGTAGTCTTGTGTTGGAGCTTGGAGTAGAGGACAGCAGCAAGTCATGTGTTGGCCACTGTCTAAGGAAGTGGAGTTGGCTTGAAACACCAATCATTAGCAATGATGCAAGTTACCCTAGATCTAGAAATGATCCTTTGACAAGAAATATGGAGGTAGTCACTACAAGAAGGTGATAGGTCTCTTGATGATAGTCACTGCAGAGAAGGCTTGTAGACAACCACTATCAAGAAGATAAGAGATTTGGTTGTCAAGTTATTGCTTTGCCAATGAAGGCATTAGGGTAAATGCATGCTATAGGTTTGGCAAGTGGCTTTGAGATTGTGTTTGTACAGAGGGAGATCATCCCAAGGTGGATGTTGTGACTATCTTGGAAAGGTAGAATGAGACTGTTGTCCTGCAGGTCTGTGTAGAAGAGTTGAAGGAATGTCAGATGGAGTTGGGCATCTTGGAATGTGTAGAATGAAGTTATTGGGTCAGAGACCATGTGTTGGTCATGCTGTGTTATGCAAAAAATGCTAGTATGAAGTTGATTTGACTTATTCCTCTGCATCATATTGGTATCAGAGCTAGCTAGTAGATCCTTAAGGGTGTAGTGGATCTTGTGAAGAAGTTAAGGGTTTGTGAAAGTTGTAAAGATGCCTCCTAAAAATTAGATGGCAAGAGAGAATTTTGAGTTGAGAGAAGCCTTAGAGGCAAGAGACAAAGAGTTGAGGGACATAAGAGAGCAGGATGCTGCAAGGGACAGAGAGTTGATGCAAGTGAGAAGAGAGAATGCAACAATCTTGGCTAGATTGGAAGCATTGGAGAAGAATCCTAGAAAGGATGAACAAGAAGGTTCAGAAGGAGATGAGGATGCAGATGAGAATCCTCCTGAGGATGAGTTAGATGCTAAAGAGAAGAAGTTTGTGAGATTGCTAAAGGCAGTCCAAGGAAGTGGAACAAAGGCAAACATAGAGTTACCTATCTATCAGGGGAAGATGGATAGTGAAGAGGTATTAGGGTGGATAGATGCCCTGGAAAATTTTTTTGAGTATGAGGAGATGAGTGATGAAAAGAAGATCAAGTTTGCAAAAACAAAACTGAGAGGAACAACACTTACCTGGTGGAGTAGTGTGCAGACAGAAAGAGTGGCTAGAGGTGCATCAAAAATCACTTCTTGGGGTAGAATGAAGGATATGATGAAGGACCAATTCCTTCCATCTGATTACTCCATTCAGACAAAGAGGATGAGGCAGAATCTAAAACAGAAGGACATGGATGTTATGTCCTATACTGAGCAATTTCATAAGCTTAGTATTAGAGGGGGATTGGAAGATGAAGAAGAGAAAGTGGCAAGGTACCTTAATGGGCTTAGGTATAACTTGCAAGATGAGATTGGTTTGTCAGTACCAAAATCACTTGGAGAGTGTTTTTAGTTATCCATCAAGGCTAGAGAGAGAGTGAAGAGGAAGCAAGAAAGGCAAGGAGGTTATGGAAGCGGAAACAAAGGTAGGGGCAGACCTACTACTAAAGTTCAAAACAACAATGAGAAGGGTAAGGAGATGTCTACAGATCAGAGAGGTGGATATAGAGGTGGAGGTAGATTTAGATCAGGAAGAGGAGTGTTCACAGGCAGATGTTATCACTGCAATGAGGTGGGACACACATCTTTCAACTGTCGTAAGAAGGATGGTGTTGACAAGACCAAGGATCGAAGAGTTCACTTGGCACAAGAGGAGGAGAAGCCAGAAGAACCAGAAATGTCGTCAGCATCTCCAATGATGGATGCAGAAATGCTCATGGTGGAGAAAGGTACAATGTAGCAACCACCACAGGTATCTATTTTTAGAACTAATTATTTAAGCCATGGAAAGATATGCAAGTTGATTGTAGACTCAGGTTCTCATGATAATCTAGTTTCTTAGGAAATGGTGAATAAGTTGGGGTTGAAAACATTTGATCATCCTAGTCCTTACAATGTCACTTGGGTGAGTCAAGAGCAGCAGGTAAGGGTCACTCAGAAGGCTTATGTTGATTTCATAATTGGTCCATATCAGGACTATGTTTTGTGTGATGTTATTCCTATGACATGTGGGCATATCATTTTGGGTAGACCATGGCAGTCTTTGAGAAGGACAATTCATGATAGGTATACTAATACCTATGTGGTGCACAAAGATGGCAAGACGTTCAAACTGATTCCTTTACCTTGTGAAGAGAAGAAGGAACATGTCACTATTTGTTTTGGATAGAAACTACAGTTGAGTATGTAGGTTAAAGATGATGGGAAGCAGCAGGAACAATTGCAACAACAGAAGGTGGATGACAGTCCTAGAGAGCAGCAGGCTTGGGACTTGAGTTATGTCAAAGTTGGAGACATTGAGTGCCCTCTAAAGAGGCAGAAGAAGGAAGGCAAATAGCAGATAGTCCAGGGAGGAATGAATCAGAACCTCTAGTTGAGAAAAGCTGAAGCATTGCAGCAGCACGGACATCACAACAAGTTTTATGTTACTAACACTACTTACAGGAGCCATACAGGTTGGAGAAGGAGGAAGATTACTCTTGGAGAGTTCATGTTTCCCAGTCAGAGGAACTTTCCAACAACATGGAAGAATGGATGGAACAGATCCCCTAACTCTTGGGACAAGAGTTTTCATCATGCGGGGGAGTATGGTGCAGGAGCACCTAGATGTTTAAGTTTTGGTTAATGTTCAAGTTGTCTTGTTTTGTTCAATAAGGTCTTGGAGACCATTTATATGTTCTCATAAGGTTTGAAAACCATTTTTGTAATGGACTTTGTCCAAATGTCAAAAAATAGCTATTATCTTGTAGTAGTCCTCAAGAGGACAGTCTTGTGTCAAGTAGGCAGTCATAGGGAGTCATTAAGTTTTAATGTTTGTATAGCATAGTCAATTAAATTTCTATGTTGTAAGCCTTTAAAGGCATGTCATGGGTTTAGAAGTTTGTGAGAACTTTATCTAAGGTTAAAAAAAGATTAGAAAGACATCTTCTAAACATAACATAGTCGGTGGACAGTCAGTTCTAAGACAGTTTCTATTTTAAAGCTGCAGTTAGAAATCAAGAGGGGAAATCGATGGTTTTGGGTAGTTTGGATCGACCCTTGGCATTCCATGCATTGTAAAAGGCTTGTATTAAGCCAAGGAAAGTTGTATGGTGGAGGGAATTCAATAGATTTGAAAGATATAGCAAAAAGACTACTATTTTCTGCTTTTCCTATTTTTTTTTATTTTTATATGTTTTTTTCCTACCGTACCAGTGCTTGTATGGAATTTTCATGGCACAAGGGTATAATGGTTGGATAGAGTACTGAAATACCTTTGCATTGGATCTTGTTTGGACTCCTATCATTAATCTTGCTGAGAGAAATCAATGATTTACCATAGACTATCTTAAAACTGTTGTTACAACCCTTAATTTATTGTTTTCTGCATAAATCCGTACTTGTACGACTGAGTAGAGCTTGGTGTTTGGGATGGTTGTTTAGGGTGTTGAGTTACCTATCCTTTGCATTATGTTTGGGCCCTTGACTCCATTGATTAGCTCTGCATTTCTCTTTTGTCTGAAAGAGGTTTGAAAAACCTAGTTTAGGGGCTTTGTTTGAATACCCGATGGATTTCTGCCCATTCCATTGATCTTTGTCTGCCCTAATCAATGGAATGGGTTGTATGTTAGTGAGGGCAAGGTATTGTAAAGGATTTGGTGGCAAGAGAATGGTGGGGTCTGAGTTTAACCTGTAAATGACCCTGCAGCAGTCTTGTGTTGGAGCTTGGAGTAGAGGACAGCAGCAAGTCATGTGTTGGCCACTGTCTGAGGAAGTGGAGTTGGCTTGAAACACCAATCATTAGCAATGATGCAAGTTACCCTAGATCTAGAAATGATCCTTTGACAAGAAATATGGAGGTAGTCACTACAAGAAGGTGATAGGTCTCTTGATGATAGTCACTGCAGAGAAGGCTTGTAGACAGCCACTATCAAGAAGATAAGAGATTTGGTTGTCAAGTTATTGCTTTGCCAATGAAGGCATTAGGGTAAATGCATGCTATAGGTTTGGCAAGTGGCTTTGAGATTGTGTTTGTACAGAGGGAGATCATCCCAAGGTGGATGTTGTGACTATCTTGGAAAGGTAGAATGAGACTGTTGTCCTGCAGGTCTGTGTAGAAGAGTTGAAGGAATGTCAGATGGAGTTGGGCATCTTGGAAGGTGTAGAATGAAGTTATTGAGTCAGAGACCATGTGTTGGTCATGCTGTGTTATGCAAAAAATGCTAGTATGAAGTTGATTTGACTTATTCCTCTACATCAGTAAGTGTGGGCTCATATGGGATAGTCATCATCCACTTACCTTGCTAGTGGTTTATGTTCTTATGCTGACTATTTGTTGGAGGCTAAACCCCTTATACAAAAAAGAGGTAGGTCATTTGTGGAAATCTATGGAGGGGCCCCCAGGTGCGTGACCTTGAGACCATCATTCCACTTGATTTTTGGATCTTTGGTTACTTGGCACTGATAATTGGTTACGTAGTTCTATGATGAGACTGTTGCGTCCCTGTGGACCTATATGTGAACCTTGTGTTGTTATCCCTATGATGTGGATGAATGAAAATGGTTGTTTAGTTATAAGATATACATTTGATTTATCTGCATATGAGTTGATGTTTTCTTTGTAAACATGTTGTACGATGTGTGAATTTCTCAATGCATGTGTGAAAATATTTAATGATCATGAGATTCTGTGTTGAGTTCAATCAATAGAATGTGTTTTGTGCTAGTATAAATGTGCAAATTGATAGGGTGAGCAACTAAATTTCTATTTGAGACAGTAAATTCTAGAGAAAACTAATTCTTATGGCCTTAATTCCTTGTTTACTTAGAGGAAATTGTTACATGATAATGTATGTTTTAAATGATATTGCGTACATTGCCTCTTCTCACTGTGTACTAGGATATTTTGGCATGTAATTGTGTATGTCATGAGGAATGTGATAACCTGATTTTTATAATTATATCAAGTTTCATGGACTAATGTGTGTTATGTCTACATTTTAACATTGTGACTTCCAGGAGTACGTCAAGCTCTTGGGGGGGGGGGAGGGGGGAGGATGTAGTGCCTCCCTGGTTCTGGCCTTATTGAGGTGACATCGAGGTATGAGATTCAGATTCATGTGATGTTGAGATACTGATGTTTCATTTATGTTGATATCCTTGATGATGATTATGTTGTGATTTCACGATTAGATCTATTGTGACATGATTATGGTGTACTGAATGATGTGTAATGTTACAGTTCATATTGTGATTGAATGTACATGTGGAGAGCATGGCACCGTGACATTGGAACACTATGCGAATGATTATGGATGCTAGAATCATTCAATGTGGTCTATTTAGGCTTCGACTATTATTTGATGTATTTGTGTAGTGTCATAATGTGTTTTGAGTGATGCAGGTACCAAGCATCGACTCCACCTGGCTTCATAGGTTTGAGCATGCCTAATGCCCCAATGGTGGTGAGTTGGAGATGACACTGGCCATACACCTTAGCTTCATCATCATCTCCATTCAGGGATGAGTTTGCAATGTTGTGACCCTTCGACACCACCTGGTTAGCATTCAGCTATCCTACCCTTTTGTGAGTCAGACCTGTGTGGTTTTAGTGTTTGGGTCTATTTCTTGTGGTTATGCTTTCATGTGTGTGTTCGTTATTTAATTTTATTTGTGGCGTAGTGTTAGTGTATGGTCTTGGTGGATAGTGACCGTATGGGGTTCATGAGATGGGTTAATTCTAATCCTATGGTCATCTATTTATTTTATAAACCCAAAAATAATATATTGTGATCCTTTTTTTGAATTTAAAAAAAAAGGGCTATACATTTTGGGGGGATCATCATTATTCTTACCAATGAATTCTCTAGAATTTGGGGGAAAAAAGGAGAGGACCTAGGGTTTGGGGAGGGTGGCTGGAAGGTAGGGAGGATGTTGTCCAAGGTCAAGTTCATGGCCTTACTCCTACCTCTTTCTTTCACGAGTAAGTTTTCTGAAATCCTTTGCAACAAACCCATTTTGTACATATTCTAAATCATTGTATTCGCTAAGATACATCTCTTTTAGACATTCTATAGAATCAGCTTTCGGGTTGTCTATGCTTTCACATTTGTGGCATTCACATCTGTTAGAGCTTGTCCAACTAGAATACCTGACAAATTTCTCTATCCTTCATGCTTTAATGAACGTTCCTACCCTGTTCCAAAGCTTCCATTCTAGCACAACGAGGATGTCGTGAGAGCCATAGTTTTGGCTTACATCTGCCATTTGCATTGCATGAACATTTCTAAAACCATTTCAACAAATCCATGTTTGTACATATCTAAGAATTATTGCAGCTTATGTGACCATATGTCTTTGAGACATTCTGTCAAACAGTGCGCGAGCCTTTTCTTCACTTCACGGTTGGCATACATGTCTATCAACGTACTTGCAGTTAAAACATCTGACAAATATTTCCCGTTTCATTATATTTATTGGATGACCATACCTTGTTCCTAAGTTCTCATTTTGGCATGGGCAGGGAGGATGCTGGCAAAGGTTTGAGAATTTGGCTTTACACCTGATAATAGCATTTTCTTATAAATTTCTAAAGCCTTTTTAACTAATCCACTTTGTGCATGTCTTGCGACCATTGCAGTTCATGAGACTGCATTTCTTTTAGGTATTTTGTGAGATAGTTTACATGCCTTGTCTATGCTTCCACATTTGCATACATGTTTACCAGGGTGATTGCAGCTTCAACATCTGATAGGAATCCCCCTCTCGTATGCTTGATGGAAGTACATACCTTGTTCCAAGGCATTAGACTAAAACTCTGGCTGTTTTATTTATTTTTTAAATAAAAACATTTACAAAAATTATGGTGTTACATGCTAGAAACCAGGCACTTGACTAAAATTATAGTCAATTAATATTACATATAAAACATGCCCCCTTTATTAAATTTGTAGTTACACTTGTTGGTAACATGTCACTACTGATCTAGTAGTTTGGGTAGCATGGGAATCAGTAGCAATGGCTACTTTGAAATTCCATGGCCTTCTTCAGTAAGCATTGAAATTTTAGCATCACCAATAATCTCTCAGAAATTTTCCCTGTTTAAAATGATGGAAATTGTTCACATCTCTCACAACAATTCCTCTTGCAACAATCTTAAGAATGAGCTTTGTTGTAGTGTGGCAATCAACACACACTCCAAGGTTCTTAACAACTGTAATAGTTGTTCCATGGGGCATGTTCAACAAACCAAATGCAATTGCCAACTTCTCACCTTCGTGGTAGAGAAATAATGATATCCAAGAATTTGAAAGTAGAAAATACCCTATTGTCCTCATTTACCAGCAGCAAGTAAACACATCCTCACAACCACCATAGGTTTAATGGAAGCTCAACGATAAAATTTTGGGTACCCTCAAGATAGCTAGCACTATCAAGAAGGTTAACCATGAACTCATAACAACCAGCTGTAGCTTGGATGCAATAAGATTTCCTTATGTGACTAAAACATGTGTAACTCTTAACTATCTGAATATATTATATAATAAGACATTAATGTATGTATTTTTCCCCTCTACAACCACATGGGTGTGTGGGAGATTGCATATATATATAGTTTTATTTGATTAGATGAGATTGGTCATATTAAGAGTATGTTTTTTTTATATTCAAAGACATGGGCGCCGGTGTTGCCTTGACAACCATGAATGTCTTGTGTCATAGTTTTGATTAGTGAGCATAGTCATTGCTTGACAACCCTGTCAAATGATTATGTTATCATGTCTTGCCCTTATGATTGCATCCCAGAGGGTAGTGTTGTGATCTTCTTGTTATCATTTCCATTTGTTTATGGATGTTGTTTTTGTTACTTCAGTGATAAGTATAGTTGTATGATTGAGATCAGTGTTGGGAAATTTTATTGTGTTTTAGGCCTTATGTGCTTGTTCATTACTTATGAATGCATGTTGAGCCTGTTGGCATTGAGTGTAGATGATAGGGTAGGCATGGAAGCAGTTCCCAATTCAGCATTGAGCAAGAGTGCTCACTTGTAGGCCCATTGGAGGAAACATGAATTATGTGTTTTGTTCCAAGGCTTGTATTTATTCCCTTTGTGAACCATGTGCTTATGATGTGTTCATGTGAGCTATGAGACTTGTGGTATCCCTTGTGTGGCTGAGTATATATGCCTTCATGTCCCTTTTTCTTTTATGCTTGTGTATGGGCCATGTGATCATCTCCAAGCATGGGGGGTGGACCTTTGATGTACAACATGGTAGGGTGGTGTGCACCCACTGCCATTGGGGACTTGTGATCCGTGATTGATATGACTTCGTAGCGGTTGTCCTTCATCTTCAACTTTTGAGCATTGTGTATTCTTCAACTATCTAATTGTAACAATGATGTAAATCATTCTTGTAGCATTGTAAATTGGTAATTTGTAAATTATGAGATGCTCCAACCTAGAGAACGATGTGACTATCTTATGTAATGTCATTTATTCAATCTTTCATGTTTTCATTAATTGTTATTAACTGATATCTCCTTTGGTGTTTAAAAGAAAGTAGACAATGCTAGTTTGAAACTTGATCTTAGACATTCTCATAATGTTCTTGTATGATAGAATGAACAAAATCATATCACATCTACTCATGAATGTTTTATCCTATCTATAGTTGTAAGGATGTTTGGAATTACTTCTTTATGTATTCATGTATGTTTTCAACACTTTATGTTGGTGTCCCTTGATTTAGTTTACCTGATAAGGTGTCATGGATGCCTTATCCTACACCTATTTGCCTTCCCCACCTTTGTGTGACGAGATTTTAGGGGCAAGTGGAAATTTTTTTGGGGTTTTCATGTAATGACCACATGGCTAATGTGGGCATGACATGTTGTTTCTTCATGTCATGACCACATGGAAAATGTGGGCATGACACCATACATGTCTACAAGGGTAGCTGCAAATACAATATGTGACAAAATTCACATATCCTTTATGCTTTGATGGTTGTCCACACCATGTTCCCCAGATCCCATTTTGGCCTGGGCAAGGAGGATGTTGGATAAGGTTGTGCAATTTGATTTTACACTTGCTAATTTCATTTGGTTGAAATTTTCTTTTTTGCATTTGTGAAAGTTTTTAAAGCCTTATGAAAACTCCAATTCGTGCATATCTTGCAATCATTGTACTCCATGAGACAACATTTCTTTGAGGCATTGTGTCAAACAGTTCACATTCCTTATATATGCTTCCACACATTGTATACATGTCTCGTAGGGTAGTTGCAACTACAACATTTGACAAAATTCCTATATCTTTTATGTCTATACCGTGTTCCAAAGATACCATTTCTAAGGTTTTGAAATTTGGCTTTGCACTTGCCAATTGCATTTGCTTGAAAGTTTCTAAAGCCTTATCAAAAAATCCATTTTGTTCATATATTGCAATCATTGCATTCCATGAGGTGACATTTCTTTGAGGCATCATGCCAAATTGTTCACATGCCTTGTCTATGCTTCCACACTTTGCATACATGTCTTCAAGGGTAGTTGCAACTACAACATCTAACAAAATTCCCATATCTTTTATCCTTTAATGGATGTCCATTTTGGCATAGGCAAGGAGGATACTGGCTAAGGTTGTGGAATTTGGCTTTACACCCGCCAATTGTATTTTCTTGAAAGTTTAAAAAGTCTCATCAAAAAAATCCGTTTTTTGCATATATTGCAATCATTGCATTCCATGAAATGGCATTTCATTTCAAGGCATCATGTCAAATAGTTCATGTACCTTGTCTATGCTTCCACACTTTGCATACATGTTTATAATGGTAGCTACATTTTGGTAGAGATAGGGAGGATGCTGGGAAAGGTTGTGGAATTTGGCTTTACACGCGCCAATTGCATTTGCTTGAAAGTTTCAAAAGTCTTTTTAACAAATCCATTTTTTGCATATCTTGCAATCATTGCATTCCATGAGAGGACATCTCTTTGTGGTGTTGTATCAAACAATCCACGTGCCTTGTCTATGCTTCCACACTTTGGATACATGTCTACAAGGGCAGCTGCAATTACAACATGTGACAAAGTTCCTATATCCTTTATGCTTTGATGGTTGTCCATACATTGTGCCAAAGATCCTATTTTGGTAGAGATAGGGAGGATGCTGGAAAAGGTTGTGGAATTTGGCTTTACACGTGCCAATTGCATTTACTTGAAAGTTTTTGAATAGTACAATTTTGTAAATCTTGAGGAAGATCTTGTAAATCTTGAATAGTACAAGTAAACATTATGACTTTCATGCAGCTATAGCAGTCCCATACCTCATAAAAACCTATTTCCTTAATATCCAACTATTTCACAACTCCAATGGTGGTGCTTGGACCACTTTATCACCTTCATTCCATTCATTTTAACAAGGCTTCAGGGATTATGAGTATAGGAATCTCCTAAGATGGTTGTTGGTCAATGCATATGGAGAAAAAGAATTCTTGTTGTTGCTACAGTCCTGTGACTATAAGTTTTTTTATGTGCTTTTGGCAAATGTAGTGAAAGTTTTAGGTATCCCACCAACTTGCCATGATACACCCATAGTGTTTTGACATCCTTTCTCTTTACAATACACTGAATGGATTTAAGAAGTAAAGATAATTCTTACTACACAATCACAAGTAATGAGCCCTAGCAACCATGGCAGAAATACCCCTGCTACACAAATATTTGTCAAGTTCAAAAGAGGAAATCATGAGCTAGCACTGCAAGCATGGATTCAAGAACTCTGACTTGGAGGAGACAACCTATATCCCATTACTCTCATATCAATCTTCCTGACAATATTTGGTCCACATTGAAATTTAAAAGAGACAAGATGCTAATGTACTGTTATGACTATCTTCTTCATTTATATCCCTTAGAGAATCTCACAATGTCTTCACTGCTCATACCTAGGTGCATTTTTGGATAGTGTTCGAAATGCAAATGGAAAGGAAGGTTCATATCATATCTTTTATATCCTTATAAAATAAATGATCACATCTTCTCATGACTCATAGATACTTTAATAATTAGAATGAGAGCCCACTATGGTCCTGTCATGGTTTAAGTCCCTTACACTAACTCTCAAATATCCCAAATGACTAAGTAATGATCCCGCTGTCCACCTCTAGACTATCTCTTAACACATTTTAGTCTAGTGATTAGTTTTAGGATTGTGTTAATAGTTAAACTTACATAATGATATGATTTTATAACCTCACAAAAATGGTTGATGATGATGTTCCTTCATTGATAAACTTACAGGCACCTTGTATCAATCACTATTTCTTGCACAGAGGTAGTCCTAAACCATTCAACTTGACTATTCTTTTAAAACTATGGTAGTCCTCCCAATGGGTTGAGTGTGTTTAGTAATGCCCCCTTGATGCCCTAGATAGTCTTCTAATGGTGTTATAAGTCTCCCTTACTATCAGAACCCTTGGGAAGAGGACTGTGGATTATTTCATTCAAGGTTTGTTGACCATACATGCAATCACCTTTCAGATAAATCCCTATAAAACTCATACATAGTTATGACATTGTTGGTTGTCCTTGTGTGGAGACTCAAACATGTAAACACTTCCTCATAATGGAACAATCCATTTTCTAATGAAGACTAATAGATTCTGCCCATAAGGTTTAACTTACTGGCCCAAACAATATGACAGTCAACCATGCCCTGATTTAGTAGCCTATCAAGGGATTGAGAATCCAACATAATGCTTGGGTATTCAGCAATCATGTTAAAAGATATCTTATGAGTGATGAATAACCCTATGAGGCAGATGACAATTTAATGAAACCATGACAACCCTTCTGCTGACCAAGATAATGATCTACAAACTAGGGTAACTTTATGCATCACAATAGTCTCAAAGTGCCTTTAGTTACAACTTAGAAGTTTATAACAATAAGAACATGATAACCTTAACAAACTTTCTCATAAAACCTTTATACAACTTCTTTCTTTGTGACCAAAATCCTTTCATGAAATGTACCTAGTATATTGTGATTGTCACAACAACCAACCCTTGAAACCCTTATTCAAACTCATTGATGGCTTTGGAGCTTCATTATTTTAGACTTGCAACCACTAGCACAGGCATTAAGCATGCATCAGAAGACACAAAAAGAAATCCCTTTCAACAGAATGGACACTAGGGTTTGGTGAGTTGCCATTGGCAACAAAACCCTAGGTCCTCTATATCTCATTTTGGAAGCAAAACCTACACAAAAGAATTAGTAAAACACCATATTATTTCAGTTCAAGCCCATAAATAGGTTAATCACCATGTAAATAGCATGAAATTATGTAAATGCAATGTATTTTGACCTCTAGTCATGGTTGTCATAGTTAAGACAACAATGGATCAATCCATTATCTCTTTTTATTTTTCCCAGAAAACCTTATGAAATATGGGCTCTAGTCAGGTAGAATGAATAACATACATCTCTAAATTTTGTTCACACATGTGCAAACTATTGAAATGAACTAGACAACTAAGAGGGGGGTGAATTAGTTGTCTCAAAACTTAAACAATTCTACACCTTAAAACACTAAACACTTGTCCATTGTTTGTTATGATTAAGTCATGAAAGCATAAACTCAGAAACATAAACACAATTGCAAGATCATACACAAGTGACACCAAATTTTTATGTGGAAAACCCTATTAAGGGAAAAACCATGGTGGATGTTAGTCCACAAGATATATAAGTTATAACAATACCAAAAATTAGAGGCTCACTGCCAATAGGGCTCACTTCCTAGAAAAAGGCTCACTGCTAAGGGGTGGCTCACTACCAAGGGTTTTGAACTGAGATAATAACATCTACTCCATGCCTAAATTCAGTTCCATTGAAGCGCAATATTCTTCCTCTGCTCTGCTTTGCCTTCTACACTTCTTCACTTAACTTCCCATTTTCACACACAGACTTCTTTTCCACGACCAAATTACAAGTATATATATCATTCATCAACCTTGGAATGTACATCAAGGTCAGCATTACATTCATCAACCATTGGAACAATCTCCAAGGTCGCTGACATTACAAACATTTAGAATATAGGTCTTGACCTAATACAAAATTATGCTAAGGAGAAGACACAAAATTATAAGCAAATCACATCACGCCTTAGCAAGGGACCAAATACAATCTTCTATGCTGCTACATGCTTCTACAATCTTCTATGAATCTCTGCAATTAGTGGAATCATCTGAGTCAGCTAAGACTGGAGCTCACAATATGTTATCTGGGAATAATCTTCAATTTTGATCTAAAATACTCCTTGTGGACCAATGCAAAGGTAGGAACATGATTAGGAGACATCCACAAGCACGTTGTAGTTGTCAGGAACATCCACACAACATCCAACCACTCGAACCATGAGATTTCTCCAACTGGAGCATAAGAACTCAACTATCATCAACTGTCACTAAAGAAAGATCGCTTGCCGACTGCCAAATCATGGACCATTGCAATTGTAGGTGCATATCATCATCCCAGACATCACTCTAGAAATGCAAACTAAAATACATAACTGTGGATGAATGTAGAGCAAAATACTTTCTCTTAGACACCTGTGAATGAATAGAAAAAGCAAGTTTTACTCTAGTGAACACAACTTCCTCAATTCTTCATACCAGAGACTCAAACTCAAAATATAGCATCTTGAGACATGCCTCTAAATAAATTCCAATCTGTAGACTGATATATTCAATCAACAAGAAATGCAGAACAATCTTTTGCACTATTCTTTTATCACCAACACACTGTCTTCACTACAATTTACTGCAATTGATTGTTTCTTCTGGAGGGGCAAATTTTCTCAATATCCTCAACATATAAAGCTTCTAAACAAATAACAAAATAGGATATAGTTGACACCAATGACAAAAAAGATATGTTGACATCAATGACAACATCGATTAGGCACATACTTGTAACAATCTCCCCCTTTGTCATCGATGGCAACATATGATGTGAAAAACCACAACAGCCATCATGATAAAATTCTCCCCCTTTCTCTTTACATATCTGCACTCTTTCTCTCTGAGTTTTTCACATGATTTCTCTCCCCCTTTGATATCAATGGAAAAGGGCACATACTTGCACTTTGCTATTCTAATCCAACTCTCCTCTAAACTCTTTGACTACTCCCCTTGAGCAGTAGCCCTTAAAGCATCAATCTAGATCTGGAGGTGGGACTCTAAACACCAATGGACTGATGCACTCTTGTGCATCTTAGTCTAGAGTAGGAGGTGTGATAACCCCTAACTTTTCTATGAGATACTCAAAAGTATCCTTAGGCAGAGGCTTGGTGAAGATGTCTGCAATATGATCTTTTGCAGACACATACTCCAACTTGACTTCATTCTTTGTTACCTTTTCTCTCAGAAAGTGATATCTTATTGATATATACTTTGTCCTTGAATGCATTACTAGATTCTTTGATATGTTTATGGCACTTGTATTGTCACAAAAGATTGCAATTGGATCTTCATACACAACTTTGATGTCCTTCAATGTCTGCTTGATCCATAACACTTGAGTGCAGCTACATGCTGCTGCAATGTATTCTGCTTCTGTAGTAGGTAGAGATATTGAGTCTTATTTCTTACTTAACTAGGATACCAAACTTTTTCCTAAGAAGAATGTACCTCCACTTGTACTTTTCCTATCATCCACATCTCTGGCCCAATCTGCATCAGTGTATGCATTGAGAGTGAAATCATGGTCTTTTGGATACCACAAACCATAATCCATTGTTCCTTTCAAATATCTTAGTATTCTCTTAACTACCATCACATGTGACTCTTTAGGTTCTGCTTGAAATCTTTCCACAAGACAAACTAGATGCATTATGTCAAGTTTGGTTTAGGTCAGATAAAGTAATCCTCCAATCATAGATCTATACCTTTTCTGATCTACCATAGGTGAGTCATCATTTTTGCTCAAATTATAACTAGTTACCATGGGAACTTGCTTACCGATTTAGAATCTTCCATCCCAAACTTCTTTAACAACTCTTTCACATACTTAGACTAAGAAATGAAGATACCTTTATCTGATTGATTGATTTACAGACTTAAAAAGAAGTTCATCTCACCAAACATGGACATTTCAAATTCATTTTACATTTCCCTAGCAAAAACCATGCACATACCCTCGTTGCCTCCAAAGATAATGTCATCAACAAAGACTGCAACAATTAGGATTTGTTCATCATGATCTTGAAATAGAGATTATTGTTAGTAGTACCCTTACTGAACCCTAACTATATCAAATATTTATCCAATCTTGCATACCAGGCCATGGGGGCTTGTTTTAGTCCATACAATGCTTTCTTCAATTTGCACACCATATCACCCTGATCTGATGACTGGAATCCTTCCAGTTGTTCAATATAGATTTATTCTTCCAATTCTTTATTCAAGAATGTAGATTTCACATCCATTTGATATACCTTGAAATCCTTGTGGGCTACAAATGCTAAAAACATTCATTTTATTGCTTCAATCCTTGCCACTGGTGCAAATGTTTCCTCAAAATCTATTCCTTCAACTTGAGAGTATCCTTTGCATACCAACCTTGCTTTGTTTCTTACCACTTCACCATTCTCATTCATTTTGTTCCTAAAGATCCATTCGGTACCAATTACATACTTGTTTTCTGGTCTAGGGATTAGATCCCAAGTCTGATTCTTTTCTGTCTGCATTAATTCTTCTTTCATAGCATTTACCCAGTTTTCATCACTACATGCTTCATTTACATTTTTAGGTTCCACTTGAGAAATCAAACAATAATTAACCTGTTCATCAGCAGCTCTTCTTCTGGTCTGAACTCCTTTACTCTTATTTCCTATGATTTGATCTTCAGAGTGATTTAACTTTACATACTTGGGTGTCTTAGTAATGATTTCTGAAGCTTGTTCTTCTTCTTCCTCTAAGTTTTCTTCATGTTGCACTACTACTTTGCTTGCAGGACATCTGATTCATCAGATTCATATCCACTTGACACCTTTTCCTTGCTATCATCAACTTTGACATTTGTACTCTTAATAATCTTCTTCAACCTGTTATTGTAACACCAGTAGGCCTTTCTCTTGGTAAAGTATCCAAGGAAGATAGCTTCATCACATCTTGCATCAAACTTACCTAGATCTTCATCTCTTCTGATATAACACTTACTTCCAAAAACTTTGAAATATTTCATAGTAGGAACTTTACCATGCCACAGTTCATAAGGAGTCTTGGAACTGTTACCTTTAACTTGGACTCTTTTTAGGATGTATACAGCAGTGTGAATTGCCTCTCTCCAATATACTTCTAGTAGGTCGGCCTCCTTCATCATTGTTTTGGCAGCCTCTTGAACTATCCTATTTTTCCTTTCAACTACTCCATTTTGTTGTGGAGTCCTAGGTGTAGATAATTATCTCTTTATCTCTTGTTCCTCATAGAAAAAGTTAAAATCATTTGATGTAAACTCTCCACATCTATCATACCTTAAGCACTTTATCTTTAAATCTAGCTCATTCTCAACCATTGCCTTGAATGCTTTGAACTTTTCTAGGGATTCTGCTTTTTCTTTTAAGAAAGTAACCCAAGTCATTCTAGAATAATCATCAATCAACAACATGAAATACTTGTCTCCTTGTAGACTTCTTACTCAGGTAGGTCCACATAGATCTGTATGCACTAATTTTAGTAGTCCATCAACAGATTGGTCCTTGCTCTTGAAACTTGTTCTTATCTGTTTTCCAAATTGGCACTCCTTGCACAAAGTATCAGCGGGCTTCACAAGCTTGGGCAAATCTCTTATAGCCTGAGTGGAACTTATCTTCACAATGTTGTCAAAATTGATATGACAAAACCTTCTATGCCACAACCAACTTTCATCATTTTGGGCCAAGGAACAATATTCACTAGTCCCTTTTAAATGATAAATGTTACCTCTTGTCTTCTTACCAATTGCAATCACTGTTCCGGATCTTTCCAAAATCTTGCATCCATTGTCCTTGAATCTAAGATCATAACCTTTGCCACATATTTGACCAACACTTAAGAGATTGTGCTTTAATTCCTTCACATATAATACATCATCAGTGTTATGCTTGCCATCAAAATAAATGGATCATTTTCCACAAATCTTACCAGCTGTATCATCACCAAACCTAACCAGTCCTCCATCATATCTTTCCAAACTTATGAACTTACTTTTGTCACCAGTCATGTGATGAGAGCATCCACTATCAATAACCCATTCATCTTTGTCTTCAACAACATGAGTAGCCAAGGCAATTTCCACTAGTTTTTCTTCCTTCACATAGCTCGCAAGATTAGTAGTCATAGGTTCTTCTTCAATAGAAATAAACAAGCATTCATTACCAGAAGTACTAGCATTATCTAGTTCACCATCTGATATTTCTTCATCATCATCAAGATCTTCAACATAATAACATTTCTTTGGGATTCTAGGTCTATCAAATCTTGGCTTAGGAACTCTTGTGGGGCATCTAGAAGCATAATGAACAACTTTACCACAACTGAAACATTTGAAAGGTAGTTTGCCTTTGAACTTACCAGTACCTCTGGGTAGACTATTAACAAAGTTGGCTTCAAATTCTTCAAGCTCATGATCTGGTTCCACCTTGTACTTGTCAGATCTGGGGGTTCTTTTTGAAATGTTAGCCTTGAAAGTAGCCTCTATCTTTGGAAGTGAATCACCAAGTTCTCTCATTTCAAAGGTTGTCAGCTTCCTGAGTAGATGATCTTTCATAATCTTTGTCACTGTCATTACTTCTTCAATTGTGACCATTTTATGACTATATGATTTAGGCAGTGATCTAAGAATTTTGTTCAGAACTTCAATATCCTTGATTCTGCCTCATACACTTCTAATGCTACTCATAAGTTCATTGACCTTTTGCATGAAGGATGTTATGTTGTCATCTTCACTCATCTTCAAGCATTCATATTTTGCCTTCAAACTCTGCAACTTGGCACTCTTCACAGATTCATCTCCTTCATATAGATTCTTCATCTTTTCCCAGATTTCATAAGCAGTTTCTAGCTCCATGATCTTTGTTACTTCGATGTTGGATAAGGCACTCACCAAGGCATCTTTGGCTTTTATGATCAACTCAAATTCCTTGATCTCATATTTAGTTTGCAGACCATTCTTCAATATTTCATACTTATTTTTAGTTATTTTCCAAACACTATAACCCAAGCAGAGGAGATGGGTTTTCATGCAGATCTTCTAGTTGGAGTAGTTCATTCCACCAAACTACAGACTTTCCTTCTTATATGACATCCTCAATTAGCCTCAAGTGGTCAAGCTTTCTTCTGAGGAACTTGGCTTTGATACCAATTGTTGAAATGAACCAGACAACTAAGAGGAGAGGTGAATAAGTTGTCTCAAAACTTAAACAATTCTACACCTTAAAACATTAAACACTTGTCCATTGTTTGTTATGATTAAGTCATGAAAGCATAAACTCAGAAACATATACACAATTGCAAGATCATACACAAGTGACACTAGATTTTTATGTGGAAAACCTTGTTAAGAGAAAAATCACGGTGGATGTTAGTCCACAAGATATATAAGTTATAACAATACCAAAAATCAAATGCTCACTGCCCAAAAAATGGCTCACTTCCAAGGGGTGGCTCATTTCCAAGGGTTTTGAACTAAGATAATAGCATCTACTCCATGCCTAAATTTAGTTCCATTAAAGCGCAATATTCTTCCTCTGCTCTGGTCTGCCTTCTACACTTCTTCACTTAACTTCCCATTTTCACACACAGACTTCTTTTCCACGACCAAATTACAAGTATATATATCATGAACATCAACCTTGGAATGTACATCAAGGTCGACATTACATTCATCAACCATTGGAACAATCTCCAAGGTTGGCATTACAAACATTTACAAAATACGTCTTGACCTAATACAAAATTATGTTAAGGAGAAGACACAAAATTATAAGCGGATCACATCGTGCCTTAGCAAGGGCCCAAATACAATCTTCTACACCACTACATGCTTCTACAATCTTCTATGAATCTCCACAATTAGTGGAATCATCTGAGTCGGCTAAGACTGGAGCTCGCACTATGTTATCTGGGAACAGTCTTCAATTCTAATCTAAAATACTCCTTGCAGACCAATGCAAAGCTAGGAACATGATTAGGAGACATCCACAAGCACGTTGTAGTCACCAGGAACATTTGCACAACATCTAACCACTCAAACCATGAGATTTATCCAACCGAAGCATAGGAACTCAACTATCATCAACTGTCACTAAAGAAAGATCACTTGCAGACCGCTAAATCATCGACCATTGCAATTGTAGGTGCATATCATCATCGTAGACATCACTCTAGAACTACAGACTGAAATACATAATTGCGGAGGAATGCGGAGCAAAATGCTTTCTCTTCGAGACCAGTGAATGAAATGAAAAAATAGGTTTTACTCTGGTGAATACAGCTTCCTCAATTCTTCATACCGAAGACTCAAAATTAGAATGTAGCATCTTCAAACATGCCTCTAAACATCTTCCAATCCACAGACTGAGATATTCAATCAACAAGAAATGTGGAGCAATCTTCTGTACTGTTCTTTTATCAACAACACACTGTCTTCACTACAATTTGCTGCAATTCACTGTTTCTTCTGGAGGGGCAAATTTTCTCAATATCCTCAACATATAAAGCTTCTAAACAAATAACAAAATAGGATACAGTTGACACCAATGACAACAAAGATATGTTGACATCAATGACAACATCAATTAGGTACATACTTGCAACACAGACATAGGTTAAGGTTTTAGGCATTGAAACGTGTTCTCCATAGGTGGCAATGTATCCATAAACTAGTCATGGATGAAAAAAAATGTACCACTTTCCTTAAACTCTTTCATTCCTGTATAAGCATGGCATGTAGACCCTTTATAGATAACACCAAACCAAATAATCACCTCTGATATTTAGAAACACCCCCAAAGCCATAAATTAGTGACAAGTGGGATATATGCTAAGGGTAAGGTTTAGGCTTTATGTTCTAGCCTTCACATTAAGGGTGGAATGTATTAAAGAATTAGAATTTTAAATGCTTATCCTTCCTTTTCAAATTCAAAGTTGGGAGCCAAATCATTTGAATGGCCCTTTCAAAGGTTTCAAAGTTTATTCCAAATAACCTAGGATTAACTTTAAGACCTTTATGACTGGTAAAGAGTCTTGGGGTAGATCTAGGGGATCTTTAGGATGATTGAATGGTTTGAATAGTTCTAACTTGACCACAAGATGCCTCTAAATGAGAAACATACCTCCTTTCAAAACATGCATAATCACTTCAAAAGGCATTCAATAACATAACAAAATCATCCCTCATGCACATACTCAAGCATTAAATACCTCAAAAACCAATACTCACCAAAATACAGATCATAGGACCTCAAAGTCATGTAGGAATCCACACAAAAAAATTCAAATGAATTCAAATAGGACACATGGTAATGACCATGAACTTGGTGATATTATAGGAGACACTTAGAGGTACTACAAGTAGCTAGAATTAATTAGGTGTTTGTCATACAAAGATTAAAGATGGCCCTAGGTAGACTATCATGTATCAAAGGCATTATTGTCTTCCTAGAGGATACTTATACCCTAGCATTATGAATACAAAGTCTTCAAGTAGGAAGTGTAGAAGAGAGAAATAAGAGGTTTGTCATAATGAAGAGACAATTGTGTTGGTAATGAGAGAGTAGAAGTCCTAAATTAAGAAGGAAAGACAACCCCATCAAGTCAAGCATGTCATTCCCACATAAAGACAACACTAAAAAGGCCAATAGACCAACTATGACATAGTACACTTATGGACAAGCATGCAATCATGAATTAGTCTTAAAGTCAAGAATGTGATAGTCATCAGCAAGAAGGCAATCACTTAGCTTTAGGATTGTTATCACGACATTAAAGTCTTCTCCCAAACCTAGTCACTTATTCATCAAGAAAAGGATATTCATGATAATCAAAACTCACTCACTTATCATGTAAGGTAACATCCATAGGATAGTGTGGATTGTAATGGGGAGCCAAATCACATGTCAATTTAGTCCTTATATAGGTACAAAAAATTGGCCTTATTAGAAAAGATTATATTGTTTTGTATCTCAGACCAAGGGTATGTACAAAGGAATGCTACAAGTTTACATTAGTAATGTATTGTCAACACATATTAGGATAGTGTTGTCCCAACAAAATAGAGAAGGGTGTTATAAAGATCTTAGAACATTCATTTTATAAATGTATAGTTATATACAAATGGTAGCAGTCATATGTCAAGCTTAGAATGGTCATATCAACCTAAGGACTACTTGATTGAATCCTCAGGGCAATGAGAACACCATATATAATTTTGTCATTCTGTTATGGTTTTAGTTATCTGGAAAAATGCCAACCTCAGAGCACTTCTAAGGATTCATTAAATGGTCTAATATCTACAGAAAGATATGCATGAGCAATGGCAGTAGAAAATAAGGAACCAGTACAGTTAGAGTTCAAATCTTCAAATCAAATGCATTCTTGCAAAATGCTTCATTTCCATGCAGTGGAAAGGTGCTAGGAGTGACATTTTGTATTCCATAACTCATGGAACCAAACGAACTTTGCCAACGCATCGGCATGGGTGGGTAAATGTCAGGGGAAGTCTCATTTCATGTGCCAAGTGCCCCAGTCATTCGGGACAGCAGGCTACCAACAAAGTCCCTTAAGATCCCTAAGATCAAAAAATTGCCAAACTCTGACAGATTAGTTCTCAGAATTTAGGGAAGCTAGGAACATTCTATTTGGACCTACAGGTGCATGTGGGGTCCATCCACAATAACCTCTCTTGGTTTTGGTCAACTCTAGTCTGTTTGATCGTGCCAAAATCAAATGCATTCTTACAAAATGCTTTAGTTTCATGTAATGGAAAGGTACTAGGAGTGACATTTTGCATTCCATAGCTCATGGAGCCAAACAGACTTTGCCAATGCATCAGGATGGGTAGGTAAATGCTCAGGGAGGTCTTATTTCATGTGCCAAGGGTCCCAACCATTCGGGGTAGTAGGCTACTAGCAAAGTCACTTAAGATCCTAAGACCAAAAACTGCCAAACTTTGACAGAGCAGTTCTCAGAATTCACTATAGCTAAGAACATTCCATTTGGACCTATAGGTGCACGTGGGGTCCTTCCAGAATAACCTCTCTCAATTTTGGTCAAATCAAATCCCTTTGACCGTGCCGAAATCAAATGCATTCTTGCAAAATGCTTCAGTTTCTTGCAGCACAACTTTGCTAGGTGTTATATTTTTTGATTTGCTCACCATGAGGCCAAACTGACTGTGCTAATGCATCGGGGTGGGTGGGTAAATGTTATGGGAGGTCTATTTTCGTGTGCTAAGCATCCCAATCATTCTGGCCTGCAAGCTACCGCTAAAGTGACTTTATCAGTAGCTTATATCTTGGAACAACTGGGACCCTTGGCACACAAAACAAGACCTCCCTTGGCATTTACCCACCCACCCCGATGCATTGGTGAAGTCCATTCGGCCCCACGAGCTATGGAATGCAAAATGTCACTCCTAGCACCTTTGGACTTTGCTGGTAGCTTGTAACCTAGAATGATTGAGACACTTGGCACATGAAATGAGACCTCCCATAGCATTTACTCACCTAGCCAGACATGTTGGCGCAGTTGGTTTGACCCCACAAGATATGGAATGTAAAATTTTAGTCTTAGCAACTCTCTACTTTGTCGGTAGCTTACAACCAGAAATGACTGGGATACTTGGCACATGAAATAAGACCTCCCCTAACATTTTCCCACCCACCCCAACATGTTGGAGTAGTTGGTTCGGCCCCACAACGAGCAGAACAAAAAATATGGCACCTGGCAATGTTGTGTTGCATGAAACTGAAGCATTTTGAAAGATTGCGTCTGATTTTCAAATAGTCAAATGGATTTGATTTGACCAAAATATAGAGAGGTTATTGTGGATAGACCCCATGTGTACCTATAGGTCAAAATAGAACATTTCCAGCTGCCATGAATTCTAAGAACTGCTCCATCAAAGTTTGGCAGTTTTTGGTCTTAGGTTCTTAAGTGACTTTGTCGGTAGCATGTTGCCCTGAACGATTGGGATGCTTGGCACATGAAATGAGAACTCCCATAGCATTTACCCACCACCCTAACATGTTTATGAATTCCATTCAACCTTGAGCTATGGAATGCAAAATGTCACTCCTAGCACCTTTCCACTGCATGCAATTGAAGCATTTTGCAAGAATGCATTTGATTTTGGCATGGTCAAATGGACTAGAGTTAAACAAAACTAAGAGAGGTTATTGTGGATGGACCCCACGTGCACCTATAGGTCTAAATAAAATGTTCCCAACTATACAGAATTCTGAGAAATGCTCCGTCAAAGTTTAGCAATTTTTTGGTCTTAGGGATCTTAAGGGACTTTGTTGGTAGCCTGCTGCCTTGAATGACTAGGGTGCTTGGCACATGAAATGAGACCTCCCCTAGCATTTATCTGGCCATCTTGATGTGTTGGTAAATTTTGTTTGGCCCCATGAGCTATGGAATGCAAAATGCCACTCCTAGCACCTTTCCACTAGATGAAACTGAAGCATTTGCAAGAATGCATTTGATTTCGGCACGGTCAAACAGACTAGAGTTGACCAAAAATGAGAGAGGTTATTGTGGATAGACTCCATGTATACCTATAGATCCAAACAGAATGTTCCTAATTGCCCCAAATTTTGAGAACTGCTCCATCAAAGTTTGGTATTTTTTTGGTCCTAGGGATCTTAAGGGACTTTGTCAGTAGCCTGCTGCCCCGAACGACTAGAGTGCTTGGCACATGAAATGAGACCTCCCATGGCACTTACCCACCCATCCTGACATGTTGGCAAATTCCATTTGGCCCCATGAGCTATGGAATGGAAAATGTCACTCCTAGCACCTTTCCACTGCATGGAAATGAAACATTTTGGAACAATGTGTTCCTTGCCAACATAGGCAAATGAAATTGATTTAGCAAAAATTGAGGTAGGTGTTTGTAGGTGTACCTGACATCCACCTATACATGTAAAGAAGGTGTTCCTAGGTGTCACAGTTTGATGGAACAATCGATCCAAAGTTTGTCACATTTTTTTTCTTAAGGCTCTTGAGAGATTGTTTGCGTTCGATATAGCCAAGAACGACCATGAGGCTTTGCCACTGAAAAAACATTCTTCCTAGCATTTACCCATCCACTCAGATGCGTTGGTGCCATCCATTTGGCCCCAGGAGATGTTGAATGTAAAAAATCAGTCATAATACCTTTCTGGTAGATGAAAATTTAGTACTATAAAGGTGTTCTCACTTGATCCAATGTCTTGTAGGGCATCAATTGAGGCTTCCCTTACCACTGCTATCAATTGTTTATCATTAAAACTCATTAAGACTCATTATGAAATAGTAACATCATTAAAATGAATTATAACTCATAGTAACATCGTTAAAACTCATTAAAACTCATTATGAAATAAAAAGTAAAGTCCATATCATCTTGAAATAATCATGAAAACCTACCTTAAATTCCTTCCAAAGGCAACTTCATAAGGATTATGCCTACCTCCATCATACTAAAATCTTGCATGCAAATGCAATTTCACTATTTAGCTAAAATGAGTAGCTAAAATATACAAGGTAAAATCAGGATAGCAAAGAAAAATAACATACCTTTATGTCATTCCACTAATTCAATCCAATGAACCATCAAGGTTTGCTCTACTCTTTATTGTGTCGAGTATTACCTCATGATCAAACTCACGAATCTTCCACAAGGTCCTGTTCAATGGTCTACCCCCATATTTGATCAAATGAACGTTTGAAGCCATAACAAGGTTAGAATAATGAAGAATCTTCCTATGTGGGTCAAAGTCCTCAGACACCCACACATTAGACTTCTTCAGTGAGTACCTTCTAATCCATGTTCCAGTAATAACCATTGATCCTATAGGGTACTCGATGTTTTCTCCATCTATAACAGGGGAATCTAATTTCTTTTTTTCCACAACACAACAACACAAATAATAATTTGTTCCTTCTTCATTATCTTCAGCTGCAATAACTGCATAAACATGCCCTGCATTGATATGTGCATATAGTTCGATGAATATAGTCAACAATACAAGAAAAAATACAAAATAAGATGGCATATTGAATTTTATTAAAACTGAATGCTAATAATACTTGGTTGAATTAGATCTAAAACATGGTCAAAATCAACTGATGATTCAATCTCTATCATTTGTAGTGCTATCGATAGTCGATACATGTCAATAGGGCTTAGGCCTCTTGTACACCAATCATCAACTCACTCCTTTGATGTCAAAGGGGGAGAGAGAGCAATGTGAAAAAAAAAGAGGGTGAATAAGAAAGAAAAGAAGTTGGTGCAAAATTGCGTCTTGATGGTTTTTCACATCATGTGTTGCCATTATGAACAAGGGGGAGATTGTTGCAAGTATGTGCTAATTGGTGTTGTCATTGATGTCAACAAGCTTGTGTTGTCATTGGTGTCAACTATGTCTTCTATTGTTGTTGTTGTTGTTGTTACACCCCGTGGGTTACAAACTATTTACTATTTACGTAGACTGGTTAATTTGCTTGGATAAATGAATGTTTATGAATCTTTGCATTAATCTGTATTTCAAATCTTGAATTGAATAGATTGAAATATTGAATTATGCAATGTGATGTATTATAAGTGATTATTGTTATGAAATGTATAAAGCATATGATTATATTGTAATCGGCTAACTACTATTATGGTGATCTAAGTGAATGCAGGAATAGGTTGCTCCTCTGGAAATGAGGAGAAGTATCACTCAGGAGAAGGACTTGGTCTGGTAAATGATAGAGAAAGCCTAAACTGAGCAAGCACACACCACTATCCTGCTTGGTCTAGGTTATGTCAAGTCTGTGAGGGTAAAAGTAAGTAACCTATGGTAATATCTTTGAATGAGGGATGTGGTTTAATATGTGTGTCGATTGAAGCCTTCTTTGATAGGTTTAGATTGCAAAATATAAGGTTTTATCGTGAAATGATTATACACTCATGCATGTCCATGATAGACTTATACATATGAGACAATACGAGCATGAGTATACGTAGGTAGACGTATTTGTAATGTCCCCAATTGGAACAATACTATTTTTACCCTAAAAATTCAAATCCCACAAGTTTAGGGTTAGGGTTTCTAATTCCTAGAACAAAATGGTTTGATAGGGTGCCCAAGAAACCCTCTACCCTAGGCCCAAGAGTGGGTGTTTCACCCCTCTTGGCCCCATCTGGCCTCTCAACATCCATATGGGGTGGCGTGCCTAGTGAGACATCCTATCACTGTTCCCCTTATCAAAACCATTCTATTTCTCGTTATGATTCAATTAATCACCATGATGGGAGTTTGGGGGTGCAACTATAGTAGGGTGTCCTAGAAATCATTCCTTCTAAGCCCAAGGGTAGCCTCTCTTGCCCCCTTGGCCCACATGTGGTAGGCCTCAACCATCCACCATGGGGTGGCGTACTTAGAGGATGATCCCAACGTCATTTCCCCTCCTTGTAGGCCCTTAATTCCCTCATCATAATATTCATACAAGAATCCACATTAATGCATAATAAACTAATCACACTCATAGTTACAAACAATCATATCAGCAATGCATTATGAAAGTGACATATAAATGGTAACATGCATGAATTATTGATGATGATATGCATAACCTATTAATCAGATTTAGATAACATCCTATATGAACATTCTACCACAATCATATGAACTCAAAATCCTCTTTTAGGTCTACTTCTCAAATATACTCCTTGCTATTATCTCTGTCAAGAAAATAAGAAATTATAATATATATTTTATTCCCCCTCTTTGTTGTTATGCTCAGTTATAGATAATTAGAATATATATTATTGCTTTCTTCTCCTTTTTATAAATTCAGATATCTTCTTAAAACTTAGAATTATCTCTTCCATATATCCCATGTTATTCCTACATATATTCTTCTCTTCTTAAATAAGAATATATTATTCCTTCCTTCTTATTTCTCCATATCTCTCTTTAAATCCAATGATATTGTATTCTCCTCCATATTTCTGCATCTTATATTTATTCTTAATCCCTATTATCTATCCTTATATCTGTCTTAAACTTCAAAGATAAATTATTAAAACTCCCCGTGATATATTCCTATAAAGCCTACTGTTATATGTATAAAATATAAATTAAACTCCTATTCTTATTACTTCCCTTTTTTATATATATATCTTCTAGAACTCCCTCTATATTTTGCTCCTCCAATCAGAATATCTTATATCATTCCAATGGAGGCATCCATTATGAATGGATGTACCTCTTCATAATAATCTACATTATCTCCTTGTTTAGATGCATTGTTACCTTAATATTAACTATTGGCTATCTTCATAACTAATCATGCTCTTTTAAAATGTCCATGATTTTATTTGAATTCATGTTGCATTTGCTACTGTTTTAGGGAATCGATACTTTTTAAATTAGTTTGCAAATTTTATAATAATCCTTGTCCTTTATGATTCTACACAAGGCCTTTGCTAGGCAATGCATCTTCTAATATTGGTTGCCTTTATGCTTATAAATAAATATTTATTTCTATATATGATAATTATGTAAATTGATAATGTTTATATTTATTTTTATATTTGTTAAAAATAATAATATATCTTTGTCAATTCAAATAAATGTATTATATTTTAAAAATATTTATATAATATTATTTATATTAATAATATTACATATTTATTAAATATTATTATATACACAATTCAAACACCATATTTTAAGAAGGCAACTTTATCGTCTTTTATCATAATGTTTAAATCTTTAATTTAAACAATGTCTTAATATCGAGACATCACAGTATCTATGCATACTCATGAGCATATTGCTCATAGACTTAAGGGTATTGATTGGATGAGGAATGTTATATGCATGTGTGTATATGTGGATGTCATTCATGTCATCCGTGGATATGTGGGTAATGAGTTTTATGCGGTTTTAAGTATCAATGATATATATAATAGCTAAATTGCTATTACATACATATAGATATTTATATATATATAATTGTTCATGATTTACGGTGTACTGATGTATTTGTTGAATATGTAATTATGAATATATGGATTCTATTATCAAATGATATGTTATTAAGTAATGTGTGTGTGTGTGTCTATATATATATATAAGTTATGTTGTTATAGCGCTACCATGAAAGGTGGGCAACCTTGAAACAAAGGTAAATATTAAAACATAGCATATTGCATATGATCCTTAGTGCTGATTTAAAGCGCTCAGCTTGGAAACTTAAGTTAATATTAAATCACAAACATATTGCTATGTCTTTCAATGTTGGTATAAAGCGCACAACTATAAAACAATGTTAATATTTCATAGCTTATAATACTATAGCTCTGGCACATCGATTTGACTAAGTCTTCAGGCATTGGAAATAAGGTAAATACATTTATATAATATAAAGTTTGAAGCACATAAAGTGCATTGAAATATATATAAAGTGCATCATATATACTACTGTAGATGGAGGTTTTAAAACATTTAAAGTACAAACCGTTTGCCATTTTTGGCACTGGCTTGTAACTAATCTTCCAACGTACCAAACGTTGACTCAGTATTTTCAAACTGCCTACAGCATGATAGGGAGCATGGTAGATTGAGTGGTGCCTAGTTGGAGAGAGAGAAACCCATTAGAAGTCTATATTTCCTGCTGTCCTTTGATGTGTTCCTCCTTCATTGATTCATGCTGCCATCACGAGTTGGTTATGTTGAGTCAAAATTAAGGAGTTGGAGTTGTGGCAATTCTACCAGCTAATTTGTAGTAGTAGCTTGCTTAAAATTCTATATAAATAGAGGAGCTACCTCACTCTTTACACAATTTTTCATTTGGAGTTGCTTATACGTCGCTACTATTTTATGAGGTTTCTATTTTGTTTATGCATTGTGTTTTGGTTTTGAGATGTGAGGTAAATTAGTGAGTAGTGAGGAGGGATTTTGAATATCTTTGGAGAAGATACTCAGCACTTCACGATTTCAAGAGCAAGGAGCCAATTGATTTCTTTGAGCATAGCTTAATCAGGCATGCTGAATCTCTTCTTTATTATGTCATTTCTGTTGGATGTTTGTATGTCTTGGATATCGTTTGAAATGAATTGTATTCTCCATTGCATTAAGTATTCTCTTGTTTGGTTAAAGAAGAAATATATAAATATACATATATACATTTAGTATATGAACATTATGCTTGATTGTTTATTGATCACCTTAGTAAGGAGTAGTAACTGTATTGAACTGTATTAAGACAAGTATGAGTAATATTGCTGAAAAGTGAATGGTCAAGATAGGAAAACTATATTACCTTGATGAGAGTGTCATAGAAAACCTAAAATGGTTAAGTAAGGTTGTGCTTGGGATATGCTGATCCATGGTTAAGGGAATAACCTTAGATTTAGTAAACTTGAAATTGTTAAGTAGGGTTATTCCTGGGATTTGTTGATCCATGGGTAAGGGAATAACTTTTGATGTCTTTCCAAATTGAGCTAGAATTATGGGTGAGTGTGTGATATCCATTATTAGTTAGGGGTGATGAAACTTTGGCCAAAGTAGTGTAAGCAGCCAATGTTTACACTGTCAGTTCACTGTGATCCATGATTACATACTAGGAAGGGCAATCATGCTTGTGGGTTGGAGCCACAACGTATGATAGTACTAGATATGTAGAACACAAAATCTTTCTCAGTGTAGGTTATTCTTTGAGGTTACCATACCAATCCCTTCGTCGAAGGGTAGGGTTGTTTACTAGTTTGGTAAATGTGTGGAGGATGGCAGTTAGTCTGTGGTTGGCAGAAAAGTGCTTGAGTGATGCTTCTCCTCATGCAGTTAGCGACCAAGATTTAAAGATAGACATTAGAACCATTGTATCTCTATTGTCAATTAGCTTTATGAAGCTTGAATGTAATTATCTCTTGAAATATTGTAAATGAGAATTATTCAATTCATGTAATTATTGAAATGTGTAATTTGATAGTGTAATGGTTAAGTTTGAAATATGTTTCAAATGTGCATTGTATCAAATGAAAGAAAGGAAAATTTTTATTACTCATGTTTTGGTTTCATGATTTATTTACTCATGGGTTAAAATTTAGTTAAATCTATCGGTAGAACAAGTGGCATGTTACACGTGGTATCAGAGATACTAGGTTTAGCTCTGGAACCTATGTGCTCACTATACTTTCCCATCCAACATTATGGGAGTCTAAAGTCTGAAATTAGTTTTATGCCAGAATGTCATAGAAGAATAACCAAGAAAATTGTCAGTTGTTAAGAGAGAACCAACTAAGGAGTTAAAACTCCAAGAGTCAATTTAACTCTGTTGAGGATGAATGACGAAAAGATTCTGAGACTTTGACTAGAAAGGTAAAACCTTGGTCAATTGCTAATCAGACTAAGAGCTTGGGTAGAGAAGTGTCTATATGAAGTTAAGATCACTCTTAATTCTCAAGAACTTAGGGATGGAAGATCCAGAAGTAATCAACCAAGTACAAGAGTAACTAAGTATTGAAGATCCTAGAATTCTATCAAAGATACATAGATAAGATGGGTTCTTGTCTAAATGGCTTGGAATGAGCCAAGTGGAATAAAAGGATCATTAAAAGACAAGTAGCGAAATATTGGCATAGAATGTTGAGAAAAATGGTTGTGAACTATGCACTTGCTTCTTGGTTAAGCTAGAAAGTACAACTACATTGGTGAATATAATTATTACTGAGATATTTAGTCAAGTTGTTTAAAGATTTAAAAAATTAACCTATTCAGTGAGGAAGGGAATAGAGTTTTGTCAAGTGGAATGAAGAGAAGAAGTTTGTGTTCCAACTATAGTTCTAGTGTGTTATTATAACACCACCTAATAATATCATCTAAGTGATGAATGAAAGATACTCCAGAAAATAGGAGTGGATGTGTTATGACCCTTCGATTTGCAAAATCTTTGAACAAGATGAAAACCTTAAGAGAATTATCTAATTGTTATGCTTGTAACATGATCACTAACCCACTATAAGTTTTTGGAAAACCTGAGTACAGTACAACAGTCTACTCCCTTATTAGTGACTCAATTAGTCACGTAGTGCATAGTAAATGTTCCTCTGGATTTTGACACTTCTTTGGATTTTTGATAAAATCTCTTTTAATTCTTTCTAAGATTGACATTGTTTTATTCCTTTATTTTGGAATGGTCTAGCCACCAAATTTTGAAAGTTATTTATTTACGACTAGTTGGTCAAAATTTGAATTATTGTTAAAATTGAGCTCATTCTTTTGACTTATTGTTGAAAATTAAATTTCTTATATTTTGATATTGATTTAAATTATTGTGGTGGCTATACTAGAACATTTGAGTTGTTCACTATGTTTTTGTTTACCTCTATCATGTCATGGATGGGCCTCTAGTGGATTATGAAGGGGAGTAAATTGTAGAGAATGCACCTGGAATGTCTCTAACCCTTTAGAATTAAAAAAAAAAACTTGTGTGGAAGGAAATTCATTCTGTATCATAAACAAGTCACCCAGGAGTAACTAAACTCCTAATCAATGTGAAATCTCATTATTTTTGGAAAAGAATGAAGAGTGATGCTGCAAGATTTGTAGCCAGAGCTTTGGAAAGTTAAGGCTGAGCATAAACATCTAGTAGGGCATCCCATGTCTCAAATTAAGCTAAATCAGTAGAATGCCTAAATGATCTCAGGAACTGGGTATCTTTGCAAGGTACACCTAGAGAAGTTAGGCTATGATAAATTTTAGTTGTGCAAATATATAGGGCAAAGAAGAAGGGTTGTCAACTCTTTACAGTTAAAATAGAAAAAATTGAGGACTACAAAGAGATTATCAGTCAAGGTGGTGTGGCATATTCTAGACCACAAGATCTCTAAGATGCTGATGATGGAGAATTGGAGGATGCAGAAAGGATGGATATGGAGAAATACCCTATCCTAAGAGATTTTGTGGATGTATTTCCAAAGGAACTACCTAGATTTCCTCCTAAAAGAGTGTTTGACTTCTCCATTGACATAATTCCAAGATCGGAATCCTTACCACTATCTAGGTATATGTCCTCTAAGTATAGTGTGACTCTTGCCATGTTGTTTAGAGATCCTCGAGTTCCTCCTTTGGTGGAAGTAATTATAATTTCTTCAAGTGATCAATCAGAGGAGTATGTTTCCCCAAGACTATGTGTCTAAAGATAAGTCTGAGGGATACATTCCACTCAGTCATCTAGCCAAGAGTGAAACCGAGGGATACTCTCCATTGGAATATCTCAATAGTCATTCCATGTAAATCTAAGGATATTTAAATCCTTATCTATATTAATAAAAGAAAGTGTTCTTATCAAAACTTGTGTATATGTACTCTTTCTTTTTGCAAATTCTTTGATTATGGATAAGTGATTCTATTTGAAAAGTTTAATGTTTTTAGAATGTTAGGTAAACATTCATAGAATCTGGCCTTAATGGAAACCTATAGGGTAAAAACTTTCTAGAGAAGAATGGTTCATACTAGAACTAACCTTGGAGGAAGTGAAGAAGTAGGGAAAGGGTCAGAGAATATGAATACTAAGTTGGACCGTATCTTAGCAATGATGATTGAGACAAGGAAGAGAGTGGGAATCTTAGAGAAAAAAGGAAAATATAGAGCAGAAAAAGAAGTTCTAAATGGTGAGAATGAAGGAAAATTCTCGTGAACACACTCAAGCTAGTGAGCGTGAGGATGAAGGATCACAATCTTCATCTTAATCATGATCTAAGAGAATCAAGAGGAGGAGAATGACAAAGGAACTATCTAGAGACATGAGGAAGATTACACATCCCAAGTTTGAAGGGAGTACTAGTGGGGACATAGTAGAGGCTTGGCTCATTGAAATGGAAAAGTACTTTGAGATTAGGAACTACTTAGAAGTTACCAAAGTAGTGGGGGAGATTTTCAGTTGTCAAGTGAAGCATCCAATTGGTGGATGAGTAAGAAGACAGAACTAGGGCTTAGTTCAACTCAACTCACTTAGACTAAATTTATGGAAATATTCTAGAAACGATGGTTACCCCAACTTTTCTATGACCAGAAGCTCTCATATTTTCAAAATATAAGGCAAGAAGATTCTTTGGTCATTGAATATTGGGAAAAGTTACACGTCTTCTGAGATATGTGCCTACGTATCAAGCTGATGAGTGGTTCTATATTAGGAAGTTCATCATGGGGTTGAACAAACAAATAGGTGGAGAGGTAGATATGCATGGTTCTACCACTATGGACCTTGTGTATGAGAAATCTCTTAAGCAAGAGTAGAAGATTAAGTCTACTACTAGTTACTAGGAGAAGAATAGAAAGAAGTTTAATTGGTCTCAAAACAATCAAACTTCTAAGAAGTCAAATGAGGTGCAAGGGTTTCCAAAGCAAGGGGAAAAGGATTCTTAGGATAACTAGAATGAGCCTAGGAGTGGTAACAATCGAGCCTCTCAAGGTGTTCGAAATGCGTAAGATTTGTTTGCATAATAGAGAGGTTCTGTAATGTAAGGTCCAATGGGATCCGTATGTAGAAGATTCTGCCACATGAGAAGATTATACTGAGATGAAGCAGAAGTTTCTGCATGTTATTTTGAATTTTGAAAACTCTTGAGAACAACGTGTTTTGTCATATAATACTTCATTTTATGTCTTGTTATGTTGTAGATACACTTGATACTTAAAAATCATTGAGGATGATGATTCACAAGGGGGGAAGTATGTTACACCCCGTGTGTTACAAACTATTTACTATTTGTACCTAGACTGGTTAATTTGCTTGGATAAATGAATGTTTATGAATCTTTGCATTAATCTGTATTTTGAATCTTGAATTGAATATATTGAAAGATTGAATGATGCAATGTGATGTATTATAAGTGATTATTGTTATGAAATGTATAAAGCATATGATTATATTGTGATTGGCTAACTACTGTTATGGTGATCTAAGTGAATGTAGGAATGGGTTGCTCCTCCGGAAATGAGAAGTATCACTCAGGAGAAGGACTTGGTCTGGTAAACATTAGAGAAAGCTTAAATTGAGCAAGCACACACCACTATCCTACTTGGTCTAGGTTATGTCAAGTCTATGCGGGTAAAAGTAAGTAACCTCTGGTAATATCTTTGAATGAGGGATGTGGTTTAATCTGTGTGTCGATTGAAGCCTTCTTTGTTAGGTTTAGAATGCAAAAGATAAGGTTTTATCATGAAGTGATTATATACTCATGCATGTCCACGATAGACTTATACATATGAGATAATATGAGCATGAGTATACGTAGGTAGACGTATCTATGCATACTCATGAGCGTATTGCTCATAGACATAAGGGTATCGATTGGGCAAGGAATGTTATATGGATGTGTGTATATGTGGATGGCATTCATGTCATTCGTGGATATGTGGGTAATGAGTTTTATGTGGTTTTAAGTATCAATGATATATATATAGCTAAATATATATAAGTTATGCTATTATAGCGTTGCCATGAAAGGTGCATAGCCTTGAAACAAAGGCAAATATTAAAACATAGCATATTGACTATGATCTGTAGTGCTAATTTAAAGTGCTCAGCTTGGAAACTTAAGTTAATATTAAATCTCAAACATATTGCTATGCCTTTTAGCGTTGGTATAAAGCACACAACTATAAAACAATATTAATATTTCATAGCTTATAATACTATGGCTCTCGTGTTGGGAATTAAGGTGTCTCAACTTTAGTAATTCCTTGTATCATTTTCATTGTATTTATTTATTTATTGCCTATGTTGTAAATAAATTGTAAATTCATATTGTCATCTTATGGGATGTGGCATCGTGATGTGTCATCCTACATGGAAGATGACAACTTGTAATTTTGTCCTCACATGAGGAGATAGGTGTCCCACTTTGTGGTAGGAATATTTTGCCATGTGTCGGCATCTTGGATGTTATGTAAGGGAATATTGACCGTAATGGTCATGACAGATTCCTATGACAAAGTTATGACATGTAAGAGTCAGAAATAGGAGATTCTATGACAGGTGAAGACATGTGTCGAAGAGCATCTTTGAAAAAGGCATCTTTGGGTGCCCTAAGGTGGACTATGACATGTTGTAAGAGAATATACTATTTATAGCCTATGTATGACAGATTCTCTTACAACTGTAAGTTGTAACTGCTATGACAAATTCTATGATGGTCGTAAGAGTCATAAGAGCATTTGTCATAGCCCATTTTGGAAATAGGTGACCTCTTTGGGATGGGGTGTGTGAACAAGTGTCAAAAGCATCTTAAAATGTTGACCAAGTGTCCATAGGTGTGGGTTTTGGGCCATGAGGCCAAGTTGGACGCCCATTCCAAGATAGAGGCAATTTTGCCATGTATTTTCTATATAAACAGGTGCTTTGAGGAGGAGATGTATTACAGGTTTAACAGGTACTGTTATGCTACCGGTTTGTCTCCAAATATAAGTGTCAAAGACTCCTAAGAGCTTGCATTGCAAGTGTATTGTAAACCATTTCAGTTTTGTTAATACATTGTGCAGGTTTTGGAGTGTGGGGTTTTTCACCTGATAAGGGTTTTCCCCACGTATATCTTGTGTCTCTCTTCTTCTGCCTCACTTTCTTATCTATGTGTTTGCTGCAATATCTCTATTATCTCTATTAGTGGGTTTAACATTGCTATAATAGTAAGGATAAAATTAAATTTGCACTCTCCTCCCCTCATTAGATTAGTGTAGGAAGTGATTTTCATACACCTAGCTTCCTTTTAGTTGGTATCAGAGCTTGATCACCTTTGGTCCTAGTTGTTGGGTAGGAGTATTTTAAGCTGATCTTAGGTTGAGTGGGAGTGTTGTGCAAAATATTCTGTATCTTGTTGTAGCAAGGAGATGGCAACCATTTCCGGAAGGTTAGAGGTTGAGAAATTCAATGGCACTAATTTTGAGTTGTGGAAACCCAAGATGGAGGACCCACTTGTTGATCATGACCTATGGGAAATGGTATCCGGTGTGAAACCTACAGCAATGTCACAAGCTGATTGGGATCTCAAAGATCGGAAGGCTAAGGGTCGCATAAGACTTTGTTTAGCTAATTCTGTCTTGTTGAATGTCCATGAAGAGAAGAGCACAAAATATCTTTGGAAGAAGTTGGTGTTGAACAATTAAAAAAAAAAATCACAGCCCATACATAGCCAACAATGCAGTGGAAACAACAAACACAGGCATGCAACAAGAACACAAACCACTACACATGATTTACCCTGGAAAACCCCAGACCGAGGAGGCTTCAACCAGCCACATATACAATGGAGTCACCAAGCCATTATATAGACTTCCATACATGTAAAACTATGGGCTCAAAACCATGAGCTCCAAAACCATGGACCAATACAACTAGCACAAAACCATGTGCTCAAGACCACTTATGGTTAATCCACTAACTCTAACCCAAGAGTTAGTTTAACCCAACAATCCCCCCTTTAAACTTGGTCTTGGGGTTAGCACCAAACCTCCCTTCCACAAGCACCAAGTGCAATGCCCTCTTGGTCTTTTCAGGGATCAAGCAAGCCATACCAGGTCTTACAGCCATCAGCCCATATACATGTATTAAATTTATAGCTCCATTACAAATATTTTTGTTCTTGCTACAACGAGCCTTGGACCTACCACACCTTACATGCAACAACTGGATACAACTAGGCAACATGCCTATAGTAGCAACCATGACCATTCTTGCATAGACCTGCTCAACCTTCTTCTGAGAGCCAGAGTGTTGAGACACACACTCAAACCTTCTGTTTCAGCAAGAATACCAGATCAAAAAATAAATGCTACCTTATCTCCACACACTGTAACCCTGCATTATATACATTAAATTCTTCTAAGCTGCGGCATCATCAATTTCCAGCGACTTTGATACTAATTGTTGAACAATAAAAAAAATTCACAACCCATACACAGCCAACAATGCAGCGGAAACAACAAACACAAGCATGCAACAAGAACACAAACCACTACACATGATTTACCTTGGAAAACCCCAAATTGGGGAAAAAACTAGCAATGAAGATCTTCATATTAACCCTCAGCCCCAACTGAACTGACCCTGGAGGCTTCAACTAGCCACACATACAATGGAGTCACCAAGCCATTATATAGACTTCCATACATGCAAAACCATGGGCTCAAAACATAAGCTCCAAAACCATGGACCAATACAACTAGCACAAAACCATGTGCTCAAGACCACTTATGGTTAATCCACTAACTCTAACCCAAGAGCTAGTTTAACCCAACAGTTGGGTGATGTTTATCAGGCCAAGTCCTTGGTAAACAAACTCTTCCTGCAAAAGAATTTGTTCACTCTGAAGATGGAAGATGGAGGATCTATTGCAGATCACATGAATGCTTTCAACATGATCATTGCACATTTGACATCTGTGGGTGTAAAAATGGAGGAGGATCGTTGCATGACCCTACTTTGTTCTTTGTCAGATTCATGGGATCATCTTGTCATGGCTATTGAAATCACCACTACCACCTTCAAGATGAAAGATGTGGTGTCCTCACTGTTTTCTGAAGAAATGCGGAGGAAGTCTTTTGAGGCAGCCAAAGAGGCTCTTGAGGTTCGTGGAAGACCCAAGGAGAAAGGGAAGAAGAAAGATAAGAAAGCTGAGAAGGGTAGATCCAAATCCCGTGGGATATCCAAATCTCCTGGAAAGTCCAAGGCTCTCTGTTGGAACTGTGGAAAAATTGGGCATTTCTGAAAGGAATGCAAAGAGGAGAAGAAAAAGAAGAAAAAAAGCTCCTGATTTAGATTCCAACAAGTCACAAGATGATGGTGATGCCTTCATCACAACCCTGGCCACCCATGCATCTGATGCTATGTGGTTGATTGATTCTGGTGCATCATTCCACATGACCTTGCATCGAGACTGGTTCATGAAATATGAAGAGTTCGATGGTGGAAGAGTGTACCTGGGCGATGACTCTCATCTGAAGATTGTTGGTCATGGAAGAGTCTTAATTTGATTCACTAATGGATGAGTGAAGGGGATCACTGGAGTTATGCACATTCCAGGCCTTACATGGAACCTGCTTTCTGTATGTATGTTGAATGATGCAGGTGTGCAGGTTGTCTTTTCGAAGGATGGATGCAAGATGACTAGAGGATCTATGGTGCTTGCGAAGGGTACTCAGAGAGGTACTCTATTTCAGCTAGAGGCATGCACTTCAAAGTGCAATAGTTCTTCTGACTCAAAGAAACAAACTGCAGTCACTTCATCCCCACCATCTAAATGAGCAATGAAGAAATTTGTTGTAACTAGTTCTGATGGTAGTGCAGATGCTATGGAAGCTAAGCTTCCTACTAAAAAGACTATGTTATGGCATTTGAGATATGGCCACATTGGTGAGAAGGGTCTGTGTACCCTAAAAAATAAAAACCTCGTTGAGGGGTTAAATGATTGTAATCTCGAGTTTGACTTTTTCAAACATTACATTTATGGAAAACAAAACCTTGTTCAGTTTTACTCTAGTTCTCACAAGTCTTCTGGTGTATTGGATCTTATTCATTCTGATGTCTTTGGTCCTATTAATGTTCCTGCAATTTCAAAATCTGTATATTTTATATCTTTCATAGATGATTATAGTAGAAGGACATGGGTTTATTTTATCAGAAGCAAGATTGAAGTCTTTAGTCAGTTTAAAGAGTTTAAAGCATTTGCTGAAAATCAGACTAGTAAAAAGATTAAGTGTTTGAGAACTGACAAGGTGGTGAGTTTTGTTTTGCAGAGTTTGATAAGTTCTACAAAGAGCAAGGGATTGAAAGGCATAAGACAACTCCATATACCCTGCAGCAAAATGGAGTTGCAGATAGGATGAACAAGACACTGATGGAGAAGGCTAGGAGTATGCTTAGTGGAGCAAGCCTCGAACAAAAGTTTTGGGCTAAAGCTATTGCCACTACTTGCTATCTAAAAAATAGATCTCCTACATTAGCTCTTGTTGGTAAGACACCTATGGAGGTGTGGTCTGGTAAGAAGCCTTCAGTTAGACATCTTCGTGTCTTTGGTTGTGAGGCATATACACATATGCCTAGGGAGAAATGGTCTAAATTAGAGAATAAGGCTGTTAAATGTATATTCATTGGCTATGGTGTCGGTGTGAAAGGATACAAGCTTTGGGATCCAGTGGCTGAAAAAGTGTTGTATAGCCGAAGTGTTATCTTCAGAGAGCTAACACCTTCTTCTGTTGTTCTATAGCTAGAATAAATAGAAAATAAAGAGGAAGCAGTTCAGTTTCCTTCTACCCCTAAGAGAACTAAATAGATAGACCCTGTGAGACCTGATGATGAGGAGAGCTCTAGCAGCTCTAAAAGCTTAGAAGAAGAAGTAGAACCTCAACCTCGGCCATTGAGGAGGTCTACACAAACAAAAAAGCAACCTGATAGGTTTGGTTATTCATTACTTGATTCTAGTTGTGTTTTTTCTTTACTTACTAACACTGATGAGCCTAGAATTGTGAAAGAGGCTATGGGCATGAAATATGCAGGTTCCTAGAACGAGGCCATGGAGGATGAGATGGCTTCTTTGGAAAAGAACAAAACATGGGACTTGGTGCCTTTGCCTGATGGACGGAAACTTGTTGGTTGCAAATGGGTGTTCAAGAAGAAATTTGGTGTAGATGGCAATGTTGAAAAGTACAAGGCTAGATTGGTTGTGAAGGGGTACTCACAAGTGGAGGGAATTGATTATGGTGAAATTTTCTCTTCCATTGCAAAGTAGACATCCATTAGATTTCTGTTATCTCTTGCAGCTGCTTATGATTTAGAGGTAGAACAGATGGATGTGAAGACAAATTTCCTTCATGGTGATTTGGAGGAAGAAATCTGGTGCAGGAGCACCCCTTCAAAATAAAGCATAAGTCTAATTAGAGTATGTTTTGACTTTGTGATGTAATAAGGTCCATGTGACCAATTCTTATGTTTTTAGTCAATCTAGGTTTATGTGCCAGTCAGTCAGAAGTTTGTTATGCTAGCTATCCTATCCCAGCCGTTGGGAATCGACTCTGTACTACTCGTGAGGAGTAGATATATTTTCCCTAGCTTAGTCTGTTCGACACATACTGTTGCATAGGAGAAATAGAGAGATATTGTGTTTTGGAGATCAGACTAAGTATTGTGTTATAGTGGGGCTATGGTATGCATTTCTGTTATTGAAATAAAGAAGATCCCGTTGTTTTATTTGTCTAATTTTTGATCTATCTGTATAGTCAATTTTGATTTTGCAGGCAAAATGGATTCATTCATCCATTCCACCGGTTGACTCTCTGAATCGGTGGAATGGACATGTACAGTAGATTAGTTTGCATTTTTGTTTTTCTGTTCGTGCATTCCATGTTTGTGGGATAGATTTATAGCATGCTATGATTTATCCTAGCATCCTCATGTGCTAGGGTTTGAAGGTTAAATTCTAAGTTAAAGTTGCCCAGGAAATGGTTCAGCCCGATCGCAGTATTTTTTGTGTGAAATTTGTGAAGTTTTGAAGGTTTTGTCAAAATGTACATTTGACGGATATACAGTGTTTGTATGTGACATACAGTCTGTGTGTATACCGCATTTGTATCTATGCGTATATCGCTAATCGGTTCGGGTGCTAAAACATGTTAGAAATGCATGTTTCGAAGGTACAAAGGTGAAACAGTTTGGATATACAATTCATGTGTATATCATTTTTGTTTGTTGGAGACAATTGATGTGTATATCACTTTTGCATCTGAGGGTCATTTCGTGTGTATCCGTCATTTGCATATCGGGTTTGTAAGTTGTGGATTTGGTAAGGTGTCAATATACAATCTCTGTGTATATTGCAATTGTATATCGGGTCATACAAGTTCTGAGTATACTGCATTTGCATGTTTCTATGTATACATCAAATGTGTTTTATGGTTTGTATATAGCGAATGTATATTTCAAATATACATTTGGGTGATACAAGGGAAGGTCAACGGTTAGCGGATTACGGAAGGAATATTCCAAGGGATATTCGATGAATGCATATTCAGTGTTGTATATTTGGTTGTATGTTCGAACATACACTCCGTGGATACAAAGAAGTCAACGCCAGTCAAACATACATTGAGGGCAGATCTAGAGGAATATTCGGTGGTTGTATATTTTGATTTGTATGTATCGGTTATATGTATACAATGCGCTGATACATTGTTGAAAGATACATGGGACGAACGGTAGCGGAGGTAACAGGAACCGGTGATAGTAGGTTGAGAATTGTATGTATGTTCGGTGGAGTGAACAGTGCTCGTAGGTATATCGCGAATGTATGTTGGAAGATACATTGCGCTAGATGCAAGAAGTGGCCGATAGGAATGGTAGTGGAAATTGGCGATCACAAGTCAGGCGTTGTATGTATGAGTATACAATGCGAAGCAAATGCAAGGGTCGCGGGCATGGTAGGTGAGAGTTTGCATGTATAAGGGGAAATGTACCTTGCGATAGGAAAATAAAGAGAAGGGTTATTGAAATAGAGTTTATATGCATATTTAATAATGCATGGACATATGGTTGAGAATGTATGTTAGGTTTTTTGGTGGATACTCTGCATCATAGTGGTATTAGAGCGAAGGAAGGATCTTAAAAGATAAGAAGACGGTAAGATGTCGGATGAAGAAGGAACATCAGAGATTCTGGCAAGGATGACCTGTTGGTTTTTTCCCAAACTGGATGCTTATTCCCAGATTTCCCTACAAGGTAGCCATCAGTGATCAACAGGATCTCTGGGCCAGGGGCCAACAGTGTAGGAGATAGACTCTATATTTTATCTCCTCTTCTTCTTCAGGCTCTGCAAGACCTAGGGGGGTATTCCCTACTCAACATCCATGAGGATATGCATACAAGGCTGGGATGCTGACAGAAAGCAAATAAGTCCTCCTGTAAGTAGACCAAAACTGAAAGATAAGAGCAAAGGGGCTAGCTTTGGGCCTATTTGCAGTTGTAGACAGAGGACTGAGGTTCCTAAAACTAATTCTAATGTCCTAATGGTTGTTTTAGATTTTGATTTGGAGTTTAAGTTTGGATGCAAAGCTGGACATGGTTGTAACACAAACGCAAAGCAAGATTGGTGCCTATCCAGGGCCTGGAGTCAGTAGACATACACCTGTGAATGATCAGCATGAACAGCTAGAACTAGATTTTAAGGGGATATATGTGATATCTGCCTTACAGATATCTCCCAATACAAAGTGTTGAGTTATCTCTACTTATGGCATCCCTACTGCAGTATACCCTTCCCAATGTTCAACCTGAAAACAGTTTAATCTACCCCTTGAGCAGAAGTTAAAAGATCAGACATTCAACATAGGAATTCTATGCTCTAGAATCTAAACATTACTCAAATATCCAGATTCAGAAGAAGAATACATGCAATACTGGAGACAGAATTAACACAACACATGCTAAGATAGCATTTCTCATATAAGATTAATCATGAAATCAGTGGGTTCATGCCAAAAACATACAACAAGAGATACATAAACTCACAGGTTAAGCTGTACAGAGCAACCAGATCAGCTTGTTATGAGTTACAGAGCCAAAAATCTTCAACTTTCAACAACCACAAATGAGTAACACTTCCTACTTATAACAGCCAGGTAGTGTACCATAGCAATTAATTACAGGGTTGACCAAAAATCCCGCCAGATACACAGTATCAGGAAAATGGCACTCAAACACTACCAGATTGGCGCCCAAACATGAATACAGCAGGTAGGGGAGGAGACAGGAAGAAATCTCGAGCCCTGCGCCACTATCTGCTGATGTATACCTTCAATCGGGTACCAGATCCGCCCATACCTCTGCAACCTTCACCATTAATGGCGCACCAACCCGCGGCCTTGGGAAGAACATCTAACAGTCGATCGCAACCATTTCCCGCCAAGATTCATCATCATGATATTTGAAAATGCAGGATATCACTTATCCCACATGCACCCCGCAGCAACCTCATTAACACTTTATATACTAGGTCATGAGCATATATCATGTCGGTGCTTTTGCTCCTGACGACACTAGTATAAGACTTCATCATCATCATCATCCTCCAGCAGCATGATATCCTGTCGCTTGAAATATCACCCTGACGTCAGCATCATATCGCAATATAACCTGCATGATAATCGCCTTCATCCGCACAACCTGATCCATCGGAGGAACATCCTCCTGCTGAGCCTATACCAAAAGTCTGGCCGATGAACATCCTGATGACGTCATCATCATATCCTGCTGACGTCATCATCATATCCGCCCACTGCGCACCTCCTCATATCCGGATGACGTCATCATCATGTTTGCAAATATCAGGAGATCTCCACAAGATGATCTGTGTTAGAAATATGACCCACCCCGGACCTTGATGACGTCATCATCATATTAACATCAGGATGATATTCGGAAGACAACCGGATATTTGGAAATATCATCCTGATGCACAAATATCAGGTTGCACTGTAGCTCCACTATAAGATCGGGGCGATAGATGAATATGATGATGCTTGAAAAGATCACCCCCACTAGATAATGCACGAAGCCGGTCAGGCAGATATCTCCTTGATATCAGCATCATCATGATGCTGGAACAAACTTGCATCTGGGTGATATTCAAAAATGAAAATATCACCCCCTCCTTCAGAAATATCATGATGCAGATAGGCAGAGAAAAAGATATCACCCTGAGATAAGAATGACGTCAGCGTCATCAGGATGACAAAACAACGAACATGAAGTGATACAACATCATCAGGATGATATTGACTAAGATCATCCTGACGTTCAAAATATGATGACCCCAGTGAATATCGGGTCGCACTTAGAACTCTTCAACAACATCATCAGGATGATCATAACCAAGATCACCCGATGATAAAGATATCACCCCGGCGAAATATCATGAAGGCAGAAAATATGATGACCCTCGCAAGCAACACGGTGATAACTGGAAATATGATGATGATGATGACGACCCTTAAGAAAAAACAAGTCAGGTCGAACAACTTAGAGAATAACCCCTTCAGAATATCGGGGCAACATCATCATCATGTTTGGGCAAGGTGATAAATGGAAGATCACCGGATACTTGAAAAATCACCTCCGCAAGCAAATCAGGGTGCACTGTAGCTCATCAACAGGATCAGGATGATATCCAAACATCACCCGACAATAAAATATGATGATGACGATGAAAAACAAGTCGACAGAAAACATGATAATGCAGACCATCATCGAAGACAAGATGATGATGATGACCTCCTCCTCAAGAAAATATGATGCTGTAGCTGAAAAATACTGAGGAGGTCCAACACTTAGGAAAAATGGGCAAGAAGATAAAGGGTTCAAATGAAGAAACCCCCTGATCATGGAAAAATCAACCCCAGGTCAAAATGAGTGCTAACAGTGGCTCCGAATGGGGACGTGCAGGTGAGAACCTGCAGCGAGAACCAGATCTCCGGGCAGACCAGACAAAAAGCCAAAAAACGCGAGCTGTACAAGGCATTTACACTACATACATATTTTTACAAATGTGCACAGCAACAAGTTATTTATGCAAAATAGAACTTAAGGAATTGGCCATGCACAGGCAATTCCAGAACTTCACCATCTAGGGCCTGGAGGAAATAAGAATCCTCCCCATGAGTATTGCAAACCTGATATGGGCCCATCCATAAGGGTTCAAATTTACCATGTTTACCCTTTTCCTGACCTTTAGCATTCCAAATGAGCACCAGATCATTGACTTGAAACTTCCTTTTCGTAGTTCTCCTGTCAAACTGATATTTCACATCATGTTGTCTTTTGAGATTGATCTGGTGGGCTTTCCTTCTGTCCTCATCCAATGCAACTAGCTGATTCACTCTTTCTGTCATGGAATCCTCAATCTCCTCATCATTTTCCTGAATGAATCTGTAAACTGGTAAGAGATTGTTTATTGGCAGTCTAGCTGATGCACCATATACTAGCTCAAAAGGTGACTTCCCAATAGCCCTTTTCACTGTCACTCTGTCAGCCCATATTGCTAAGTTCAACTTTGAGTCCCAAGCTCTCTTGTTCTTTTCCAGTATCCTCTTGATAATTTTCATGATGCTTTTATTGCTTGATTCTGCTTGACCATTTCCTTGTGGGTGATATGGTGATGTATATGACAGATTTATCCCATACCTGTTGCAAAAATCAACAAACTCACCTGATCTGAAGCACATAGCATTATCAGTGACTATTTTAAATGGTACTCCAAACCTGATGATGATGTTTTCTAGTATGAAATCTGTCACCACCTTACTTGTAGCTCTCTTAGTTGGAATGGCCTCAATCCATTTGGTAAAGTAATCAGTTGCCACCAAAATCCAACTGTGTCCCCCACTTGATTTGTCTGCAATTTCCCCTATGAAGTCAATTCCCCATTGCTGGAATGGAGCATCCACAGTTACAGTTCTGAGGGGTAAAGCACCATCATATTTCAGCTTTCCTGAAAATCTTTGGCAAGGGTCACACTTTCTCACTAACCTTTGTGCATCTGAAAAGAGAGTGGGCCACCAATATCCTGCCCTGAGAATTTTATGAGCTGTTGTTTGGGCAGTATAATGTCCACCACACAATCCTTTATGCAGATCAATCAAAACATTGTTAGCCATATCCTCATCCACACATCTCAGCAGCACACCATCAGGGTTTTTCCAGTACAGCTCACCTTGGACAATAACATACCTGATTGCATGTAACTTTAAAGTCCTCTTTTGACTGTCACTGAAATGGGAAGGACAATTCAGATTTTGCAAGTAGTAGATAATATCCTTGTACCATTCAGATCCTGATACATTTACACTCTCATCTTGGACTGCATTAACTTGGCATGCTTCCAAGTTTGACTGTGCCATCATCTTGGCTAATCCTTGTCCTCTTATCAACTTAGTAACTTGTATGTCTATGTTGAACTCTTGCAGTTTGTTTATCCATCTGCACCTTCTTCCAGTCACCTCCTGCTGAGTGAATATGTCTTTGACTGCTGCATGAGGTACATATGCAATTACATATGATCCTACCAAGTATGGTCTGAAACTTTTGATGGCTCTGACCAGTGCATATGCCTGTTTTTCCATAATATCATACTTCAACTCAGAGGCCTGCAAGGACATACTGAAGAAAGCGATGGGCTGTTCAAAACCATCTTCGTTTTTCTGTAACAAACATGCAGCAACAGTATGAAAGGAGGCAAATGAAAATACTTGGAATGGCCTAGAAAAATCAGGAGATTTAAGAACAGGGGCCATCTTGATTGCCTCTTTGATATTCTGAAATGATTCTATTGCTTCCCTTTCCCAGTTGACAGTTGCATCCTTCTTCATCATCTTGGAAATGTTCCTTGTGGTTTCTGCAAAGTTGGGAACAAATCTCCTAACAAAATTTATCTGTCCAAAGAAGGACTGAACTCCTTTCACAGTTTTTGGCATTTGAATCCTGTCAATAGCAGCCACTCTTTCTGGATCTATCCTGACTCCATCCTTGGAAACAATATGTCCCAGAAGCTTTCCTTCAACTACCCCAAAGGCACACTTCTTTGGATTTAAAGAAATACCATACTCTAGTGCTCTTATGAAAATCTGCTCCAGATGCAAACAATGCTGCTCTTCTTTCTTTGAGTAAGCAGTCAAGTCATCCTGATATATAGCCAGGATTGAATCAATCAGCCCTGCAAAAGCAACATCCATTGCTCTTTGAAATGTAGCACCTGCATTTGTTAATCCAAATGGCATTCTAACATACACATAAGTTCCCCATGGAGTGGTAAAGGCGGTTTTATACTGTTCTGATTCCTTTTCCTTTACCTGATTATATCCTGAAAATCCATCCATCATGGATAAGAGTTCACAACCAGTCACTCTCTGCAACATAGCTTCCATATTAGGCCGTGGATAGTTATCCTTTAAAGAGGATACATTCAAGTTCCTGAAATCAACACAAAGCCTAATATCACCATTCTTTTTTCTGACTGGGACAAGGTTAGACACCCAAGTTGAATGTCTGATTGGCACAATTATTCCAGCCTCCCTGAGCCTTTTGAGTTCTTCTTGCATCTTGGGAGCTAAGGTAGGATTAATAGGTCTTTGCTTTTGTCTAAATGGCTTAGCTCCTGGCTTCAATGGGATCTCATGCTGGAATAAATCTTCCCTATAAGCTTTTAGGTCCTCATATGACCAAGCAAAAACATGTTTATACTTTTTCAGTAATGCAATCAGCATACTTCTAATGTGTGGTTTGAGCTGTTTACCAATGTATACTTTCTAAGGGGCCTGAGATGTCCCCAAATTTATCTCCTCTAAATCCTCCTTATTTGTGGGAGATGTCCTTGTGACCATTTTATCTCTACTGTCAAAAACTCTTTCCAAAGCTACCAACCCTCTAGGGATTTTATTAGTCTTCAATTGAATTATCTCTTTTCCCACAAGAGTTTCTTTTCCATCTACAGTCTCTACAAAAGCTTGGAAATCAATTTGTTGATTCTCATATTCATCTATGCAGTGCAAAAATTTCAGCAAATCCCTATCATCATTAAACACTTGCCAACTGCATATATTTTCTGGTACTGCAGGCCTAATTTTAATTTCTACATTTGTAACACCTGACAGAGTGATGTCATCTGGCCTTATTGCAACATTGGCTAAGAAATCAGCCATAACATTTTTTGACCTTTCTACCTAGCCTATTGAAAATGCATCAAATAATTCAATGGTATCCCAAACAGCATGCTTGTATTGTTTCAATCTTTTATTTTTTGCAGCATACTTATTTCTGATTTGGGATACAATCAGCTCAGAATCCCCAAATACTCTTAACATCTTAATTCCATGTTTGAGAGCAATATTTAGGCCTAAGAGTAAAGCCTCATATTCTGCAATATTGTTTGTGCAATCAAACCTCAGCAAGAAAGAGAATTTGAGGAGCTTACCAGTTGGGGACAGGAAAACAACTCCAGCTCCAGAGCCTTCTTTTGCACAAGCTCCATCAAAAAACATGGTCCATAAGCTTTGCTGATCCAGCTCTTCAATGCAGACATTTTTCTTTTTATCTTCTGTATCATCTGAGACAACCTTGAAGTTATCACAGTCAGTGTCTACAAAGCATACTTGTTCCTCTGCTTCTTGGTCTTCCACTGTCTCTGGTGATCTTTGCTCTCTGATTAGCTTGACATCCCTGCCATTCATTGGAATCATGGCATATGACAGGTCCAGCTGCATACTTCCACCAATTAGTGCTGCCCATCTTCTTGACAGCAACATACCGTACTGTGGCTTGATGTCAACCACTGTTATATTCATTTTATATCTTTTTTCAGGAAATGCTGCCAGTTTGAAATCTACATCCTTCATGATTCCAATAACTGGTACCTCTCTGGCATCCATAGCATAACATTTTCCACATGCCTTGTCAATTTTTAATCCAGTTTGTTGCATGATGGCCAAAGGCATGACATTTGTAGATGCTCCAGAGTCAAGCATACAATTTCTAATTATTTTTCCATTTATAACCAGGGAAACATAAAATGGTTCCACCTGTGAAGGACACTTTGTCATAGTCACTCCCAAATAGACTTCAGGAGTCTCATCTTCTTCATTACACATGACATGTTTCTCACCCTGGGTCTGAACATTTTGTTTAGCTTGAAAAGGTACCCCTGAGATTAGGGATATTGTCCTATTCTTGATCTCTTCCACTTTCATGAGTTCCATAAGTGGAACAGAGACTTTTACCTGAGAGAGGATTTGAGCTATATCAAATGGAGCATAGTTTTGTATAATAGTTGTAGCTTGCTCCACAATCTTGTTTTTATCCTGAGCTGATTTAGCTTTCATTTTCATAGTTCCCTGATCATCATTCTTGTCTTGGGAACCTTTACTTTGATCTTCAGCCTGAGGGATTTTATTTTCTGGTCCTTGAAATTCATGACCTGTTCTGTGTCTAAAGTTCTGTTTATTATTTACCCACTGCCTTTTTTGTGGTTCAGTTCCTTTATGACCATGCACCAGCTGACCTGCAGAAATATCTTCTGGCTGATGTGGGCTGCCTACTTGATTTTTACCTCTGAGATTGTAGTTGCTTTTGACTTGAGCAACTGCTGCAGCTGTGAAGGCTCTAATTTCCTCATCAGAAGGCCGTTGTAAGTTACTCAGAAAATTGTGTGAGTTCTGAGCATACACATAGTTATCTTCATTATCTTCATCATATGAGAACTGTTGGCAGGCTTGAATTTGATGATCTGTATTCTCATCAGCATCATAAAGAGTATATCCATTGCCTAAGGACATCATATTAACATCATCATCCTGCACATGATGTGGCTCATTGCATTCATTACAAGATGTAGCATTATCATACAAGGATTGAGCAATCATACACTGTGACTGTGAATGTGGCATCTGACAAATTATACACCACGGAGCATCATCAGCAATATTTATAGCTTTCTTTAGAGGATCAGGAGTTTCTTTGACATGTTGAGCCCTCTGACTTGTGTTGTTACGTGGGAATACAGGCTTACCATCATGCCAATTGGTGTTATAAGGCATATCATGTAATGATGGCCTCTTTTCCTGCCTTTGATAGACTTGCCTATTAGGACCCATCCCTTTTTCACTTCTAGCTAATCTATAGCTTAGGTCCTTAACAACATTTGCCAATTTGTCTATCTTATCTTCAGGGGCAGATGTACTACCTTGAGTGTTCTGAGGCTTGTTTGGGTTCTGCAGAATTTTTATATCATCCCTTCTATTTGTCTTGCCTGATGCTTTCCTATTGTTTTCAATATTTACTGCAATTCTGAAAGCATCCCTGAGAGTGGCAGGACCTTTATCTCTCAGTCCATATGCAGTCTTTGCATCAAAGGCATTGATATACAGAATTATGCACATTGGTTCATTTGGCCTCATGTGATGTGGCAATTTGTTCAACACTTTAGTAAATCTTGCATTAAAGTCTGCAACCTGCTCATTTGACCCTTTGGTGATACTGGTGAACTCATTTACAAAAAAGCTAGGGTCAGTTTTATCACCATATTGCTCCTTGAATATCCTTTTAAAATCATCCCATGATGAAATACTCCGGTCAGGCAGATTCCTGTACCATTCTCTTGCCTCATCTATTAAGGATTGCATGAATGACTTCATGAAAACATCCTCATGCTCAACCTCAAAATTATCCATGACATTTTGAAAGGCCTTTAGATGATCTTCTCCTAACACTGTGTTGTTTCCTGAAAATTTAGGCACTTGCAGCCTCAGATGCTTATCAATGGGGTTAGGATACCCAGGAATACCATCAAACACCAGCTGCCTAAATCTATCTAACTGCATGGGCTGTCTGTTTAACTGATTAACATTAACATTTCTGTTTGCATTCTGGTTTCCTGCGTTGTTCAGTGGTATCCTAGCATCATTCACATTTTGTCTCTCATCATGATGCTGATGTTGCACTTCATATCTTTGCTGATGTCTTTGCACATTTGCATTCTCTAGAGTAGGAACTGAATCATTTTGGGCAGTTCTTAAGGCTTGCACTTTCTGCTTCATATCATCTCTGATTTTCATGGCTTGTAGGTATTCTAGTTCTGCTCTTAGACTTCTGATTTCTTCAGCCAACTGTTCATCCTTAGGTCTGGAGGTAGATGGTCTCATACCATTCTGGTCATCATCTTCATCATCCCTCAGAGACTCTGCCTCTTCAAACCTTTCACTTGGGTCTATAAAAGGGCGTTCTTGGAACACCTCTGACCTCATTCTCATGCTACCACCCTGTTGCCTCTCATATGCACCTTGAATATCAGCTTCTGCATTTGAAAAATAAGGCGCATGCTGTCCTGATGGCCTAGGGTTATCTTGTATATCATCACCTTTTCTGGGGGAGCTCTCATGACTAACTGAGACAGTTCCCTTTCTTCTATACATCATTCTTTTTGTTACTGGTAACTCTTCAAATAAAGGATTTTGTTGGGATCTTCTCCCCTGCATATAAATTTTACTTTGACCGGTTGGGAGATTACTTCGGAGTCGCCACCTATTACTAGGAACTGTTTTCTTCTGAAAACCAGGGTTCTTTCACAAGGTTCCCCAGCGGAGTCGCCAATTTCTATTGGTTTTTTCCCAGACTGGATGCTTATTCCCAGATTTCCCTACAAGGTAGCCATCAGTGATCAACAGGATCTCTGGGCCAGGGGCCAACAGTGTAGGAGATAGACTCTATATTTTATCTCCTCTTCTTCTTCAGGCTCTGCAAGACCTAGGGGGGTATTCCCTACTCAACATCCATGAGGATATGCATACAAGGCTGGGATGCTGACAGAAAGCAGATAAGTCCTCCTGTAAGTAGACCAAAACTGAAAGATAAGAGCAAAGGGGCTAGCTTTGGGCCTATTTGCAGTTGTAGACAGAGGACTGAGGTTCCTAAAACTAATTCTAATGTCCTAATGGTTGTTTTAGATTTTGATTTGGAGTTTAAGTTTGGATGCAAAGCTGGACATGGTTGTAACACAAACACAAAGCAAGATTGGTGCCTATCCAGGGCCTGGAGTCAGTAGACATACACCTGTGAATGATCAGCATGAACAGCTAGAACTGGATTTCAAGGGGATATATGTGATATCTGCCTTACAGATATCTCCCAATACAAAGTGTTGAGTTATCTCTACTTATGGCATCCCTACTGCAGTATACCCTTCCCAATGTTCAACCTGAAAATAGTTTAATCTACCCCTTGAGCAGAAGTTAAAAGATCAGACATTCAACATAGGAATTCTATGCTCTAGAATCTAAACATTACTCAAATATCCAGATTCAGAAGAAGAATACATGCAATACTGGAGACAGAATTAACACAACACATGCTAAGATAGCATTTCTCATATAAGATTAATCATGAAATCAGTGGGTTCATGCCAAAAACATACAACAAGAGATACATAAACTCACAGGTTAAGCTGTACAGAGCAACCAGATCAGCTTGTTATGAGTTACAGAGCCAAAAATCTTCAACTTTCAACAACCACAAATGAGTAACACTTCCTGCTTATAACAGCCAGGTAGTGTACCATAGCAATTAATTACAGGGTTGACCAAAAATCCCGCCAGATACACAGTATCAGGAAAATGGCGCTCAAACACTACCAGATTGGCACCCAAACATGAATGCAGTAGGTAGGGGAGGAGACAGGAAGAAATCTTGAGCCCTGCGCCACTGTCCACTGATGTATACCTTCAATCGGGTACCAGATCCGCCCATACCTCTGCAACCTTCGCCATTAATGGCGCACCAACCCGCGGCCTTGGGAAGAACATCTAACAGTCGATCGCAACCATTTCCCGCCGAGATTCATCATCATGATATTTGAAAATGTAGGATATCAATTATCCCACATGCACCCCGCAGCAACCTCATTAACACTTTATATACTAGGTCATGAGCATATATCATGTCGGTGCTTTTGCTCCTGACGACACTAGTATAAGACTTCATCATCATCATCATCCTCCAGCAGCATGATATCCTGTCGCTTGAAATATCACCCTGACGTCAGCATCATATCGCAATATAACCTGCATGATAATCGCCTTCATCCGCACAACCTGATCCATCGGAGGAACATCCTCCTGCTGAGCCTATACCAAAAGTCTGGCCGATGAACATCCTGATGACGTCATCATCATATCCTGCTGACGTCATCATCATATCCACCCACTGCGCACCTCCTCATATCTGGATGACGTCATCATCATGTTTGCAAATATCGGGAGATCTCCACAAGATGATCTGTATTAGAAATATGACCCACCCCGGACCTTGATGACGTCATCATCATATTAACATCAGGATGATATTCGGAAGACAACCGGATATTTGGAAATATCATCCTGATGCACAAATATCAGGTTGCACTGTAGCTCCACTATAAGATCGGGGCGATAGATGAATATGATGATGCTTGAAAAGATCACCCCCACTAGATAATGCACGAAGCCGGTCAGGCGGATATCTCCTTGATATCAGCATCATCATGACGCTGGAACAAACATGCATCCGGGTGATATTCAAAAATGAAAATATCACCCCCTCCTTCAGAAATATCATGATGCAGATAGGCAGAGAAAAAGATATCACCCTGAGATAAGAATGACGTCAGCGTCATCAGGATGACAAAACAACGAACATGAAGTGATACAACATCATCAGGATGATATTGACTAAGATCATCCTGACGTTCAAAATATGATGACCCCAGTGAATATCGGGTCGCACTTAGAACTCTTCAACAACATCATCAGGATGATCATAACCAAGATCACCCGATGATAAAGATATCACCCCGGCGAAATATCATGAAGGCAGAAAATATGATGACCCTCGCAAGCAACACGGTGATAACTGGAAATATGATGATGATGATGACGACCCTTAAGAAAAAACAAGTCAGGTCGAACAACTTAGAGAATAACCCCTTCAGAATATCGGGGCAACATCATCATCATGTTTGGGCAAGGTGATAAATGGAAGATCACCGGATACTTGAAAAATCACCTCCGCAAGCAAATCAGGGCGCACTGTAGCTCATCAGCAGGATCAGGATGATATCCAAACATCACCCGACAGTAAAATATGAGGATGACGATGAAAAACAAGTCGACAGAAAACATGATAATGCAGACCATCATCGAAGACAAGATGATGATGATGACCTCCTCCTCAGGAAAATATGATGTTGTAGCTGAAAAATACTGAGGAGGTCCAACACTTAGGAAAAATGGGCAAGAAGATAAAGGGTTCAAATGAAGAAACCCCCTGATCATGAAAAAATCAACCCCAGGTCAAAATGAGTGCTAACATGACCAACGCTGAGTTGGCAGTTCTAGTAAAGAAGCAGATTGCAGAGAGCATTGCTGTAAAGGCTCAGAATCAGGCATTAAAAAATGAGTTGGAGAAGTTGAGGGACAGAGTAGGTTCTGGTAAAGAAGAAGATAGGGAAGAAGAAGAGATCCCTAGGTGGAACGAGGAAGATGTTCCTGCAGACCAGAGACCCTTGATTAATGCCCTCAAATCCATGGAGAGGATAACCATGGATGTGAAACTGGATTTTCCAGTGTTTACAGGAAAGATGGATCTTGATTCGGTGATGGAGTGGATAGACTCCTTAAACAATTTCTTTGAGATAGAGGAGATACCAGAACACCAGAGGGTAAAGATAGCCCAATCAAAAATGAAAGAGGCTGCATTAACTTGGTGGAATTTCATCCAAGATGACAGAGTACAAGAAGGAAAGCGCAGAGTTGCTACATGGAAGAAGATGATGGCTTTAGTAAAAGAAGCCTATGTTCCATTGGATTATAGCATCCAATTGCATAAGAGGAAATAAAATTTGAAGCAGAAGGAGCTAGATGTCAGCTCATATACTGAAGAATTCATGAAACTTTGTGTCAAGACAAAAGTAAAAGCGAGTGAGGAAGAAAGGGTAGCCAGATACCTTAATGGATTGAGGTTCAACATTCAGGAAGACTTGAATCTGCATAACCCAGATACAGTTCAGAAATGTTTTCAGTTGGCATTGAAAGTGGAAGAGAAGTTAAAGAGAAGACAAGAACAGAAGCATAGAGGAAGAGGAAAACAACAAAGAGGTGGAAGAGGTCCTTTAAGAGGTAGAGGACATGGATTTGGATATCAGGAAGAATCCAGTCATGACAACAACAAGGGAGATAACAATCAAAACCAGAGAGGAGGTTACAATCAGCAAGAAAACTTCAGAGGTAGAAGACCACCATTCAGAGGAAGATCCCAGGGCAGAGGATCTATCAAATGCTATAACTACAATAAAGAAGGTCATATAGCCAACAGATGTCCAGAAAAGGCAACAAGCTCAACAGGAGAAAGGAGAACAAATCTGATCCAAGAACCTGACAGTCAAAGTGCAACAAGCTCAAATGCTTTCCAAAGTGTGAATGCTCCTGACAATTATGGATATCTAGAGAGTGGAGAATCTCTGATGATGAGGAGAACAATGACCACCATGAAGGTACTTGACAAAGAACCCCCACAAAGAAAGTCTCTTTTCAAAACTACTTGCAAGGCAGGAGGAAAGGTATGTAGAGTTCTAATTGATTCTGGTTCTACTAAAAATTTTGTATCTAATGAAATGGTAACAAAGCTTAAGCTTAGAAGATTGCCTCACCCATCCCCATATAAGGTCTCATGGCTTACCCAAGGTCAACAAACAGTTGTAGAAGAGCAGGCTTGGGTAGAATTTCAGATTGGAGCATATAAAGACAAGTTATTGTTTGACATCACTAAGATGGATGGTTGCCATCTTTTATTTGGAAGACCATGGCAGTATGATTTGCAAGCATGTCATGATGGTGTTAGGAACACTTATACAATCACCAAGAATGGTACGGTGATAGAGTAACTACCATTGACAGAGAAGGAGGAGAAATCAAAAGGAAAAGAAGCAAAGGTATTGTTGATGGAAGGAAAACAATTCATGAAAGAAGTAGCAGAAGAAGGTGCAGTTGCATATGCGCTAATTCCATGTCTCATAGTGCACAAAGAACAGCAGTAAGAAGTCAAGAAAGAGAAGAAGCAAAGATTTATAGACCCAACTGTCTAAGGGTTATTGGATAAGTATAAAGGCATCATTTCTGATGGAATGCCAAGATCCCTACCACCTGTAAGGGATATCAACCATTGCATAGATCTAATCCCAGTATCTACACTTCCAAACAAAGCAGCATATAAGCTAACTCCAGAACAAAATGCAGAAGTAGCAAGACAAATTGAGGAATTGCTAGACACAGGTCTGATTGGCAAAAGTTTAAGCCCATGTGTAGTACCAGCTGTCCTAGCACCAAAGAAAGAAGGCACTTGGAGGCTTTGCACAGATTCTAGGGCTATTAATAAGATAACAATCCGGTATAGGTTTCCAATACCTAGGATAGAGGATTTACTTGATTGTTTGGGAGGTGCTAAGTATTTTACAAAAATAGATCTAAAGAGTGGATATCATCAAATCAAAATTAGGCCAGGAGATGAATGGAAAATAGCATTCAAAACCAATGAAGGGTTGTATGAGTGGAAAGTTATGCCTTTTGGTTTGTCTAATGCACCTAGTACTTTTATGAGATTGATGAATGAGGTTTTGAGAGAATTCATGGGAAAGTTTGTCATAGTATATCTAGATGACATTTTGATTTTCAGCAACACAAAGGAAGAACATCTCAGACATATAGATTTGGTTCTCAAGGGGTTACTGTTGACCCTTTTTTCCTCTGACCAGAGCCAAATAGTCAACCTGGTATTTTCCTTGAAAAGCCTTTGGAAAATGTTGCCTAAAAATGAAAAGTGTCAAATTGCCTAAAAAAAACCTTACCATTGGAAAGAGCTTGGCAGGTTTGCTTTTTACATCACCCTGAAATTCAGCCAAATAAAGAAGTTATTGATGGTCAAAGTTTTGGTCAACATACAGTTCAAATATGCATTTGGAAGGCTTGAAAATCTCCATCGGCCTTAGAAAATATAAAATTTTTGAGTTATATACATTTTCTGAATGTATATCGGGTCAAGGAAATGCATATACATTTAGGGAATCTTCTGCAGATTCTTAGAATATTCACTAAATGTATATCAGGTCTGCATGTACATAGGGGCTTGTATATTTAGATATACAAATGGAGATACAAAGAAATGTGCAATGCAATATACAAGGCTGACAAACATACATATGCTACAGTGAATGTACATTCGCCGAAATGTACAAGGCCAATATGCATTTGCTACAGTGCCGCAGAGGGAGATACAAATGGTGGGTCCTGTGGAGATACAAAGGATCACATGAATAGTGCTTTGTATATCGGCTTGTATGTTCACACATACAAACCAATATACAAAGCAGATATACAATCCAAACTGGAATATAGGTTTCAATTGGTTCTATAAATCTTTCAGGTTTGCCTTGTATATATGGGTGTTTGTATATTTCGCACATGTAAGGAAACATACAAACTGAAAGATACATTGCGGGCATATTCCATAAAGATTCCCTATTTGTATGTAAGGGAGTTTGTATATTTGCGTTTGTATATCCGCATATACAAACAAATATGCATTTGCTACAGTGCCGAAGATGGAGATACAAATGGTGGGTCCCACGCATATACAAGCAGGATTGTATGTTTCGGCATACAAAGGGAGAGTGAACAGTGGAGTGTATATCGGCTTGTATGTTTGCACATACAACCCGATATACAAGACAATATACAAAGGGGTTTGTATATCAGGAATGTACAAACAAAGATGCAAGTCAGACATACAGGCTGGACCTGACAGAGTAATCTTATATAGTTAATGGCCATTTGACATCCGACTTGTATGTATATGTGGCTTGTATGTTCGCGCATACAAGCAAATAAACAAGGAAAAGACATACAAGCCAGACTTCAAATAGAGGTAAGTTTCAGCGTATTCAGGTGTCAGGTCCGCGGCTTGTATATCGTGCATATACAAAGAGATATACAAAAGGAAGTGATACAAGCCGGACCTGACAGGGCAATCTTATATAGTTAATGGTCTTTTGGGGTCTGACTTGTATGTATATGGCGCTTGTATATTGCGATATACAAGTCAAAGATGCATTGCGATATACAAGGCGGATTTGAATCAAGGATCAATTTTGGCACATAAGAGTTTGGAGTCCACTTTGTATATATGAGTGTTTGTATATTTCGATATGCAAGGCAAGATACAAGCTAACATACAAGTGGTAGGGCCCATAATATACAAGGGGAAATTGTATGTATATGCAATTTTTGAAATACAAAGGGATGTACAGGGGCCGATATGTAAAGTGCCATGTATGTGCAGAAGGAGATGCAAGATGAGTTTTGAATGCTGATTCAGACGCCAAGATGTAGCGATATACACAGAGATGCAAAAGCGATATATACAGGCAGTTGACCAAAAGTTTGACCGCCTGTATCTCCTTCATTTTGGTGAATTTCGGCATGCTCCAAGAGGCAAAGTTGCATATTTTGGCCCCCTCTTTCATTTGGCAAGGTTTTTTAGGAGCTTTATCACTTTTCAAGTTTCAGATCTGGAAATGCATATTTGTGAGCGTTGAACATTTCAGAGACGACTTTTGGCAGATGAAGATATTTTTTGGGCATTCATTGCAGCAGACAGAACAAGTAGCTTGCATTAACAACAAAGAATATCTTTCCACCTCTTCATCTCCAGATTGACGATGAGTAAGCAGCTACAATAAACACTCTAAATATCTCCTCATCTGCCCAGTTCCAGATTTCAACGCCATAACTGATGCAGCTGGGCTGTAATAGATGGGGATCTTTTTCTATGACAGCTCATAGGGTACATTTTGTAACCAACTTGGAAATTTTTGGAATGCTATAAGTATGCATTCAAATGTTGTAAATAGGGTTGGAAATTTTTTGGCATTAAGGCTTTTTTGTTTCCAAACAACGTTTTCATGTACTGTAACCGTGCCTTTCCATTGAATATATGCAAGTTAATTTTACCTCTTTACTGATTTTTCTGATTCTGTGTGAATCTGCATATGGTTTGTCTGTGAATGTTTTATTCCTCTCAATCATATTGCTTCTCACCTCTACTAGAGTCATCTAACCTGTGTATGCCTACTTGCCATATTCTGATTGTATTGTGCATCCTTCAGTTCTATGGAAGTTTCTTTAAATCTGTCTGGTGTATCACCCTTGTTTTCAAGCTTTTATTTAATTTCCATTACAAGCATTCTCTCTCCCTTTTTTTCCCAAAATTCAGTAGTTTTAGGTGATAACTAGACAAGGAAGCCGGCCTTCTCCGGAGGTCTGATCTCATTTAGCAAAGTTCCACACTTTGAGATCATTCCCATGTTATTCCAGTTTGCAGAGGTTTCACAACTGTATGCAAGGGTGCAAAACTGGGTGATAACAGTTACATGAAGAGCAACTGATGATAAATTTAGACAAGTGTTTGTTCATACAGGAGGAGATCACATATTTGGGTTTTGTCATTTCACAAGGAAAGCTACAAATGGATAAGGAGAAAGTAAGTGCCATATTGTCTTGGCCAACTCCAAGGACTATGAATGATGTCAGAAGTTTTCATGGATTAGCAACCTTCTACAGAAAGTTCATAAGAGGGTTTAGTCATATTTGTGCACCCATGCTTGATACTATAAAGGAGGACAAAAGTGTAGATTTGCTTGGACTAAGGAAGCAGGTGATTCCTTTGAAACATTGAAGAAGAAAGTGGCACAGCAGCTAGTCCTTGCACTTCAAGATTTTAACAAAAATTTTCAGGTAGAATGTGATGCAAGTCACATGGAATTGGAGCAGTACTCAACCAAGAAGGTAGGCCAATTGCATTTTTCAGTGAGAAGCTCAACGATGCTAAAAAGAGGTATTCATCATATGATTTGGAAATGTATGCTTTAGTCCAGTCACTCAAGAAGTGGAGGCATTACTTGATGCCAAAAAGAATTCATAGTATTCATAGATAATCAAGCTCTAAGTTTTATCAACAGCCAGGAAAAGTTGAACCACAGACATATGAAATGGGTAGAAACTTTGCAAGCTTTTACCTTCACATTGAAGCATAAGAAAGGAGTCAAAAATAAGGTAGCTAATGCCTTGAGTAGGAGAGCTCTAACAGTCAACCAGATCCAGTTGGAAAGTGTTGGCATTGATTCATTGAAGACCATGTATGATGATGATGAATATTTTGGAGAGATATATCAGGTATGTACTTCTTTTGGAAAGAAATACCATGCTGAGTTCTCTAAATTTCTGATCCAAGATGGATTGTTGTTCAAAGGTGGACAGTTGTGTATTCCAAGGTGTTCTATGAGGTTGAACATCATAAAAGAGAAACATTGTGGAGCTATGGTAGGACATTTTGGTATGGATAAGACTCTTGATCTTGTTCAAAGACATTATTATTGTCCTAAGTTACAATCAGATATTAGAAAATTTGTCGAGACATGTGTGATATGTCAGAAAGCAAAAGGAAGATCAACTAATGCAGGTTTATATCAGCCTTTACCCATTCCTTCTAGACCATGGGAAAGCATAAGTATGGATTTTGTGTTGGGTTTACCCAGAACTAGAAAAGGATATGATAGTGTTTTTGTTGTAGTGGACAGATTCAGCAAAATGGCACATTTCTTGCCATGCAAAACCATTGCTGATGCTTCATATATTACAGATTTGTTTTTCAAAGAAATAGTAAGAATACATGGATTGCCCTTGAGCATAGTGTCAGATAGGGATGTGAAGTTTATTGGTCATTTTTGGAGAACTCTGTGGAAGAAACTTGGAACGAATTTGTCTTTCTCATCTGCATATCATCCTCAAACGGATGGACAGACTAAAGTGGTAAATTGTTCCTTAGGGAATTTGCTCAGATGCTTGACAAGACAACATGGAGACAAATGGGATAATATCCTATCATAGGCAAAATTTTCTTACAATGATACTGTCAACAGGAGTACAGGAAATCACCTTTTCAGATAGTGTATGGTATACACCCAAGAGGTATTTTGGAGTTAAGAAACTTGCCTACAGGAGATTCTGTTAGTACAGATGGAGAAGCTTTTGCAAAAGCCATAAAAGCGGTACATGATCAGGTCAAGGACCAACTCCAACAAACCACTTTGAAGTATAAGGAGTATGCTGATCAAAAGAAGAAAGATGTACAGTTTGATGTTGGAGATTTGGTATGGGTTCATTTAAAAAAGGAAAGACTTCCTAAAGGCAAATATACAAAACTAATGCAGAGGAAGATTGGACCATGTCAGATTTTGAAAAAGCATGGACAGAATGCTTATGAGATCCAACTTCCTTCTGATCTTGGTTTATCACCTATATTCAATGTATGTGATTTAACTCCATACAAGCATAATCTAGATGAAGAATATGATACATTCCAGGATACAGTCACTGATGACATTCCTAAACATGATCCACCATAGTTGCAGAAGATTTTAGACACAAGAGTGCTCAAGAAGACTCGGAACAAAAAATATTTAGAATATTTGGTGGCTTGGCAGGGAAAACCCGATTCAGAAGTAGTGTGGATGACTGAAGAACAGATCAACAAACATGGTTCAGACCTACATACTCTCATCTCAAGTGGACTTGAGATTTCTTCTTCTGGGGAGTATGGTGCAAGAGCACCCCTTCAAAATAAAGCATAAGTCTAATTAGAGTGTGTTTTGACTTTGTGATGTAATAAGGTCCATGTGACCAATTCTTATGTTTTTAGTCAATCTAGGTTTATGTGCAAGTCAGTTAGAAGTTTGTTATGCTAGCTGTCCTCTCCCAGCCACTTGGAAGTCTCCCAGCCACTGGGAATTGACTCTGTACTACTCGTGAGGAGTAGATATATTTGCCCTAGCTTAGTCTGTTTGACACATACTGTTGCATAGGAGAAATAGAGAGATATTGTGTTTTGGAGATCAGACTGAGTATTGTGTTACAGTGGGGCTATGGTATGCATTTCTGTTATTGAAATAAAGAAGATCCTGTTATTTCATTTGTCTGATTTTTGATCTATCTGTATAGTAGATTTTGATTTTGCAGGTGAAATGGATTCATTCATCCATTCCACCGGTTGACTCTCTAAATCGGTGGAATGGACATGTACAGTAGATTAGTTTGCATTTTCATTTTTCTGTTCATGCATTCCATGTTTGTGGGATCGATTTATAGCATGCTATGATTTCTCCTAGCATCCTCATGTTCTAGGGTTTGAAGGTTAAATTCTAAGTTAAAGTTGCCCAGGAAATGGTTCGGCCCTATCACAGTATTTTCTGTGTGAAATTTGTGAAGTTTTGAGGGTTTTATCAAAATGTACATTTGACGGATATACAGTGTTTGTATGTGACATACAGTCTATGTGTATACTGCATTTGTATCTGTGCGTATATCGCTAACCGGTTCAGGTGCTAAAACATGTTAGAAATGCATGTTTCGAAGGTACAAAGGTGAAATAGTTCGAATATACAATTCCTGTGTATATCACTTTTGTTTGTTGGGGACAATTGATGTGTATATCGCTTTTGCATCCAAGGGTCATTTTGTGTGTATCCATCATTTGCATATTAGGTTTGTAAGTTGTGGATTTGGTAAGGTGTCGATATACAATCTCTATGTATATCGCAATTGTATATTGGGTCATACAAGTTCTGAGTATACTGCATTTGCATGTTTCTGTGTATACGTCAAATGCGTTTTATGGTTTGTATATAGTGAATGTATATTTCAAATATACATTCAAGCGATACAAGGGAAGGTCAACGGTCAGTGGATCGTGGAAGGAATATTCCAAGGGATATTCAATGAATGCATATTCAGTGTTGTATATTTGGTTGTATGTTCGAACATACATTCCGCGGATACAAAGAAGTCAACGCTAGTCAAACATACATTGAGGACATATCTGGAGGAATATTCGGTGGTTGTATATTTTGATTTGTATGTATTGGTTGTATGTATACAATGCACTGATACATTGTCGAAAGATACATGGGACGACCAATAGCAGAGGTAACAGGAACCGGCGATAGTAGGTTGAGAATTGTATGTATGTTCGGTGCAGTGAACAGTGCTTGTAGGTATATCGCGAATGTATGTTGGAAGATACATTACACTAGATGCAAGAAGTGACTGACAGGAATGGTAGTGGAAACCGGCGGTCACAGGTCAGGCGTTGTATGTATGAGTATATAGTGCGAAGCAAATGCAAGGGTCGCGGGCACGGTAGGTGAGAGTTTGCATGTATAAGGGGAAATGTACCTTGCAATAGGAAAATAAAGAGAAGGGTTATTGAAATAGAGTTTATATGTATATTTAATAATGCATGGACATACGGTTGAGAATGTATGTTAGGGTTTTTGGTGGATGCTCTGCATCAAAATCTACATGTCATAGCCAAAGCATTACATAGTGAAAGGTAAAGAAAATTTGGTTTACAAATTAAAAAGTCTTTGTATGGTTTGAAGTAGTCTCCTAGGATGTGGTACTTGAAGTTTGATGCCTTTGTGTTGTCAATTGGATTTGTGAGATCGAAATTGGATCACTGTGTGTATTATAAGTTTGATGGCGATCATATTTTCATTGTTGCATTATATGTTGATGATATGTTGCTGATTGGGAAGGGTAAGAATATGATTTCTGATTTGAAGTCTTAGTTGGCAGCACAGTTTGAAATGAAAGATTTAGGGGTAGCCAGGTGCATTCTAGGCATGGAAATCAGAAGAGACAGAGCTAACAAAAAACTTTGGTTAAGCCAGAGTAAGTATGTGGAGACCATGTTGGAAAGGTTCAGCATGGCAGATCGTAGACCATTGTGTGTTCCTATTTCATTAGGGACAAAGTTATCTGTTAGTGATTGTCCAAAATCTCCTAGTGAGGTGGAGGACATGAGTAGAGTACCTTATGCTAGTGTTGTTGGCAGTTTGATGTATGCTATGGTCTGCACAAGACCAAACATTGCCCAAGTAGTGGGAGTCCTTAGTCTATTTATGGCTAATCCTGGATGGGTACATTGGGATGCAATTAAGTAAGTGTTCATATATTTGAGGGGTACTTTCAAGTATTCCATTTTCTATCATGGCAATGCTACAGGACCTTCGCATTCAGTTTGTATTTGTGGATTTGTGGATTTTGATTAGGCAGGTGACATTGACAGCAGGAGATCCACCAGTGCATATGTGTTCACAATGTTTGGTGGTGTAATTAGTTGGATGAGTAAGTGACAACCTGTGGTTGCTTTGTCCACTACGGAAGCTAGGTATATGGCTACAACTCATGCTTGTAAGGAAGCCATTTGGCTTAAGAGATTGTGTTCAGATATTGGTGTTGATGTAGGATAGATTACGATTTGTTGTGACAGTCAGAGTGTGATTTGCCTTGCGAAGAATACAACTTTCCATGTCTGAACAAAGCATATTGATGTACAGTTTTACTTCGTGCAAGACATGGTAGAGGATGGGCAGGTAAATTTGGAGAAGGTAGATACTTTTAAGAATGTTACAAATGCATTGGTGAAGCCAGTGGGCACAGAGAAGTTTAGATGGTGTTCGGAGTCTATAGGCCTCTCGGCCTATAGCAAATAAATCCTGTTAATTCTATTGGCTCTTACAAGGTGTTCGACAAGTGGGAGAATGTTGGGAATTAATGTGTCTCAACCTTGGTAATTCCTTGTATCATTTTCATTGTATTTATTTATTTATTGCCTATGTTGTAAATGAAATTGTAAATTCATATTGTCATCTTGTGGGATGTGGTACGGTGATGTGTCATCCTACATGGAAGATGACAACTTGTAATTTTGTCCTCACATGAGGAGATAGGCATCCCACTTTGTGGTAGGAATATTTTTCCATGTGTCAGCATCTTGGATGTTGTGTAAGGGAATATTGACCATAACGGTCATGACAGATTCTTATAACAAAGTTACAACATATAAGAGTCAAAAATAGGAGATTCTATGACAAGTGAAGACATGTGTCAAAGAACATCTTTGAAAAAGGCATCTTTGGGTGCCCCAAGGTGGACTATGACATGTTGTAAGAGAATATACTATTTATAGCCTGTGTATGATAGATTCTCTTTGTTGGCAAGAGACACTATATGGATTCATGGTTGTTGTCATTGATGGCAACAAAGGTCATCCCACATATCCGCAAGTCATGGTGTGTCCCTACCGGAAGTCAGAATAAAGATTGTTGTGGTCCGGTGAACAAGAACAGAGCATGTGGCAAGGTCCGACAGATTGGTCTGGATCTCTCAGAGGAAGTATCTTGGTGCAGTGCAGATTTGGGGAAGTCAAGAGGACTACCTTGAGTGGTATATTCCAAGGATTTAGCCTCCGGTGATGGACAAAGAAAAAGATATGAATAGTTGAGTACCGGATTCCTGAGAGACAGTGAAAACAGAGGAAGAACTGACTGACAGAGTATCAGACTACTTTCCGGATGTGTTACTGTTGATGATAAAGGTTGTGAAGGCATGAATCATGTTTGGCCGACATGATTAATGATATCTACAAGTATATGCTTGATCCGCATTGCTTGGTGAGCAAGGATTCAGCCGACAGAACAGAGTTTGTAAGAAACTAGACTGTTCCGGATGCCGACTAGAAAGGTGATGAAATTACTTATGCGGATATATATAGAGGATGGATTTAGTTGTGAAGCATATGATTGTGTGAAGATATATGCGAATAAATGCAGAATAGGCAGAAGTAGCAAGAAAGATCCGGTATGTGAAAGGATAGCAGAATAAAGAACAGAGGAAAGATGAAGTGTAGCAGATCAGTGTACTGAGCCTAACCGGAACTGAACTCCAGCATATGCAGATGCTTCCAATCAGTTCAAGACTATGGTTCTTATCACTTTGTAGACAGTGTGTCTCCTTATAGGCAGTGGGCCTCTTTGTGAGCAGTGTGCTCGGGCAGTAAGCCCTAATTGGCAAGTGCCATTTTGTAATTTCCTATTCTTCTAACAGAGAATAATTTTTGGGTTAATCACCCCGTGGTTTTCTCCCTTAATAGGGTTTCCACGTCAAAAATACTGTGTCATATGTTTCTTATTTCATGGTAATGTTTTGTGTTTGATTCAATGTTGCATTAATTAATAAGAAAGTTCAAAAAGGGAAATAATTAGGATAACTGATTCACCCCCCCTCTCAGTTATCAACAATTGGTATCAGAGCTAAGTTCCTCCTAATAGAGCCTAACAGCTTGGGGAAGATCTGGGAGTTCAAATGGATGCATATGGTTTAAGGGAGCAACTCAAGACTGCCCTTGAGGATCTTGAATAGTCACATTCTGAAGTCAATGAATTAAAGGAAAGACTCAAACAAGCTGATGAATTCATGAGAGAATTAAAAGACAAATTAAGTCTCTCTATGAAAAAGAGAAAGGAGCTGCTCCAACAATTGGCAAGACAAAGTGATGAAAGCAATACAAATGAAGAATTGACTGAGCAAACCAAGTTATGTGAAAAGTTATCAAAAGAAGTCATTATGTTAAGACATGAAATGGAATCAGGAACTATAAAGTTTACTCAAGAGATTGAAGAAAAAAGAAAGGCTGAAGACAATCTAAGACAATCTCTTAAAGAAAAATCAGAAGAATGCCACCAGATGGACAGGATTATCAGACATCTTGAATCTGATCTTGAAGATGCCAAAGATAATGAAGAAAAACTTGAGGATCAAATTGCCTCTCTCAAAAGAGACCTTCAAACAGCAAATGAATATAAAGAGAAATTCAAGATAAGTTATGCTCAACTTGAAGTTCTTCTTGGAAGTCAAAAGAGGACAGATGACAAGTATGGTTTGGGATATGAGAAAGGAGAAAGCTCCGGATCCGGTCAAAAGAATTTTGGATCAGAAAATCCAAGGAGCAGGTCTAGAAGACCTCCGGTAAGACAGCCCAATGCTCAAAGATATCCATCTTTCAATGGATACTGCCACAGCTGCAACCACTTTGGTCACAAAGCTAATCAGTGCAGAAAGAGAATGAATCAGATTAATTCATTCTTCTCCGGACAGTGCTTCAACTGCAAAAGGTATGGACACAAATCCCATGAATGCAGAAATATGCAAGTAAACAAATCATTCAAAGGTAGATGCTTTACATGCAATAGAGTAGGTCATATGGCTAATCAATGCAGATCAAGAGGATATCAGTCAAATATGCAAAGAAATGTTATTTGCCAAATCTGTAATAGGTCCGGTCATAATGCTAAAGTCTGCAAAAGCAAGAATCAGGACAAAAGAGGTCTGGTGTATAATCAGAATCAAGACAAGGGTAAACAAAAGATGAATGCGGATGAAGTTAGGAATCAGATGAGCAAGATTTGGGTGAAGAAAAGTTCAGAGAATGTAGAGGTTGGATCCGCACCAGACTCTGGTGCTGATATTTCTTCCAGAAATTAAAAAGTGAGCTCTGGCTCAGGGGGAGTTTTCAAAGAAAATCCTGTTCCCCTAGCCAATCAAGTGGTGCCGGATGTGGCACAAGATGCAGAGTAAAGGGTTTAAAGATACAAGTCTTGAGATAATCCAGATAAGATTTCAGAGGTCTGCATGGAGTTATGAAGAAGCTGTGATCGATCAAGTAAGACCTGTTCCGGGAGATGCTCCGGTATGACAGAGGATTACAAAAAGGTCCGGAGAGATCCGGAAGTGCACTATCTTATTCTGCGGATTGGACAGAGTCTTTGGGATGTTCTTGTAATGTGTCATCTTGATTTATTCATGATTGAAAGATCCGCATGATGTTCATAGATCAGGACTGATCCGGGATACTCCAAGCTATCCGGACAAGACAAACCGGAATAATATAGGTGAAGCATTTATTGCAAATAGATATTAGGGTTTGCGGAGCAATATAAGGGATTTCTCAAAAATCATTTGCTCATTCTGCACTCAAGAAGAAGCGAAAAGTGGAGCTCTGCAACAAGATTCTTCAAGCACACCAAAGATCTCCTGCCGAAGTCATTGCATAAAGAAATCAATCCAACCACTCCGTGCTAACCGAAGGCGCATAAGGTATTCTCCGTTTTCATTATCTCACTGCAAATCTTTGAAGAATGGGTACTCCAAATATAGTTAAGATCTATGATAGACCTCGCCCCACATTCAAGAAACATCCTTACAAATCATTGGAGGTAGATCCACTAGGAGCCTTCTCTAGTGTTCCTCATGGTGTATTGCACACGGAAGATATTAGGGTTTACATCCATGCGAATCTTGAAGACTTTGGAGAATCAAAACTGATGGATATCTATCACAAACAATTGATAGATGACTCCTTTGAGATCAAACCTCAGTACAAAGCCATCCGGGACAAACACTTTGCACAGTGCATTCATTTCCCCTGTTTTGAAGAAGATGAATGGGTCCGGTATGTACTAAGTAGAGTACATGACAACTTCCTATGGTTGAACAAGCCCTTCAAGATCACCAAAGATGCAATTAGGGCTGTAACCGGTCTGCACTCATCCAGTGGATTACCTGTTCTCAAATCTGTCAAAAATCAGACAGTTAGTGATGCAACCGGATCCAAGTTTGACAAGAGAGCTATGACAGTTGATGACATCACTGAACCGGATGTCAAATTTGCATCTATGATAATTGGTTACAAAATCTATCACTCCAGTAGGGAAAATTCAGTACCGGGAACTGCAATCTACACAGCCTATCAAATGTTAAAGGAGAATGCAGACTATGACTTGTGTGAGCTTCTTGTAAACCAACTCTTTGAAAATCTGCAGAAGATTAAGAAGGACAAGAAAAACTCTTTCAAGTATGGCAATCTGATCCTTTGTCTCTTCTTTTACTACATGAACGAGCTTCCTGGATCCAGTGGATGGATTTGGCAGAATGACAGACCGGTTGCCATCCAAATCAGAGACTATTTGCATGGACTTGGGGATGCTAAAGCAAGAAACACAGCTCTATGGGGATACTTCAAGAACTTCCAAAGCATGATGCATGCAAGAGAAAGAATACCCCTATCCCTCGTTGAAAAGTACAAAGACACAGTATGCTTCATGGTAGAAACAGATCAGTGTCTAATGGAGGCAGTAGAACCAAGAACTGTATGGATCATGCCCATGGGGTATGAAGTGGATGAACAAATAGTGGAGCTGCATGTTCAACACATGCTAAGTCAGCCCAAAGATCCAAAGGCAGAAAGGTTTGGAACCTTTGAGGAACTGAGTGTAAAGATACATGTAGAACTCAGGGAACCGGAGATAAAGAGGAAGGTAAGAAAAGAAGTTGAGCATATTGCTCAAGGCCTAGGCATCTCAAAAGAGGCACTTGATGCCAGCTGGGAAAAGAGGAGGAAGACTGAGGAAGAAGAGAAAAGTAAAGAAAGTGTTCCAGTTGAAACTTCCACCCGGACCAGATCATCAAAAAGATCTGCACCTCCCACAACCAAAAGTTCAAAACCGGAAGTCCAGGCATCCGGTAAAAGATCCAAGACAAAAGCCACAAGGGCTTATGAAAGCCAAAAGGATGAAGAGGAAACAGAGTCAGATGAGGGAGTAAAAGAAATAAAGAAGCAGAAGAAGAAAGGATCCGGTAAACCCTCCACAGGCCAAGACAAGGATGAAATGGCAGAGGTATCTGTTGAAAAGCCCACTCTGTCTCTAGAGAGTGTAATCAAGTCGGTCACGGTGGATGGAAACCTTCAACCAATGACTGAATGTTATGATGACTACAATGAGGCTGACCAAAAGATTCTGCAGGAAGCCACAGTCAAATATCTGAACATATACAATAAGGCTTTCATTGAGATCATATCTCTTATTCCTAAAAGCCTAGAAAAGGAATTAGAAATAAGAAAGAATAATGCTCATGCAAAAGATCTTGAGATCCGGGAGCAGATAGCTATTCAGCTCTATCCTCAAATTGATCCCAAGACAATGAACATAATCTTCAAAGACTGCAAAGATGAGTTCCGAAGTAAAGCCAGGATGAATCAACTCATGCTTGGTGAGACTGACAAAGTGGCCCAAGAAACAGAAGAGATCCTCCGGAAGGCCTTCAAAAGGTTCAATCTTCCTGTTGTAGAGGACTTAGGTGCAGAAACAGCTGCGGATTTGGAATCATCTGTTCCGGAAGAAGTGGGCCCTAAACAGACAAACATCTCTCCTCTGGTTTCCCCTACAGTCTCCGGATCCCAAGAAGAAGAGAAACTACAGGAGAAAGAAGCAGCAGCTAAAGAAAAAGAGGTTGACAGCACCCCAACAGAGAAAACCACGACTGAAAGTGGTAAGAGTAAGGAAGGAGAAAAGATTCAAAAGGACAAAACTGCAGAAGAGAAGAAACATCTGTCTCCGGCAAGAGACACTGCACAAACTGTTCAAGAATTCCTGACAAAAGCCACTATAGAAATTGATGAACCGGACCTACTAAAAGGACCATTAGATTTTGACTCTTTGTCACCGGTGCAAACAATGAAAATAGCCTCATTTGCAAATGAGAAAGTCAAAGAGAAGCTGCTGAAATCTCACATGGAAGACTGTGAGCTTATGGAGGTAGCATCTGGAGTGCTAGAAAAGATCATGCCATCCTTTCAAAAGGATCCCACAGCCTCCTCTTCCGGTAATCTCAAAACCTTAGTCAGCAGTGTTAGTACACATTTTGAATCTCTAGAAAAATCTGCTGAAGAAAAGGTCCGGAAGGAATTTTTGGATAAAAGACTTTCAGAAGTATTAGAATTAATCTCTAAAGATAGGAGAATTGTGAGTATTGGAATAAAGAGCTTAGAAAATGCTCTTAAGGATGGCGGTGACATTTACAAATTTTGTATATCCTGGTCAAAGGCAACAACAGCAATTGATAAGAAAATAAAAGAGGAACAGGACAAGCTACAAAGTTTATCTCAAAGTTTTGATCCTCTCTCTTCCTCCATAATAAATCAAGAATGTCAGACTATTGCAGTCTTGAATGAAATAAAGAATCTTGAGAAGGAAAGGAAGAATATCACTAACCGGATGGGAGAACTTAGAAGGATTATAATCCCTAAGTTGGAAACTATGCATGAGGCCATCAGTGATGCTTAGACCACCGCCCAAACAAATGATCCGACAGATCTCAAGCGGGCAGAAGCTTTTGCATTTTTGTTGAGTGGTCACATTTCAATTTTGGATAGAATGAAGCAAAGTTGGGCTACAGAAATGATCCAATTGCAGACATCCTTTGCAGACATTCTTCAGTATATGTGAGTATGTAAATATGCGGCTATGTATAGAAAATTTTTGAAAATTTTGGTGTGCGGACCCTACCCTTTGCCATTGATGTCAAAGGGGGAGTGAGGAGTAGTGAAAAATGAGGAATCCAACTAAGGGGGAGTTCTAGAAATTGTATATAAAGATAGAGCATCAGCCAAGGGGGAGCATAGTGTATACACTTAGTCATTTTTCACTAAGTGTTGCCATCAATGCCAAAGGGGGAGATTGTTGGCAAGAGACACTATATGGATTCATGGTTGTTGTCATTGATGGCAACAAAGGTCATCCCACATATCCGCAAGTCATGGTGTGTCCCTACCGGAAGTCAGAATAAAGATTGTTGTGGTCCGGTGAACAAGAACAGAGCATGTGGCAAGGTCCGACAGATTGGTCCGGATCTCTCAGAGGAAGTATCTTGGTGCAGTGCGGATTTGGGGAAGTCAAGAGGACTACCTTGAGTGGTATATTCCAAGGATTTAGCCTCCGGTGATGGACAAAGAAAAAGATATGAATAGTTGAGTACCGGATTCCTGAGAGACAGTGAAAACAGAGGAAGAACTGACTGACAGAGTATCAGACTACTTTCCGGATGTGTTACTGTTGATGATAAAGGTTGTGAAGGCATGAATCATGTTTGGCCGACATGATTAATGATATCTACAAGTATATGCTTGATCCGCATTGCTTGGTGAGCAAAGATTCAGCCGACAGAACAGAGTTTGTAAGAAACTAGACTGTTCCTGATGCCGACTAGAAAGGTGATGAAATTACTTATGCGGATATATATAGAGGATGGATTTAGTTGTGAAGCATATGATTGTGTGAAGATATATGCGAATAAATGCAGAATAGGAAGAAGTAGCAAGAAAGATCCGGTATGTGAAAGGATAGCAGAATAAAGAACAGAGGAAAGATGAAGTGCAGCAGATCAGTGTACTGAGCCTAACCGGAACTGAACTCCAGCATATGCAGATGCTTCCAATCAGTTCAAGACTATGGTTCTTATCACTTTGTAGATAGTGTGTCTCCTTGTAGGCAGTGGGCCTCTTTGTGAGCAGTGTGCTCGGGCAGTGAGCCCTAATTGGCAAGTGCCATTTTGTAATTTCCTATTCTTCTAACAGAGAATAATTTTTGGGTTAATCACCCCGTGGTTTTCTCCCTTAACAGGGTTTCCACGTCAAAAATACTGTGTCATATGTTTCTTATTTCATGGTAATGTTTTGTGTTTGATTCAATGCTGCATTAATTAATAAGAAAGTTCAAAAAGGGAAATAATTAGGATAACTGATTCACCCCCCCCCCTCTCAGTTATCAACACTCTTACAGCTATAAGTTATAACTACTATGACAGATTCTATGACAGTCATAAGAGTCGTAAGAGCATCTGTCATAGCCCATTTTGGAAATAGACGACCTCTTTGGGATGGGGTGTGTGGACAAGTGTAGAAGCATCTTACAATGTTGACCAAGTATCCATAGGCGTGGGTTTTGGGCCATGAGGCTAGGTTGGACGCCCATTCCAAGATAGAGGCAATTTTGCCTTATATTTTCTATATAAATAGGTGCTTTGAGGAGATGTATTACAAGTTTGACAGGTACTATTATGCTACCTGTTTGTCTCCAGATATGAGTGTCGAAGACTCCTAAGAGCTTGCATTGCAAGTGTATTGTAAACCATTTCAATTTTGTTAATACATTGTGCAAGTTTTGGAGTGTGGGGTTTTTCACCCGATAAGGGTTTTCCCCACGTATATCTTGTGTCTCTCTTCTTCTATCTCACTTTCTTGTTTATGTGTTTGCCGCAATATCTCTGTTATCTCTATTAGTGGGTTTAACATTGCTATAATAGTAAGGATAAAATTGAATTTGCACTCTCCACCCCTCATTAGATTAGTGTAGGAAGCGATTTCCACACACCTAGCTTCCTTTCATTTGGCATAGCGATTTGACTAAGTCTTTAGGTGTCAAAGAAATAAGGCAAATACATTTATATAATATAAAATTTGAAGCACATAAAGTGCATTGAAATATATATAGAGTGCAACGCATATATTGCTATAGATGGAGGTGTAAATGGAAAAATTAGATTGATCAATAAAGAACAATAAACCCAAATACAACAATGAAATATGAAGGAAGAAGGATAAATAACCACAAAGAGATACTTACAACCTTTGCCTCTCGACTTCCATTGCTCACCTATTCTTTCTTGATCTTGAATGATGAAGGTTGGCCCTCAGGGAGCTTGCTTCCTTGCTTCGATTCCTCAAGATGACAAGGAGAAATGGCTATGATACTTTGTGTGATTGAAGATGAGCTTCAACACACTAATGATGGAGGATGATATGAGAATGGCTAGAATGAGGAGATTTGAGAAGAAGAAGATTCCCTAGAGGAATTTGGGCATAGTAAGGATGCCAGAAGAAGTCTCACCAATTGCTTAGAGAAGGGTCTCATTTATAGATTTTCTGAAAAGGCAATGGAGGGTGAGGATCAACTGATAAAATCAATGGCTAGGAATAAAAGTGAATCTTTTATTCATAGTGGATGAATTAAAAATTCAGAGTGGAGGATAGTGCATGAGTTAAAAATTCAGAGTGGAGGATAGTGGATGAGTTAAAAATTCAAAGTGGAGGATAGTGGGGAACATTGAATTAAGAATTCAATGAGTGGAGAATAGTGGGGGACAATTGAATTAAGAATTCAATTTTGGATAATAGTGGGGGACAATTGAATTAAGAATTCAATTTTGGATAATAGAGGATATTAGGTAATTAAATATTAAGAATATTTAATTATATGTGCAACATGGTGAGGTGGAGGAGATGAGGTGGAAAGATGAGGTGGATTGATGAGGTGGATTGATGAAGTGGATTTTGTGAGGTGGATTTAGGATTTGAGACATTAGAAGAATTTAGGGATTTTAATTAAATAAAATGATTTTATTTAATTGTAGGATAATGAACCAATCAAATAAACTTATAATATTTATTTAATTGACAGAAGAAAATATGAATTAAGATAAATATCAAAATATTTACTTAATTCAACCTGAGCCAATTTTAGGTGTCTACAGAAGGTTTTAAAACATTTAAAGTGCAAACCATTTGCCATTTTCAGCGTTGGCTTGTAACTGATCTTCCAACGTGCCAAAAATTGACCCCATCTTTTCAAACTGCCTACAACATGATAGGGAACATGGTAGATTGAGTGGCGCTTGGTTGGAGAGAGAGAAACCCATTAGAAGTCTGTATTTCTTGCTATCCTCTAATGTGTTCCTCCTTCATCGATTCATGCTGCCACCATGAGTTGGTTATGCTGAGTCAAAATTAAGGAGTTGGAGTTATGGCAATACTACCAGCTAGTTTGTAGAAGTAGCTTGCTCAAAATTATGTATAAATAGAGGAGCTACCTCACTCTTTACACACAATTTTTGATTTGGAGCTACTTATACGTCACTCCTATTTTTTGAGGTTTTTATTTTGTTTATGCATTATGTTTTGGTTTTGGGTTGTGAGGCAAATTAGTGAGTAGTGAGGAGGGATTTTGAATAGATTTGGAGAAGATACTCAGTAGTTTGAGATTTCAAGAGCAGGGAGCCAGTTGATTTCTTGGAGCATAGCTTAATCAAGCATGTTGAATCTCTTCTTTATTATGTCTTTTTTGTTGGATGTTTGTATGTCTTGGATATTGTTTGAAATGAATTGTATTCTCTATTGCATTAAGTATTCTCTTGTTTGGTTAAAGAAGAAATATATAAATATACATATATACATTTAGTATATGAACATTATGCTTGATTGTTTATTGATCACCTTAGTAAGGAGTAGTAACTGTATTAAGACAAGTATGAGTAATATTGTTGAAAAGTGAATGGTCAAGATAGGAAAACTATATTACTATTACTAATTTTTTTTCACACCAAAATTTAGTTTGACCTAAGTGTAATTGTTCAGAAGGAATAATAAAAAACTTCAAAGTTATGCATTCATTGAATAGTTGATGCCTTGATAGAGTAGAGAAGGATATCCAGTTGTCAAGATAACCCATTAGTCCAATCAGGACTAATAAGTTATCATGACAAGAGAATTGATTGTCAAGAAATCAAAGATTCAAGAAATACAGTTGTTCTACACAGTTTGATCTTTCAGGAGTTATAAGTTAGATTAATTATTCAGTTAATCAGTTTTTAGTAAAAGAAAGAAAGATATTTTGTATTGAACTGCTATTTCATGTCATGTTTTGAACATAAATTCAAGTATCTGTTACTTTATCTCATGCATTGATTGAAAAAGAAAATACATATACATCATATGCATAAGAGAAATTAACTGATCATGTTTAAAAGAAGTGTTCAAATGTGTCCCACACAAGCTGTGGGAGTAACTAGACTGAGCAATTGCAAACATGCAAGCTATGTATCTATTTGATAAAAAGAAAAGAAATGAACATCTGATAAATCTAAACATCCATCATTGCCGGATGATGAAGATTGTTGTGGATGCTGGCATTCAAGTCTTCAGCTTTCGGTCTTCACTCTAAGCTCCATCATCAGTTGAACCTGCAAAATTTTAGGGACATCCCTATTAGTGCTCTAGATGTTTACAATTATCACATGCTTTTATCAAATAGAGACATCTACTTATCATATCATGCATTCAGATAAGAGATCAGATCAGATATATGACACAAATTAGGAGGAAATCATGAAGAAGATCAATCAATACTATCAGGTACTTTTTATGCTAACTTTTTTGTTCACTATGTAGGTATAGGACAAGTTTTGTTGCTAATTTGAAGACAAATAAGCATGTGGATTAAATGTGGCTCCCACAAGGGTTTGAGCCTAGCATGTTTCTTTTCATTTTGAAAAGAGTATCAGAAAAGACAAGATGCATCTTTTTAAGTTATATCATGCATCATCTAATCAACTTACAGAAAAGATATGTCATCATGACATTATTACAGTTGATTGGAGCAAATCAAATTATCATGACTGAGTCAAGATTGATAAGAACAAAATGTAGAAATTAGATTACAGTCATCCAAGCTACAGGAGCCATCTAAGGTATAGTATCATTATGAATGCATGTATTTATTTCATCATAGCTAATAAAGAGCAAATGACAGAGTGCATTCATAGTACAAGGATATGATACAAGTTTTTAGATTAATGTGCCTGATAAAGAGAAGAGAGACAGCATAAAGAAAGATACAAGTTATGCCTTTTAAAGAGATAAATCAAAAAAACAAGGCATTATTAGCTCTAAGATGATATATGGCAGTGTGAAAATGCAGTCATGAATATATCATTGTCATGGACCAATAACTAGGCAGTCATCAATGCCTTGAAACTTCAAACCATCAAGATATAAGGAGGTACAGATGAAACAGTCCAAATGTAGTCAGGTGTTCAAAATTTCAAGTATTCATGGATGAAGCACATGATACATAAAAAACACCAGAGTACATAATGCAGGGTCATCACTTACATGACAGTCAAGTACAAATCCAAGAACAAGACACAGTCATGTCTAGAGCAACGAGGGAGTCTAAACACATTAAGCACAGTGGAGTGATAAGAATGCAACAGTCAAAAGATAACAAGGTGGTTTCCATGTATCTCATCATTGTATTGATCTAACAAGCTTTATCTCATACACCTTGGAGCTATAATGATACCATGATACAGTCAACAAATTCCATAAAGAAAGATACATTGCAAGAACAAAGATAGGTACAGTCATCTTCATTATAGACAGTCAGGACAGTGATCAATAAAGTGGCTTATACAAGCAAGATACAGTCAGGGTATATTATAGTTTCCATATCCATCCTCAAGAGTACAGTCAATGATGAAGGAGAAACAACAGAAGAAGACGCTACAGTAATGGTGATTGACAATTCACAAGGTAAACAGTCCTCTTTCTTATATGCCATTATTTTGTCATGATACAGTCATAGTAAACAAATAGCCAAGGAGAAGAATGCTTCATATATATGATACTATGACATCCAAATCATGAGATAAGTAGTAAGTATGCAAGAGTATGTTATATATGCTATAGGAGTACCTTATGAATGCCACAGACAACAAAGAGAAGATAACATGATATCTATGCTATAGTAGAATCCATATGCAATAAAGATAGTTACACAGTTCAGGAGATCATCACACATAACAAGCAGTCCATCATCTTACAGTTGGGCAGGTAGAAAAGATACAAGATTTTGATATGAAAATAAGCTAAGGAAACCATTTGTGCAATAGGAGAGCCTTCGAGAAATGTCAAGGTATAGCTACAGATGATGTCATATGAATAACAGTCATTCTTTTTTAATATCAAAAGACTTGTTATTATACCTAGTAGCTACAGTGGAGGGTAGATAAAGTAATGTATCATCATCAATAGCCATGATAGTCACATGAAGTAGGAAGAGAAGGTGCTGTGTGAAGTGAAGAAAAATTCCATTTTCAAACCCTTAGTGCTTTTTGCCTACAGGAAAGGTACAGTCAAGGAGGTGCTATACAGAAGAACAAGATTGCTCATTCAAGAAAAGCAAACCCTTGATAGAAAATCAAACCCTAGTGTCATTTTATTTTCTACAGTCAAGAAGTTTCAGGCAGAGAAGAAATACAGTCATAGCCATGATAGAAGAGAAAGATTTTTCATGATAAATGTATACTCATCTGCAAAGTGAACAAGATCTTTCAAGAAAATTTCAAACCCTTGTGTCTTTAGCACTTACAAGTAAAAAGAAAGAGTAGTGAATATCACAAGAGCATGGCCATGACAGGTAGAAGCCTTGAAAGTACAAAATAAACAAACCCTTGATAGAAAATTTCAACCCTTGTTTCTTTTCTCCACTTATAGTCAAAAGTGAAAGAGATAACAGTGAAGAAGCATAGCCATGACAGTGTGAAGGAGTTTTGTGCAAGGAGGGTTGAAACCCTAGTTTCAAAACTTACAAACCCTCAATAGTCTATCACATTTTGGTGCCTACATATAGATGGAGCATGGCCATGGTAGATAGAGACCTTGTCAATACAAAAAAAAGAACAAACCCTCATCAAAAGGTTTCAAACCCTTAGGATATTTTCACCTACAGTCAAGTCAAGAATGTAAAAGAGATATATATAGGCATGGCCAATAGAGATAAGACATTCTTTGCTAAAAAATGTAATACCCATGTCTACATACAGCCCTTGTCATTTTTTCAAACTGTAAAAAGAGACAAATGAAACTACAAAAAATGAAGAATGACAAGTGATTACCTCATTTTGCTGACAGGAAGAGAGATTTTTCCACGACCTCACAATAGCCTTAAGCTTTCAAGAATAGGTGAAGAGTTGCAAAGATAAAAGATATAGAAAAAAGAAATAAGGTGTTAAAGAATGCTCAATGATGGACAGAGCCATGAAGGAAGAAGGAAGCTGTGACCATTAAAGAGAAATAAAGCTACAGATCAATAAAATACCTCATATGAAACTCAAGTTGTATTACCTTCTTCCTTACGATGCAGAGTTCCAAAGATTCAACTAAGAGATGCCATGGAAGGGAGTAAAAGGCCAAAGACATGATGGAGGCATTCAAACCCTAAGCTAACATAATACAGTTGCAGAGCGTCGAAGAAGAATGCCAAATGAAGAATGAGCAGTTTTAGGGTTATCTTTTTCTTTTGTTCGAAGTTTCTTTTCTCAAGTGTGGTTTTTGACTTACAAAAACAAATAGTTACCTTATCCAAGAAGTGCCCGTGGTCAAGACCTTGGTCTTGAAAGATCCTAACCATCATAATGTGGAGTGGCCAACTGACAATGCTTAAGACTTGATTTCTATTAAGTCAAAAAAGGGTCGTATGATGATAAAGAAAGGCTTTATGCCTTATAAACTATTTAAAACTCCTTGATGGTCGAACAAATAACATAGTCAAAGATACATATGCTAATCAGGTTCCTTGTCTTTTTACAAACATCCAAAGGTAAGGACCCTTCTTGATCATGCATGGTAGCAAACAAAGTCAAGAGGAATATGATTTTAGACATGGCATGCATGAGGACAGAGCATGGTGGCAGACAATGGTGCAGTGAGGGAGTCATGGAGTTGTTGTTTTTCTTTCTTGATTTTAGGTTGCATATGGATCAGGTGGCTTAAAAATATAATATGCACTAGGGCATCAAAAGGGAGTCATAAGGATGTTTATGCATACTGTTTTGTGCATGGAGTATTTTGATGCATGGAATGACTTAAGAGTTTTTTTCTTGCAGAGAGAAGATAATGTTTTCTCTTTGATCATGAAGTGATAAGGGTAAAAAAATTTCTTTAATATGTATTTGCATCATGCAAAATAAGGATATTTTCTCACATGGTGGTATAAGGAGTTCTCTTTTTCTTCTAAGTCCTATTTGTGCTCATATCATGCAAATTAGGCAAGTGTAATTGAAGTGATAAGGAGTGATATTTTTTCTTCTAAACATGCATGATTTTACAAAGTTATTAATTGTAAATAAATAATAAAGTAATATTTTCCAAATTACTTTATTATTTTCCACAAGTTGTAAAATCAAAAATAGAACAAATTGTAACTAATAATAGAGTAATTATTCTATTACTTTATGATTTACTCATAATCAATTTTGCTCATGCAAAATCATGCAAATTGATTAGTTGAGTTAACTAGGCCACCTAGGAGGTTTTGCATGAGTTTTAGGAGTATTTTTAGGGTTCTTGGTCAACTTTTTGGTTAAGCACATGGAGAGGCCCAAATTGGAGCTATTTTTGCTCAATTTGTGGCAGTTTTAGACCCTAATTTTGAGGATTTTGGAGGTTGCTCGGGAATGATTTTTTTAGAGGTAGTTATCTGCAAGTCCATATTTTTGCATGCCTCTTGGAGAGAGAAGACCTATATATTGTAAAGCAAAAGTTTGTTTTTGCTAGTTCTTGATTCTCATTCTGATTCAGACAAATTGGAGAATTCTTGTAGCTCATATTTTATAGTTTTATTGAGAGATCGATAGGTTATAGGTTATACTTTTGTCTTCTTTGCAGAGCTTTCCTTTGTTTTCTTTGAAATCAGTTAAATTACCTTTCCTTTTAGTGCTTTAGTGAAGTGATTTTGATGAAATTTTGTTGTGTTTTATCATTAAACCTTTAAAATTATTGTCTCACTTCCTTGTTTACAACATTAAAGCATATAATCATCACAGGTCTTAGGTTGTGTTAACCAGAAATAATATTTTTGTGTTGTGAAAAAATATTTTCCTTCATAGAGACCTTGTTTTCAAACCTTCCTTAGAATCACTTTTGTGATATTTATGCCAAGTCTGGATTGTGTAAAAGTCAGATTTCTGGGTAAACATTGTGGATCAAGTTGCATTATTTTATCCAAATCTTGTGCATCACCATTTTTCCTTTAGCATTCACTTAGTTTCTTTCTTCCCTTTTTTAAATTAGTAAAAAACATACATCTCAATAGAACATCTGAAGGGAACCAACCCATAATCTAGAGGTCTAATTTCGTCATAGGGCACCCACAACCTGAAATTAGTCCCATGTTACACGGAATTGTAGTGCTTTACCAGCCTTGTATATGGGTGCAATTCCTAGTGATAACAATTACCTTGATGAGAGTATCATAGAAAACCTAGAATGGTTAAGGTTATGCCTGGGATATGCTGATCCATGGTTAAGGGAATAACCTTAGATTTAGTAAACTTGAAATTGTTAAGTAGGGTTATTCCTGGGATTTATTGATCCATGGGTAAGGGAATAACTTTTGATGTCTTTCCAAATCGAGCTAGAATGATGGGTGAGCATGTGATGTCCATTCTGAGTTAGGGGTGATGAAACTTTGGCCAAAGTAGTGTAAGCAGCCAACGTTAACACTATCAGTTCACTGTGATCTAGGATTACATACTAGGAAGGGAAATCATGCTTGTAGGTTGCAGACACAACATATGATAGTACTAGATATGTAGGACACAACATCTTTCTCAATATAGGCTATTCTTTGAGGTTACCATTGCAATCCCTTTGTCGAAGGGTAGGGCCATTTAATACCAGTTTGGTAAATGTACAGGGGACCATAGTTAGTCCATCGTTGGCAGAAGAGCGCTTGAGTGATGCTTCTCCTCATGCACTTGGCAGCCAGTATTTGAAGATAGACATCAGAACCATTGTATCTCTATTGTCAATTAGCTTTATGAAGCTTGTATGTAATTATCTCTTGAAATATTGTAAATGAGAATTATTCAATTCATGTAATTATTGAAATGTGTAATTTGATAGTGTAATGGTTAAGTTTGAAATATATTTCAAATGTGCATTGTATCAAATGAAAGAAAGGAAAAATTTTATTACTCATGTTTTGGTTTCATGATTTATTTACTCTTGGGTTAAAACTTAGTTAAATCTATTGGTAGAACAAGTGGCATGTTACAGTTTGATTGAGTTGTTGTGTTGAGGATGATGTGATTTCCTTGAAGAAGTGGTGAAGATGTTAGGAATATATTTTTGATGGTTGATTTCCAAGTGCTTTTGAGAAAATTTGATTAATAAAGGAAATAGTGTGTTGAAGAGACTGACTGGCTTAACAGAGTGGTGATTGAGTTTTGCTCCGCATTTCTTCCTCATTGAATATCTGATTGTATGGTTTGGATATGTTGTTAAAAGGAGTTCAAAGATGTTATACTCTAGATTTTGTGCTTCGGTTAGTTGTGCAGAGAAATTTATGTTCACCAGTGTGCAGTCAATGTTTCTAAGTTGTGTAGAAGTGTCTGGGAGAAACTATTTTGCTCTGCATTTCTCTGTAGATTTGTTTTTGGCTTTATGGTTCTACATTCATGCTTACAATGTCCATATCTTTCTTTAGTTCAAGTGGTTCATGGTTTGGTGCCCCGCAAGTTCCTTTCTTGAGTTGCAATTGATGGTTTCTTGAGTTCCAGTTGATGACAGAGTAATCTAAGTGCTCCGATGTGAACTTCCTTCAAGTGAAAGATGTTACAAAGGAATTTGTTGGTTTTTAGGTGCTTGTGGATGGTTCTAGATCATGTTCAAGCTTGAATCGTGGTCTACATGTTGTCTTTTGGTCTTGAGGAAGCATGCACTTAAAGGATCATGGTGTTAACACAAGTTTGGATGACTTGGTTGTTTACACTAATTGTAGTTGTGCTTCATTGATTGTGAAAGCACTGTGATGTGTGTAAGAGTGGATTTAGGTCTATGCTAAGGCATGATTTGGTCTAAATTCATTCCTTTCCTCCATGGGAATGTTTTGGTCCAGACCTGATTTAAATTTTATGGGTTAAGTTGTGTTGCCAACCTTGGAGAATGTTTTCAAGATTGATGGTGGTATAAATAAGTGTCAAGGATTTGTGAGTGAATACATGCATGAGGAATATGATGTTTCTGATGTGAATTTGATTAGTGCAGTAAGAGCTTTCATGTTTTAGGCTACTGGATGTAGTGATCAGAAGGTGTCTATTATTTTTTAGTGTTGCTAGGAAGGTGATGTTTGTGGTGTGGTGAATATTGAGTTTAATTGGAACTGAACCCATGCATATGTTATATGTAATTATATCAATTCATCCCTAGAAGTGAGCCTTCTCTTCTATCTCTTTCTTCTAGATAGTGAGTCCTTTGGTAGTGAGCCTTTCTTTCTTTTGGGCAATGAGCCCTCTGGTAGTGAGCCTTTTGTAATTCAGTATTGCTACTACTTTATATTATGAGCTAATCCTCATCGTGGTTTTTCCTCTTGGGTTTTCCATGTAAAATCTGGTGTTGTCTTATGTTTGGTGCTGTTATGATTTAGTTTCTGTTATTTTCTTTTCATGCTTAATCATCATAACACATTTAAAGGTTAATGTGGATCTAAATGTTTGTGAGTGCTTGAATTTTTGACACAACTGATTCACCCCCCTCAGTTGTCTTGTGCATTCAACAAAAAATTTATTGCTTTCACTCCAAATTTGTAATCAGCTCGTGCTTAATTGATCTTGGTTCTTTCAATATGTAAGTACTAAAATCATGTCAGGCTTGCATGGAAGTATGATGATGATAAATAGGTCTTAATCATGGCTACATATTTGTGAATTACACTCCTTTCAATAGTTTCACTCTTAGTGACATGTCCCTTGTGTTTTTACCCTCTTTGAACATCTTTTTAAACCCCCCAAATTGACTTACCCTGCCTCATGTTTTTCCTAGTCATCCCTTTGTTTTTCCTATCTAGGGTCACCCTTTGTCTCTTTTGGGTTTCTTGAGTGTCCCTAACTAGTAAAAGGGGCAACCCTATATTCTTTTTGCACTCATGAAACAACTCATATTCTTTGCTTGTCTCCTTCATTTTAAACCTATTTTAACTCACATTTTTTTGTTCCAAATCATGCTTTCACTAGATTTCTTTCTATTATGAACTCATTATAAAATATTATCCCTTTTAAATTCTTTCTAAGTTTTCTTTAGTTTTCTTGACTTTTCTTATCTTCTTGGCTATTCATGGATTGTTTCCTTCTATTCTTGAGTTATGAATTCTTTTTTATCTTATCTCTTCTCCCATTCCCTTCCATTTTTACCTATAAATACTTCCATCCTCTTAATTATTTCACATCACGTCTCATTTGGAGAACACACAAGCTCATTTACAAGCTTCTTCAAGCTTATTCATGTTGCAAGTACGGGCCTAACTGGTGTTGTCATTGATGTCAACATACTCCTGTTGCATTGATAATAAGGATTGGATGAGCTGTATGCTAAGGATATTGAGAAAATTAGTCCTATTAGGAACAGAGAAGAACAGTGAAGATAGTGAGGTAAAGATACCAGCTAAGATGAAGATTAGAAGATGCGCTTCAAAGGGTTTGTAGATATGTGTCTTAAGATAATCCAGTAAAGATTTTAGAGGTCCACATGAAGATCTAAAGAAGTTAGGGCCACTTAAGTAAAACTAGTTCTAGCAGATGTTCAGAGGTGACAGAGTGACACAGATAGGTCTGGTAAGATCCGGAAATGCAATATCTTATTCTGCGGATTTGGTGGAGTGTTTAGGAAGTCAATGTGAATTAACAACTAAATTGGTTCGTGGTCTGGAGGTCCGTAAGCATCTATCGCAATATGACAGTGATGACAGATTGTGTTCTTGAGGTTCTAGATGAAGGAGAGAATGATTTCAGTAAGCAGAAGCAGTGTGGATGTTCTTGGTGATTTAGGCAAGCTTGTGGAGGTCTTTGGATTGTGTCCAATTCATATTGGTGGTCCACATTGAAGATTGAGCTCATAATTGAAGAATTACTTCCAGATGATGGTGTTCTTCCTAAGTATGGCCGACCGGATGAGTTACACATTCTATGGATGATCTTGAAGATGTTCTGTGAAGAATGGCATGTTCCTAAAGAAAGATTGAAGTCTCAGATCTGTGTGGCTGACAGTGTGTTGATCTGTGTGAAGTCTTTTCGTAATTAGTCATGTTGTATTTATGTATTTTCTATGTAATGTATGCCGACTTGGATGATTATTCCTAAGTCGATGTCTTGTATAAATAAGGAGTTGTAAAGTCATTTCAAAGGTATCTTGTGGAGATGAGAGTGTGGTAGAGAGGAGTAGAGAGAAAGGCAGAGCAGAAGTATTGAGCTTAAATGGAACTGACTCAAGCATGGTGAAGATGCTATTCTTCAGTTCAAGTATGTAATACTCATTATTCTGTAGACAATGTGTCTCCTGTAGGCAGTGGGCCTCTTATGAGCAGTGTGCTCGGGTAGTGAGCCCTAATTGGCATGTGCCATTTTATTCTTCCTATTCTTTTAACAAAGAATACAATCTTGGGTTAGTCACCCTGTGGTTTTTCCCTTAACGAGGTTTTCCACATCAAAAATCTCAGTGTCATATGTGTTAATGTGTTTCTGCACTTGAATTGTTGCATTATGTTTCCATGATTGATTTATTATTATGCTGCTGAATTAAGAAAAGGATTTAAGTAATTAATTACAAGAAAGTTTTAGACAACTGATTCACTCCCCCTCTTAGTTGTCTGTCATAAATCTAACAATTGGTATCAAAGCCAAGTTCCTCTAAAAGGAGCTTAACTGCTTGAGGAGATCCAGGATGTCATCCTACAAAAAGGATAGTCTGAGGTTTGATGGAACCAATTTCAAGCTTTGGAAAAGTTGCATGGAATGCCACTTGCAATATATGGGAATGCAGTATTGGATTATGGCTTCAAAGAAGTATGATCCCCCACAGAATTGTCCGCGCACCATAGATGAAATCAGAGATGCTAAAAACAATCTGCGGGCTAAAGAAGCTCTTCTAAGTGCCTTATCTGATTCAAAGATGACAAATGTTGTTGATCTAAAAATTGCATATGAGATTTGGCAAAAATTGGAACTTCTGCATGAAGGAGACAAGTATGTTAAATGTGCCAAGCTACAGAGTCTGAAAGGAAAATTTGAAAACCTAAAGATGAGAAAAGAAGAAAATATCACTACATTTATGCCCAGAGTAAATGAGCTTGTCTGTGGCATTAGATGTGTTGGTGGAATCTTGGATGAAGATGAGATTGTTGGCAAAGTTCTCAAATCCCTTCCCGATTCTTACAAATACAAGTTTGTTTCCATTGAAGAATTTAGATCCTATTTAGGTATCACAAGAGATCAATTGGTTGGTAAATTGGCTGCATTTGAATTGACCGAGTTTGGAGATACCCCCCAAGTTTGAATCTGCATTCAAAGCTAGTGCCTTTGTAAAAGGAAAACAAAGGTTTGATCCGGGAGAGAACTCTTCAAGGAAACTATCATGGTATAAAAAAGCAAGAAAAGACCTAGAAGAAGACGAAGCAGAAGTGGCTCAACTTGAAGCCCTTATTGCAAAAGACTGCCAAGAGGATCTGGTAAGTATGAGGGGAAATTGCCTTTTAAATGTTTTAACTACAATAAGATTAGTCATTTTGCCTCAAGGTGTCTGGAAACATTTTCAAGTCCAAATCCTAACAGATCAAGGTTTCAAAAGAAATGTTAATATGTCCATGAAGATGATGATGAAGGAGTAACAAATGATGAATCAGAGGCATGAAACAAATCTAGAAGTGACTGGGTGTTTGTTGCCATCAAGAAAGAAGATCCAATGCCCTCTAAATCTGTCAATCACAAAATTGTAGAAAGAGCTCTGGCTGCCCAAGTTGAAGAAAAGGATGATTGGGTCATTGACAATGGATACTCTCACCATATGACAGGTGACAAAAATAAGTTCATAGATTTGGAAAGGTATGAAGGAGGAGTGGTAAAATTTGGTGATAATTCTGCTAGCAGAATCAAGGGTAGAGGAACCATTTCTTTTGATGGAAAGAACAAAACCAGTAATGTACTGTATGTTAAAGGTCTGAAGCACAATCTTCTCAGTGTTGGATAGTTGGTGGACAAAGGCTATGATCTCTGATTCAAAAATGGAAAATGCAAGATCTTTGAAAGTTCTGGAACAGAGATTACATCCAGTACTCAAACAAAAGGTAATATCTTCCACTTGGTTGGTATTGGTAAAAGTTGTTTATTTGTTAAAATAGATCAGAGTTGGTTGTGGCATAGAAGAATGTGTCATGTGAATTTTGATAATATCATCAAGATAAGCAACACCCAGGTTGTGAGAGATCTTCCAAGACTAGTGAAACCTACTAATAGCTTGTACAAAGATTGTCAGTTGGGTAAGCAGAGCAGAGTCACATTCAAAAGTAAGGAATACTCTTCTACCGGATTATTGGACTTAGTTCATACCGATCTATGTGGTCCGACAAGAATCAGAAGTGTGTAAGGTGATAGATACTTCATGCTATTAATTGATGATTACTCCCGGATGATGTGGGTGACTTTTCTAAAAGAGAAATCAGAGGCTCTTGATAAATTCAAAATATTCAAAGCTATGGTAGATAATGAAACTAGATTGAACATAAAATGTCTAAGGTCTGATAGAGATGGAGAATTCACATCCGGTGAGTTCATACAATTTTGTGAGAAACATGGAATTAAAAGACAGTTGTCTGCCCCAAGAACTCCACAGCATAATGGAGTAGTGGAGAGAAAAAACTAAACCATCCAGGAGGCATCTAGAACCATGATGATGGAAGCAAATGTTCCTCAGATCTACTGGAGAGAAGTTGTAAGCGCTACAGTCTATACTCTTAATCGAGTACAAATTAGAAGCAATACTGGTAAGACTCCTTATGAACTCTGGTTTGGCATCACTCCCACTATGAATTATTTCAGAGTCTTTGGTTTCAAATGTTACATTAAAAGAGATGAAGATCTAGGCAAATTTGATGCTAGAAGTGATGAAAGAATATTCTTGGGTTATTCTACTCAAAGAAAAGCATACCGGTGTTATAACAAGAGATTGAGAAAGATTATGGAAAGTACAAATGTGAAGATTGATGAAGGTATTGAAAAACCCTCAAGGTTTTATGAATATGATGAAGATGATCAGAATGATGTTTTGATCCAAGGAGTCCAAGCCCCTTCTGAAATTCAGATTCAGACTGATCCAATGAATCATGAAGAAGAGATGAGTTTGAATGAACCTGTTCAAGAATTAGAAGTGCAAGAAAGTCCCAAAATTCCCAGGTATGTAAGATTGAATCACTCTGAAGATTAGATCATAGGTGATAAAAGCAAAGGTGTTCAAACAAGAAGAAAGATTGCTCAAGACTCAGAAGAGTATTGTTTGATTTTAAAGATTAAACCAAAGACAGTGAATGAAGCATGCAATGATGAAAGTTGGACCAAAGCAATGGAGGAAGAGCTGATGCAAATTGAGAAAAATCACACTTGGGATCTTGTTCCTGACCTAGAAACAAGAATGTGATTGGAACCAAATGGGTATTCTGGAATAAACTAAATGAAGATGGTGAAGTAGTCAGAAACAAAACCAGATTGGTCTGCAAGGGTTACTCTCAAGTAGAAGGAGTTGATTTTAAAGAAACTTTTGCTCCGGTGGCAAGAATTGAAGTAGTCAGGTTATTTCTTGCCTTTGCTACCTTCAAGGACTTCAAAATATATCAAATGGATGTCAAGTCTACCTTCCTAAATGGTGACTTGGAAGAAGAAGTTTACATTGAACAACCAGATGGATTTCAATTGTCTGATCATGGTGATATGGTCTGCAAGTTGAAGAAAGCACCATATGGACTCAAGCAAACCCCAAGAGCCTAGTATGAAAGATTGGATAAGCATCTTTTGAAGATTGGTTTCAATAAAGGTACTGCTAACAGTAATTTGTATTTCAAAATTGATCATGAAAATATCTTGATTGTTGAAGTGTTTGTTGATGATATTATTTTTGGAGGAAGAGATAGTATGTGCAAAACTTTTGCAAATCAAATGAAAAGTGAATTTGAGATGTCCATGTTTGGGGAAATGAATTTCTTCTTGGGTCTGCAAATCATTCAAACAAAGAAAGGAATCTTCATTTCTTAGACCAAATATGTGAAAGAATTGTTGAAGAAATTTGGGATGGAAGACTCAAAACCAATGAGTACTCCCATGGCAACTGGATGCAAATTAAGCAAAGATGATGACTCTCCTAATGCTGATCAAAAAAAGTATAGGTCAATGATTGGAGGATTATTATATCTCACTCAAACTAGACCTGACATTATGAATGTTATTGGTCTTGTTGTTAGATTCCAAGCTGATCCTGGAGAATCTCATGACATGGCAATCAAGAGGATTTTTAGATATCTAAAAGGGATAGTTGAGTATGGTTTGTGGTATCCTAGTGATCATGATTTCTCTCTCCATGCATATATAGATGCGGATTGGGCAGGAGATGTGGATGACTGGACGAGTACCAAATCTTGATTGTTGAAATGTTTGTTGATGATATTATTTTTAGAGGAAGAGAGAGTATGTGCAAAACTTTTGCAAATCAAATGAAAAGTGAATTTGAGATGTCCATGTTTGGGGAAATGAATTTCTTCTTGGGTCTGCAAATCATTCAAACAAAGAAAGGAATCTCCATTTCTCAGACCAAATATGTGAATGAATTGTTGAAGAAATTTGGGATGGAAGACTCAAAACCAATGAGTACTCCCATGGCAACTGGATGCAAATTAAGTAAAGATGATGACTCTCCTTAGGCTGATTAGAAAAAGTGCAAGTCAATGATTGGAGGATTATTATATCTCACTCAAACTAGACCTGACATTATGAATGTTGTTGGTCTTGTTACTAGATTCCAAGCTGATCCTAGAGAATCTCATGTCATGGCAATCAAGAGGATTTTTAGATATCTAAAAGGGACAATTGAGTATGGTTTGTGGTATCCTAGAGATCATGATTTCTCTCTCCATGTATATACAGATGCGGATTGGGCAGGAGATGTGGATGACTGGAAGAGTACCAGTGGTGGAGCATTCTTTTTGGGGAAGAGATTGGTTTCTTGGTTGAGCAAGAAACAAGAGGCAATATCTCTATCCACTGCAGAAGCAAAATATATTGCAGCAGCAAGCAGTTGCACTCAAGTATTGTGGATGAAGCAAATGCTAAGAGACATCAAAGTGGAGTATGAGGAACCTATCACAATCTTCTGTGATAATTCAAGTGCAATAAATATATCAAAGAATCCGGTGTTGCATTCAAAGACTAAACATATATCCATCAAGTTTCACTTTTTGAGAGAGCAAGTGAACAAGAATGAAGTCAGATTGGAGTTTGTGCCTTCCAAGGATCAGATTGCAGATACTTTTACTAAACCTCTACCTAAGGACTCTTTTGAGTATCTCAGGGAGAAGTTAGGGGTTATTACCCCTCTAGTTTTGAATTAAGGTACGCTAATGTGCATTAGTCTGGTGGATCTCACAGTCATATCTTGTGGTCTGGATTGATGTTTGGGAAGCTGCTACTTAGGGGGAGTAGCCAGTATGATTCTGAAGTGATGCAAGTATGTGCTCTATGCCATTGATGTCAAAGGGGGAGAGAAGACATGTGAAAAACAAGTAGTTGCTGATCAAAAGGGGAGTAGTGAAGGAAAAGAAGACATGTGAATGGTTGTTGTTGATAGGGGGAGTTATGTCAGTGAGGAGAAGTTCTTGTCTTAATGGTTAAAATAGTTTTTCACATCATATGTTGCCATCAATGACAAAGGGGGAGATTGTTGCAAGTTTGGACCTAACCGCTGTTGTCATTGATGTCAACATACTCCTGTTGCATTGATGATAAGGATTGGATGAGCTGTATGCTGAGGATATTGAGAAAATTAGTCCTATCAGGAATAGAGAAGAACAGTGAAGATAGTGAGGCAAAGATCCCAGCTAAGATGAAGATTAGAAGATGCGCTTCAAAAGGTTTGTAGATATGTGTCTTAAGATGATCCAGTAAATATTTTAGAGGTTTTCATGAAGATCTGAAGAAGTTATGGCCACTTAAGTAAAACCAATTCTGGTAGATGTTCAGAGGTGACAGAGTGACATAGATAGGTTCGATAAGATCCAGAAATGCAATATCTTGTTCTATGAATTTGTTGGAGTGTTTAGGAAGTCAATGTGAATTAACAACTAAATTGGTTCATGGTTTGGAGGTCCGTAAGCATCTATCCCAATATGACAGTGATGACAGATTGTGTTCTTGAGGTTCTGGATGAAGGAGAGAATGATTTCAGTAAACACAAGTAGTGTGGATGTTCTTGGTGATTCAGGAAAGCTTGTGGAGGTCTTTGGATTGTGTCTAGTTTGTGTTGGTGGTTTGCATTGAAGATTGAGCTTGTAATTGAAGAATTACTTCCAGATGATGGTGTTCTTCCTAAGTCTAGCCAACTGGATGAGTTACACATCCTGCAGATGATCTTAAAGATGTTCTGTGAAGAATGGCATGTTCCTAAAGAAAGATTGAAGTCTCAATTCTATGTGGCTAACAGTGTGTTGATCCACGGGAAGTCTTTTCGTAATTAGTCATGTTGTATTTATGTATTTTCTCTGTAATGTATGCTGACTTGGATGATTATTCCTAAGTCAATGTCTTGTATAAATAAGGAGTTGTAAAGTCATTTCAAAGGTATCTTGTGGAGATGAGAGTGTGGTAGAGAGGAGTAGAGCGAAAGGCAGAGCAGAAGTATTGAGCTTAAATGGAATTGACTCAAGCATGGTGAAGATGCTATTCTTCAGTTCAAGTATGTAATACTCATTATTCTGTAGACAGTGTGTCTCCTGTAGGTAGTGGGCCTCTTGTGAGCAGTGTGCTTAGGCAGTGAGCCCTAATTGGCATGTGCCATTTTGTTCTTCCTATTCTTTTAATAGAGAATACAATCTTGGGTTAGTCACCCCGTGGTTTTTCCCTTAACTAGGTTTTTCACGTCAAAAATCTTGGTGTCATATGTGTTAATGTGTTTCTGCACTTGAATTATTGCATTATGTTTCCATGATTGATTTATTATTATGATGTTGAATTAAGAAAAGGATTTAAGTAATTAATTGCTAGAAAGTTTTAGACAGCTGATTCACCCCCCCTCTCAGTTGTTTTTCCTAAATCTAACAATTCATAGGCCTTCAAGCCTCTTAGTTTAGTTTTATATTTATTTTTTCAAAGCTTCTAATCTTCCCTTAGGAGTTTTTTTTCATGTATTCTTTCCTTAGCCAAGCTTATACATAGTCCTCTATCTTTTATGCTCACACAAGGATTGTACCTTCTTTCTTCTCAATTTGTTATTACTTATAAGCCATTTTTTAATTTCTTGACGTCCTTGTTTTTATCCTTGTCTCCAAGAGGAAGAGACAATTGCCACATGACCTATATGGACACATGTACAGAACTGGCGCCCACCTTTATTACAGGTTCTTTATTTATTTACTAGTAATTAGCTCACATTTTTCTCTTGAGGAAGTAAAATGTTGTTTTCCCTTTCTCTTGATCTAGGATTTAGAATTAAAATAGAGTTATTTACTTTTCTTAGAATAAATTTCTTGTTTTTCTTAGAGTAGTTGCAAATTTAGATTAGAAGCTTCAATCTCAAAAAACAAAAAAACATAGATCCACTACATTAGGGAAATTCATATAGTTTGCATTCATATTTTCCTTTCATAGTAATTACATCATCTTTAAAATTAGGAAAAGAAAAGATTGTGTTCATATAGTTATAGTTGCATTTAGATATTCATTTTAAACATTTATAAACTCATAACATTCAAGCCCCCAACATCATCACAAGGCACAAAATGTTCAACTTTCATTTGAAAAAAACATCAAAGAAGCCCTTAATTTCATCATGAGCCATAAAAATCAAACAACACTTTCAACATTCAAATCAAACATAGGAAAACATCAAGGAAACCCTTAGTCTTATCATGAGGTAAATAAACTCAACATTCAACATTCATACAACACAAAAAAAACTCCACTCTCACCCACGACACTCTTCTTCCACACAAAGAGAGTGATCATCCCAATCACCCTTACCTAGATGGCTTTCTCTAGAAAGGTTGGAGTGCTTCGGCTAATGCCTTTAGCAAGGGCACAATGCATGTGTTGCCCAGAGTCTAACGCACCTATGTTGTGTCTAAGTCACACTTTGGATATCACACAAGCAAAGGCACAACATGGAGGTGGAGAAGTGCCATAAGAACTTAGTTGACATGCTTGTGAATACACACATGGAAATCACACTACAAGATAATATAGATATCATTTTGGTTATTTTTGTTGCTACATATCACAAAACACGATGAGGGTCTTTAAATTTAAGATGAGGAAAGTAGTTTGAATCCTCTAGTCACTCTATACTTTTTTACCTATTGCTTCTAGTATCCTCTTTTAGAATTCATTTAGAAAAAATCTCTAAAATATATAAGTAGTTGTCTAGTTATTGTTTTAAAATAGCGTAAACTATACTACAAGTAAAATCTTGTTAAAAAAGTATCAAAATCTTAAATTCTAATTATGTCATCTTGAATAACCCATAAAATAAATGTATGGTAGTATAAATCAACAAACCATAAGATTTAAACATGACATTGGATATATATGTGGAGAAATTCTTTCAGAAAAAACTCCACTATCAAAGAGAACACAAGTGTAATACCCACCCATGTGTTAACTCTTACCTTATCCTAATGTGTCTTATGATTGTATTAAAGGTTACATTGTTTTGATTATGATATGATGCAATTGTATGATGGATATGTGCCTTGCTAGATTTCATGTCCTCATTGGTCATTATATGTTGCTTCGACTATAATCTTCATAGGAGAGTTTGATGATTTTCCTTGAGTGTGTAGGAAATATATGTGTTTGACCAATAGAAGGATGTGGAGGAGAATGACATAGATTAACTTGATCTTCTCACCCTACCTAGTCCATGTGGTTGAGTTAGTGACACCATGACTTTTGTGGGTATGTTTGGTTACTTAAGCCATCCTATTCAATTGTGAATAAAATGATGTTCCATGTGTTTATCTTGTTTGAAACTAATCCAAATCATTTGTTAATTTAGATTCTTGTACTGTGAATAAACTCATAAAGTGTATGTTTCCTTTGTATATGTGTTTATTTAACTTAAGTTTGCTTGCTTTCATTAACTTTTTGAAATGCTTGTTTAGGAGTGTTTGTAGAATAGCCCTATTTTTCTTAAGTTGAAAGAGTTGTTTATTTAATTTCCTTTGTGAAAAAGGTCTTAAGCATTTTAAAATTATGAATATTTAGAAAATACAAGTAAAAGAAGTAATTTGAAAATCATATGCATTAGTAAATCTTGGTGAAATTACTATATTAGTAATTTAAGGAATTTTCTAATATGCAATTAATTAGAATGTTAGTAAAATATCTAAAGGTAAATATCTATTAGAAAAATATGTAAATGAAATATCCTTTTTGAAAAAGCTAGATAGTACACAAGTGAAAAGGAGAACAATGGTATTTGGAGGTTTAAGGATTTTTGGAGGAAGAAAGGAAAAAGGAAAGGTTTTTAGACTTGCTTGCACTTTTACTCTATTTTCTTCTCTCCTCCATTTTCTCTTGAGAGTTTTTTATTTTGGAGAGTTTTCTTGTGGTTGCTTGAGGATTCTTAAAGGATTAGTAAGATAGGATCTTGGAAAAACCTACTATTGTGTGTGTGTGGGTGCAAGGAAGATCTCCTCTGACTTGTTTGAGAATTTGTATTGAAAAGGAAAAGATATTCCTCCATTTTAATCCATGCACATTATATATATCCCTAATGTTAGATTGTCCCAAAAATTATAACTATCAAAGAAATGACACCACTCTACAAATGGTTCTTAGAAGTCTATTTTATGGTAGATTGAAATTAGAATGTCTCCTATATTTTACTAGTTAAGGGAGATAAAACCCATTGTTCTACATTCATATTAGACAAAATTCCAAGTGGGTGAACAAGCATCTAGAAGACATGGTGAAGCTTCTAGACGTATGTGACGTACTCCACAAGAGCATGAGTGATAGGAAGCAGTACATGGGTGGGCTTCAATTGGTCATTCATGGCTTTCAGGGAAGTGACCCCATCTACACAATATGGAAATATTTTTTGTGTACCACTAGATTGGTGATCTCTTTGATCTTTTGGGGTCATGATAATATAGGATTCTCAATATGGGTATGTGTAGGATCATTGTGGGCCAAACAGTGGCAATGGAAAAAAAATCGTGTCTTTACTTAGCCAAATTCGTGAATTGCCCAACTTTGACTTTCATAGGTATGTTAAAAATATCTGTTTTGTCTTGGATACCGAACCAAAATGGATATCCGTTTTGTGGGTCCCAAAATAGATATCCGTTCCAAAATAGATATCTATTTTGGTTTTCCAAAAACAGATATCCATTTCCTAGAACTATAAAAATGGTTTTTTTATTCTTTACATTGTACATAGATAAACATGGAACTATAAAAAAGGCCACATAGATAAACATGTGCATGTTGTGTAGGCTAAAGAAGTAAGATCATTGAGCACTAGAGTAGAAGGTGCAAACCTAGAGGCTAGGGAGAACTTGATGATGAACATTGTTTTGTTGAAACTTGCATGAAAGGATGATGAACCATGGTTTAGAATGATTCTCTTTTGACTAAGTGTAAGTTTAGAGGAAAGTGTTGCAATCTAATCATTAATGGATGCACCACAAACACATTAGTATCAATAAAGGTTATGTATAAGTTAGGGATGAAGATAGTCATGCAAATCACACAATACAATCTCATGGATACAAAAGGGATAATAACTCATGATGACATAGTAACATTAAGTTACACTCTACCTTGAAGGATATGCAAATAAGGTATGGTGTGATGTGATTTTGATGTATGCCTACCATGTGTTACTAGGAAATCCTTGGTAGTATGATTGATGCATTGTGCATAGGGGCACAAGAACACCTTCACCATCAAGAAGGATGGGAAAAATTTCAGTTACTTCCCATGAAGGATGAGGAAGAGTTCATGTAGAAGGCCAAGGTGTTGCTATTATCAAAATGAAATTTTCTCAAGGAGATAGAAGACTTGAAATACTACTATGCACAAGTAGTCAATCCCATAGAAGGAGTAGATTGAGCCACAACTTAGAGGAGACACATTGTGATCCTACATGAGGAGTTCATAGATGTAATTTGTGAAGGAATTGTAGATGGATTTCCACCAATATGTAGCATCTCATACTTCATGGATATGATTCTAAGTTCTAGTTTTCCGACCAAGCTTATATATGCCTTACAAAGGAGGTAGGAATTATTGTATGTAATCATGGTTAAACTAGTGGGCATGGAGGTGATGAAGGATATCTACACCAAAAATCTATATTTTATAGATACATGGAATGCATTTGTAGAACCCTATATGGGAGATATAGTCTTATATGAGGAATAATTTGCATGAGCGATACCTATTTAAGAGTTAATAACTGTCCATATTGTAGAGTTCTAGGAGGGAGAATATCATTAGAGAGTTACATTAAGGTGGACTTGGAGGATATTTTCATGTCTAGAAAAGACATGATCCATGTTGGAGTAGAGGTATCACTAGCTAAGTTTGAACAAAGATGTACATATATTCTGATGCAGGAGCATCCAATGGTGTAAGGGCAATCTTGCATCACCCAAAAAAAGATGTGTTTCACAATTGTTGATGTTCTTTCCACTTCTTTTCAAAGTTTGTGGTTCTGGTTCCATAATCACTTGAATAATGACGTAGAACTTTTAGTTTTTCCAAACTGCTAAAAATAGCAACCTGCTATTTTAGGAAAGTTTGCATTTGGGCACGGATTGAAGTAAAAATTTACAGGAATCTTCATAATTAAAAAATAATACCTTTGGCGAAGGAATCACATAAAGATCATTTGCAAGTTGAAAGATATTAAAGTTTTTGTTTCTAGAAAAATGCCTGAAAATTATTCAAACTCAGGTTTTAGGCACTAAACGGCCCCGTACAGGCCCAAAAATGGCTAGAACTGGAAAAGTGGGTTCTTAGCACGTAGAGCACTCCGCGAGATTTCTGATGCATAAAACGGTTCATCAATCGGACACCCGGATCAAAAGTTATGGCTCCTAGAAGTTGACCTATTTTTGGAGGGAGATGCAAATTTTGAAATTAGGTTGTTGGCCGTAACCATTTTTGGGAACCCTGGGTGGTAGTAGAGTTAAGGGGGAAAGTGTAGAGTCAAGAATAGGTGAGAAAATAGAAACCCTAGTAGATTTGGGGTTACAGATGGCAGATGATTCTAGAGTCTTGTGAGAGGAAGTTGTAATGTGTTGCAGCCTGTGGAGGGTTGATTCCTCTGATTGTATCTAAGCTTCTGTAATGTAATAAGTTGTCCAACTCAATAAAGAAAGTTCTATTTTCTATGTACAATTTTTGTTATTGTGTGTTTTATGAGTTACCCCCTTCATCAAGTCGTATTAGAGCAAGCATTCCTGAGTGTGTAGACAGATTGCCGACCATGAGGCAGTTTGCACTAGGACCTGAGGTTGTGGGTTTGCTATGGAGATCAAGATGCCTCCATGAAGAAATTGTATTGGGAGGAATGCTTTGATGGAAGAGGGTTTTAGAGCCTTGCAAAGACAAATTGATGCATTGTAAGAGGAGTTGTGAAGAGGGTTTGAGCCAAGAACAAGAGAAGAAAGTGAGGATGAAGCGGAAGAGGAGCTATCTAAGGAAGAACAAGAAGTTGCAGGAGATCCTGCAGAAGATAGGTTGTTAAGGGTCATTTCTAACATTGGAAAGAGGCCCAAGATTTAAGTTTCTATATATTATGGATATTTGAATCCATAACATCTTATTGATTGGATTAATGAAATGGAGGAATATTTTGAGTATGAAGATGTGGAAGACCCAGATTGGGTCAAGTTTACAAAAACAAAATTGAAGGGCCATGCCAATATTTGGTGGAAGGAGGTCCAGTTAGAGAGGAATACAAGAGGAAAAGGAAAGATCGCTAGATGGGATCAGATGGTGGAGAAATTGAAGAAGTAGTTCATTCCTATGGACTATGAGATGAAGTTGTTAAAGAAGCTGCAAGGATTGAAGCAAGGCAACAAGTCTGCTAAGGAGTATACAGAAGAGTTTTATAAGATTACTATCAAAACTGGTCATGTAGAGGCCAACAAGGAGAAGGTAGCCTGTTACATTAATGGATTGAGGCCAAGTAATCAAGAGGAGCTAAGCCTAGTCAGAATGATCACCATAGAAGATGCATACCAGTTTTCCCTGAAGGTGGAAGAGAAGTTGAATAAAAGATTTGACAACAAGTAAAGGGGAAGAGGTCAAGGTAGAAGGACTAGTGGAAGAGCCTATGGGGGTCGAAATGAAGATTCAAAGAAAAGTGAAGAAGCTGGTGACGGGTTGTCGCTGTACCTCATCATTTAATCTATTTTCAGATGTCAAAGAACCAGGGCTGTGTCCATGGCTGTCTGCAACTAGGGATTCTAAGTGACCAATTTATAGCTAATCCTAAAGCTTAAAAGAATGACTAATCTATTTGCTTGTTGAATAAATGTAATGAATGCTGTAAAATAGAATAAAACAGGAAATGTACTCAAAGCAAAGAATGATCACATGCATCTATCTACTAAAACAAGAAATACTTTTATAAAAGAAAACTTGAAACAATAAAACAGAGATACTAGCCTCCTGCCTGATTGGTGAGAGTGGGCCCTTGCTCCGCACCTTTGAGGCTGAAGGCTATTGCAGGAAATCAGCACTAAAGATGATCTAACCAAATTCAATCCAATTCATTCATTTTTATGTTCATGAGAAATGTATGGCTATAACAGAACTGAAATCTCCGAAAATCAAAATAATCTTATCATTGTTGTTTCATTACTATTTCTGAAAGTATATATAAAAAGAGTGATGATATATCACTGAACTTATCTATCAGTCTTTCTAAGAGATGACACCATCTCTTATTTGTACTTAACTATCTAACTTATGAAAGATCATCATGCAAAAGGGGTAGACTTGAGTGAAACAGAAGTCCACTCAGAGGTCTAAGTTTAGATCTTAATACATTTGGGCATCAAAGCCCTGAAAATAAGAATATTGGATTTAGTTTAATTCGTAACTTATGCAAAATCTTTGGAAAGATAAAACTTTAGCAGTTTAACTAATAGTTGACCCTTCATCACTCAAGTGATGATTTGAGTGAAGTAAGGGGGCTGTTAGGATTGCTGCTGAAGTGTCTGATTGGCGGCTCTGACTGGAACATGCCCTATTCTTAGGAGGTTCCGAGGATAGTTTTTCCTGTCTGCAGCTCCGGAGATATTGCAGAGCTCCGGAGATATTCCAGACACTCGCAAAGCTCCGGAGATATTCCCCAAATCTTCAAAACCCAAGTGTCACTATTCTTTGTTATGGTCTCCGGAGATCATTGAAGGTGATCTCTGGAGATGCACAAAACCGTTGCTTCTGATATGTACACCTGCTGATTCAAAAAAGAAAGAGAAATTCTGCATTTTTCCATTAATCCCACGCACATTAGCCACTTAACCAGAAATTCAAATCTCAAGTAATCTATCTTAATTAATCACTAAATCTTGCTTAACTAATTTGAGTGCAGACACAAGGAAGATGAACTGAATAGAGGAAAAGAGAGGCAAAAAGAGTGTATTTTATGAGTGCAATTTGACACTCATCATTCCCCCCATACCTAAGGCTTGGCAGGTCCTCCTGCTTTTCACATTCTAGATTTGTTTTGACGAAGCAATCTGTTAGTCAGACTATACTCCTGGAGATAGGTTGTCCAAGTAGTTTTATTGGTGTTACCATTCCCCCTATGCTTGTCAACTTGCTTCATCCAATCTTGCAATTTCTCATCTTCCAGCTGCTCTATCCATATAGGGAGTGGTTCAATTATCAGAGGAGGTCTGAACTGCCCTCCTATCCATTCCTGTTTATGTTTATCCATCAATTTGGATATCATCTTTGCTTTCCTCATGAATAGTCTTAGGTTTGCAGGGGTGACCACCTCTCTAAGTTTTTGCTCTGGTGTTAAAATACTCCATCTCTTCTTTGCTACAGCAAGGACAGGATTTGCTGAATTAATCATAAAGAGACCAAAGTCAATGGAGCACTCCTGCAAATTTTTTAAATATAATGGCAAGATGCTGGTTGCACTTGCAAGATGATAGATGATGGACCTGAAATGGGTCTGAAAGGCAAAAGGATTAGGACATTCTTTTCTGAGGAGGAGATCTGTTTTTGAATCCTTTTGAAGATGATCTTCCATCCTCTCGTCCCAAATCTGGTGGTTTCTCATGAGGGACATGAATGCCTTAAGTTGGCATTCTCCCACAAAGTGATTAATCATGAAAGCTATATCATTAATGCAGAACCCATGTAAGTACAATTCACAGAGGAAGTTTTTGTCTTCATCATTGCTTCTGGTGTAAGCTGTCATGAAACCTTCTGCTGTTTCTGTATCCTCATTCATGTCAGATAAGACTAAGGAAAACTTCCTTTGCAGTATCCTTTTTTGTAGGAACATTGAATAGCTGGCACTGGGAGGTCTGCAAGATAGAATTTCTGAGGAGAGGGAGGCCATTTGAATGATTTTGCTCTCCAAAGTTGTGATTCTTTCTGCTCTGGTAGTGACTGCCCTTTGTAGTTGCAACATTGGCTTGGAGGCTTCAAATTCTCTACACCTTTCCTCCCAATGAAATAGGGCTTTAGGAATGTCAATGGGGATTGGTCCCACATAAGCATCTGTTTGAATCTCCTGTTCATTGGTTGCCCTTGGGCAAGACAGTTCTTGAATATATTCTTCTTGGTCATCTAGTCTGTTATTGGCCCAAGTTAATTGCTTATCTTGGCTTTGTACTTTCTCAATCAGTGCTGCCATTACTGTGAGGCCATTGTCTCTGGCCATAGTGAGCTCAGAAATCTTTTGTGCTGCTTCCTTTTCTTTTTCTTCCACCACTTTTGCTGCCTCACTCTTCTGTGTTTCTAACTCTGCCTCCTTCTCTTGGATGATTCTGTCCTTGTTTTGGAGGTCTATTTTGATTTCTGTAATAGTTTGCTTCAGTTCCATCTCCATTTCTACCCTGACCTTCTTGAGGTCAGTAATAATTAAATTCTTGCCCCAGAGCATCCTTTTTAGATTCTCAATTTCTTCCATTAATTGTTGCTCTATTGAGATCTCTATATCTTCTTGGTCAAAGGGATGTGATAGAGTTTCTGCCTCTGTTTCTATGGCTGGTGGCTGATTGTCAAGATTATCCATGGCCACTTGCTCTGCTTCTCCCAATGTATCTGTGTGCCCTGTTTCTTCTTCTATTATGCCCTTGTTCTGAGGATCCTCTGCTACTGCTGGCACAACTGAAGGTCCTGCCTTGTCCTCATATGTGCTCAATTCCAGGAGTGCCTCAGCGAGCAGGGCAGTATCCTTCTCAGCCTGTGAGAGCTGTCTCTTTCTTTTGCTTCTCCGGAGCACAGGTGGAACTAGTGCCTCCAGAGCAGGATTTCCTTCCTCAGAATCTGAGGAGATAGTAACAGTTGGTAAGCTCCCTGTCTCCAGAGCACATTGTGGTGTTGAGACTGGACTTGACTCCAACTTAACAGAGCGTGCTAGAGAATTTTCACTTTGTTTCCTCTTTCAGACCAGAGGTACCTCATCAGAGTCATGGGATGGTTCTTCAACCCACCATCCCCCTTCAATTCCCTGCCCTACTTTTTCCTCTGTTAATTCCCTAGGCCTAGATCCCTCAGGTGAAGTCATTTGTCACCTGACTGACCGAGTCATATATAGAGGCCGTGTAGGAGCAGGCTCTGCAATTTGTTTGCCTTTTCTTTTCTTGTTAGGAACAGGGGCTGCAGATGATGTAGCCTCTTGTGAGGGTGATGTTCTTTTGTGAGAAGCTGTGGAGGAGGCTATAGACTCAGTTTCTTCACCATGGTGAGAGGGAGAACTCTCATCCTCTGTTTGTGTTATCTCTGGTGCTCTGACCTGAGGGTTATGCTCAAGAAAATTCTGTAATAGTTCGTCCCCATTGGCCTGAGATAAGAAATGGTGCTTGACTATCAGGAAGATGAGGCCATGATGCTTCATGGGTCCCTTACCCTGCTGGTATTTTTCTGCAGTTGCCCTGATGGCAGAATAGAGGAAATTTGGGATATTTATGTTATATTCGGGGTGCCTATTTCCATGTCTGAGAAAAATGAGCATTTTTATTATGGGCCCTAAGGCTATGGAGAATTGGCCATCACAAGTAAAATATTTCATTAACCAGGTGGCAACAGTTGCCCAAGGGTTTGGGAGAGTGGATCTTAAAATTCCTTTGACCTCATTTTTATTCATATGCAATTGAATGGCAGGCTCACCACGAACAGAAAATTTTTTAATTAACTCTGTATACAAGGTTTTCAGGTGGTGGAACCTCTCACCTTGTTTGGGGAGTCCGGAGATGTGGCTGATAATTGTGGAGGAGAGACTGATTTGGTTCCCTCTCACAGTGGTCTGGTCGTCTCTTAAATTCCTAAGGAATTCATCCACAATGTCCTCCTGAAACCCCTCGAACTTGTCTAGGAAATCAAGCCATCTAGCAGTCCTTAAAATATTTGCTGCAGTTGCATCCTTTAGAAGACCCGTAGTACTTCCTGGCTCGAACTTTTTCTTGACCCCCATACCTGAATTGATGGTAGTTTCTGTGTTTTATTCTTTTCTTCTGCGATCTGCAGTCTATCTGTCCCTCTGATCTTTATCGGCTCCGGAGTGCTGTTCAAATTACTCTGTAGGCACCGGAGTGCTGTTTGATTTATCGTATGCTTCAGTCTATTCCGGAGGTTTGAATGAGGGAGGCTATTGTTTTCAGCCTGGGTTTATGCAGATGGGTTAAAGGACCAAAGCAGCCATAATTGTAACGGACTGACAAGGCGCTCCGAAGGTAAGGTGGCATTAAGGCACAGATGGCGGCATGCTTGGATGTGAAAAAGGAAATGACGGCGGAGGGACGTGTCATCATAGCAGCACTCAAAATAGAAAGATGGGACAGTTTACTAATTAATGATTAATGAAAAATAGATTTACCTGGATCAGTTTTAATGATGAGGCAACGTACGCAAGAGAAATGCTGCGCCGTTTTGGAAACTGCATGCGTCGTGGCATTTAAACGGCGGCTGAAATGACATCTGCTTCCTACTTGCACGCGACCTGCAATCATTGCATTGAGTGGCACTAAGATCCACGCCCACAGTGATGTCAGTGCCGGCTTGTGGTCACTCCTACAATTATTAGTATCTTGATTTATTTATGCTGTGCGATAAAGTAGAAGATGAGTCTTGATGACCTCAGCATGTGAGTTGTCTATTTTACCACCTGGCGAGGTAGGTCCCGCCTTTATTATGGACACTGCCGGCATTATTAACAGAGCACCGGAGGTGCTCCTAATTGGAAGCGTCGGAGATGCACTGGAAAGCACCGGAGGTGCTCCTTATTGGAAAGCACCGAAGATGCACTGGAAAGCGCCAGAGATGCATTGGGCCAATTTTTGGCAACTGATCATATCCGGAGCTCAATTATTACAATTGTCCTGGATAAGGGAACTGCCATTTTACTGGTTTTCAACTCCCTTGGTCGAGAAGACAGCCATTTGTTGGTTTTCCATCTTTCTCTAATTTTTTTTTTTTTTTCAGAAGGCAGCCATTGCTGGTTTTCAACCTTCTTTTTTTTTTTTTTTTTCAAAAGGCAGTCATTGCTGGTTTTCAACCTTTTTTTTTTATTATTATTATTCCAACACTGTGATAGAGTGGTATCCCCTGTATCAAAACTCAGATTATCAAGAAACTCCTCTTTAGTAGATGATCTTTTGTAGAGCTTTATCCGGTGACCATTTACTAGAAATGTGTTTGTGCTCCCATCAATTGGTTGCAATAATACAGTTCCATTTTCAAACACTTCCTTTATTTGATAAGGACCCAGCTAGTGAGTTTGTAATTTCCCTTTGAATTCTTTGAATTTAGAGTCATAGAGAAGAACCTAATCTCCTTGTTGAAATGTCCTCCTCTTGATATGTTGGTCATGCCATTGTTTCCTTTGGTACTGAACCAGTTCTGTTTGCTGAATGGCTTCTGTCTGAATCTCATCCAATTCATTGAGCTGAAGAATCCTGTTTTGCTGAATTGTAGATAGCGGCAGCCCAACATCTAATACAGTTTTAAGTGTCTGGAGTTCAAATTCTATAGATAGTATAGGCTTTTCCCATAAACCAGTTCATATGGTGAAAACTTTGTTGTGGACTTCCAAGTTGTGTTGTAAGCCCAAACTGCTTCAGGTAGTCTATTAGCCCAATCCTTCCTGTTCATTGCCACTGTCCTTGTTAGGATATTCTCAAGTTCTCTGTTGGTTACTTCTACCTGCCCATTTGCTTGAGGATGGTAAGGTGAATCTTTTCTGTGCTTGACTTGGTACAAATCTGTGAATGCCTTGATTACCTGTGAAGTAAATTGAGGTCCTCTGTCTGAAACTATTGATTTTGGGGCTCCAAACCTCAAGAAAATTCTATTGTAAAGGAATCCAGTAACTTTTTCTTCTCTTGCAAACTATAATGCTTGAACCTCAGCCCACTTAGTAACATAGTCTGTGCTTACTAGAATATACTCCTTGCCTGATGATGGCGGTGATATTGGTCCTACAAAGTCTAGACCCCATTGCTCAAAGGGTTACATCATGACTTGAGGATGTAGCATCATTTCTTGGGTAAAGGTGGGCTGCCCCATCCTTTGGCACTGGTCACAGTGCTGCACGTACTTCTTTGTGTCTTTATGAAGAGAAGGCCAGTAGTAACCAGCTCCAAGGATCTTGTGGACTGTCTTGTGAAAAGAGTAGTGGCCACCAGATGGCTCATCATGACATGCCCTCAACACATCAAAAGTCTCATCAGCCTTCAAGCACCTGTGTAGAATGAAATCAGGACCACATTTAAATAGTAAACCATTCAACCATTTGTAGGATAAGCTTTCTTTAAGCAAACGTTTTCTCTGTTTTGAAGTAAAATGGGATGGATACAAGCCTGTAGCTAACAAATTAGCTATGTCAGCAAACCAAGGTGCAGTAGTGGATATGGCAAAAAGATGTTCATCTGGAAATTTGTCCTCCACTATTTGATCTTCTCCTCCTGTATGCAATCTTGACAGAAAATTAGCAACCAAATTAAACTTTCCTAGATTATCAACTATGGTAATATCAAATTCTTGCAAGAGCAATAACCACCTGATGATCCTTGCACCTACTACTGGTTTATTCATTAGGTACTTGATGGCTGCATGATCAGTGTGCACAAATATTTTATATCCAGTAATATAATGTCTGAATTTGTTTATAGCATAGATAACTGCCAAGAATTCCTTCTCAGTTGTTGTATAATTTCTTTCTACAAAGGTAAGGTTCTTGCTGATGTAATAAATGGCATGCATACTCTCTCCTTCCTCTTTTTGTCCTAAAACAGCCCCAATGGATTCATTTGAAGTATCAGTTTGTATGTGGAATGGTAAAGTCTAATTAGGTCCCCTTAAAACTGGTGTCACAGTAAGCTTCTCCTTCAAAGTTTCAAATGCTGATTGACAGTCTGCTGTCCAAAGAAATTCTATTTCCTTGTTAAGCAGGGTAAACAGGGGAGCAACTATTCTGCTAAAGTTTTCTATGAACCTCCTATAGTAGCCTGCATGACCTAGAAAACTTCTGACATCAGTCTGATTTTTGGGTGAAGACAACTGTGTGATTACTTCTATCTTGTTCTGATCCACTCTAATCCCTTTTTCTGAAATATGGTGTCCCAAAACAATTCCTTCCTCCACCATCATAAAACATTTCTCATGGCTAAGGGACAGTCAATTTTTATTACAACATTTTAGTACTTTTCTAAGGTTTGTGAGAGCTTCCTCGAAGTTATTCTCATACACAGTAAAGTCATCCATGTAGACTTCCATGCATTCATTAGCCAGTTCAGTAAAAATAGCTAGAACCAGTCTCTGAAATGTAGCTGGGGCATTGCACAGCCCAAAAGGAAGAACTTTGTAAGCAAAGGTTCCCCAAGAGCATGTGAATGTTGTTTTGTCTTGGTCCTCAGGTGCTACTTGAATTTGATTATACCCACTGAATCCATCTAAAAAAGAAAAATACTTTCTCCCAGCAAGGTTGTCCAGAACTTGGTCAATAAATGGTAAGGGAAAGTAGTCCTTTTTTGTGGCCTTGTTGAGTTCTCTATAATCAATACACACCCTCCATTTCCCATTCTTTTTAGGCACAATGACAAGGGGTGAGACCCATTGACTGTCTGAGATTGGATATATGAACCCTGCCTGGAGTAATTTTTCTATTTCAGTTTTGACAATGTCCTTTAAGGCAGGATTCAATCTTCTTTGTGGTTGTCTGACAAGTTTAGCATCCTCAGTGTAGATATGATGGGTACAGATTTCAGGAGGTATGCCTTTCATATCTTGGTATTCCCAGGCAAAAGATGCTGAGTGAGAAACCAAAAGCTGAATAAGATTTTCTTCCTGACTTGCTGTTAACTGAGTATTTATATTAAGTGTCTTCCCTGGCAGAATCATGACCTGTTTTGTAATTTGATCCATAGATGTGGTGGGTCCATACATTGGTGTCATGACATTGAGAGGACAAGAATGTGGGAGTAACATGTGGAAAATGGCTAAGTCCCTGTAAAAGGTTTCCCCACAAGGAATAATGTTGGCAAGGGTACAATGAGAAGAAACGAGAAGTTTTCTCTGAGGGTCTTGGGCGAGTTCCATCACATCTTTGTTGATTAGGATGTGAGTGAAGTCTTCCATTGTATCATAGTATACTTCTTTTCCTAATTCTCCCAGATGTTCCCTAATGGTTACCATAGCTAATGAGGCACTGTTGTTCATGTTATCTGGTTCATCCACCCATACTCTTCCTGTGTAATGCACCGATGGTTTAGCTGGAGGATACAAAGATATTTTCTTTAAATCTATCCCATTAGAAATGACCATATCTCCAGTTCGACAATCAATAGATGCTACTGCAGTAGCCAGCCATGGCCTTCCTAAAATCAGCAGATAAGCATTCCTTTGGTTTCTAGGTTCCAGTATTAAGAAATCCACTAGAAATTCCCATGAATCTAGTACAACCGGTACATCAGTGATCACTCCCTTTCGAACAGCTACTGACTGATCAGCAAGTTGAAGAATTGTAGTCATGGATTGGATACCTGACAGAGCTAACTTGTCCATTGTATGAACTGTCATCACATTAATTGCTGCCCCTAAGTCAACCAGAACATTTGAAATTTCTACCCCTGAGATGAAAACAGTTATGACAAGGTTCCCAGGGTCTCCATATTTTGGGAGGAGAATTTCTCCCATCAATAGATCCATTACCTTTCCTTCCACCTGTATTGTGGAGGGAAAACTTTTCTTTCTGCCCTGTGTTTTGATGCAATACTGTTTGATGAATTGATTTAGTTCTGGTACATCTCTGATGGCCTGGAGGAGAGGAATTTCAATGTTTAGCTGCTTGAGTTCTTGTAAAAGTTCTGATTCCTGATTGGGTTGGATTTGTTTTTGTAAAACCTTTCTCTGGGGAGCATTTTGTTTAAGTCGTTCTGGGTAGGGTGCTAGTTTTTCCATCTCCGGAGCTCTTATCAGAATTATGTTCTAGACTGTTCTCCGGAGCTGGCTTTTTAGGAGTAACTCTGGAGTTGTCTGTGGTTGATTTTTCTAGCACCTTTTCGTTAGTAATCTCCTCTGGGGGTTGATTGGATGGATTTTCAGGTTCCTCATCATTGGTTATTTCAACTATAGTTGGAGGAGAAGGTCTTGGGAATGCTTTCCCAGAACACAGCTGGAGATTATTTGAATATATTGCATTAATTCCAGCCAGATTTTCTTGCTCTGTCATATAGACAGCTGCTCCCTGTTTATTCCGTGGGTTTGGTATAGGCTGAGCTGGTAAAGGTGGTTGACTAACTGGTTCATTCTGAGTTTGACCCTGTGTGTTGGAGGATCTAGTTAGTAAAGCCTGCTGTTGAGGTTGGAAACGTCTAGGTTGTCCTTGGTATTGTTGATGATATCCCTGTTGAGGACCCCACTGTGGTTGCATGCCTTGTGACCCAAACTGTGGTGGCCATTGTTGATTTCCCCAAGGCTAATTTTGCCAGTTTTGGTTTTGCCAATTTTGGTTTTGCCAATCCTGCTGTCCCCAAGGAGGATTATTTTGAGGGCCATACCAAGCTGGATTCCACTGATTATTTCCCCAATTAGTAGGACCCCTGTAAGAAGACTAGCTTGGGTACTGATTATAAGGGAAATTTCTGGCTTGTTTTTGTCCCACATAGTTCAACTCCTCCTCTATCACAACATTCTTTTTACTCAATCTTTTCAAGGCTGGAAGCTGACTACACTGACTGGTAGGATGCTCCCTATCACAGATTAGACAGATCTCTGATTTGTCCAAGGGACATTCTCTCAACAGGTGTTTGTTTCTACACCTAGGACAATAAATGGAAAGCGGTTTAGTTGCTCTGTTTTGATCAGTTGTCCTGGTTTTTGCTTGGATCCCATCCAATGTGGTATTTAGTTGGACCAGAATATCTGTTTTTAGATTTGCAATTTCCTCCATCAACTGTCCTATCTCATTCTTCCCCTTAAAATTTTTGGATGACCTTACTCCATCTTGAGTTCTGGAATAATTCCTGCAGAGCTCCTCTATGTCAGGTATTTCCTTTTTGTTAATGTTCCCTTTTCCCATTAGGTCCAATGCCTATTTTGATTCTTTATCCAATCCTTTTATAAACAGGCCAAGGAGTGATTTACCGGATTGCCATACTTTCTCAAGGAAAAATTAAACCTATCCACATAGTCTTCTAAGGATTCTTCCTCTCCCTGCCTAATTTTAAACAGTTCTTCATTTTTATTACTGGATCTGCAATAATCTTGGTATTTTTCTAAAAACTCTGTTTCCATTTGATCCCAAGAACAGATAGAACTCTGGGGTAAACCCATAAACCATCTCATCGCAGAATCTTTCAGGGTGGAAGGGAACAATTTGAGTTTCTAGTTATCTGATCCATAATCATAAGTTTGGCAGACTACTTTGAATTCAAACAAGAACTGATCTAGATCCTCAGAGGAGAGTCCTCTAAAATTTGGCAAATGTGCTGGTGAGATATTCTTCATGGGAGCATTGTCTCCAGTAGCCAAAACAATAGGATATGAGAAGGTTCTTGGGGCCTGATTTTCCTCTTCCTCATGATTGTCATTCTCCATGTTTAATACTAGTTCTTCTTCCTGAGGTTCTAGGAAATTAGGTTCTACCAAAGGATCTGCCTCAACTCTTTGTTGTAATTCCTGGATATAATTGGCAAGTGGAATATCTGTAGGATCTAAGGGATTGTTGTTTTGAAGTGCAGGTTCCAAATTAAGATCTAGGTTTCCTTCTTCAACAAGATTTTGTACCACCTCACTGCTTTCCCCTATGGTGTGTTGTTGGGGTGTTTGCTTAATATATCTTCCTTTAAGATCTCTAGCTCTAACCATACAGATCTATTCTAAAAACTATTTTTAACTCAGTGTCCCTAATCAACACAAACTAGTCCCCAGCAACGACGCCAAAAATGACGGGTTGTCGCTGTACCTCATCATTTAATCTGTTTTCAGATGTCAAAGAACCAAGGTTGTGTCCATGGCTGTCTATAACTAGGGATTCTAAGTGACCAGTTTATAGCTAATCCTAAAGCTTAAAAGAATGACTAATCTATTTGCTTGTTGAATAAATGTAATGAATGCTGTAAAACAGAATAAAACAGGAAATGTACTCAAAGCAACGAATGATCACATGCATCTATCTACTAAAATAGGAAATACTTTTATAAAAGAAAACTTGAAACAATAAAACAGAGATACTAGCCTCCTGCCTGATTGGTGAGAGTGGGCCCTTGCTCCGCACCTTTGAGGCTGAAGGCTATTGCAGGAAATCAGCACTAAAGATGATCTAACCAAATTCAATCCAATTCATTCATTTTTATGTTCATGAGAAATGTATGGCTATAACAGAACTGAAATCTCCAAAAATCAGAATAATCTTATCATTGTTGTTCCATTACTATTTCTAAAAGTATATATAAAAAGAGTGATGATATATCACTAAACTTATCTATCAGTCTTTCTAGGAGATGACACCATCTCTTATTTGTACTTAACTATCTAACTTATGAAAGATCATCATGCAAAAGGGGTAGACTTGAGTGGAACAGAAGTCCACTTAGAGGTCTAAGTTTAGATCTTAATACATTTGGGCATCAAAGCCCTGAAAATAAGAATATTGGATTTAGTTCAATTCGTAACTTAGGCAAAATCTTTGGAAAGATAAAACTTCAGCAGTTTAACTGATAGTTGACCCTTCATCACTCAGGTGATGATTTGAGTGAAGTAAGGGGGCTGTTAGGATTGCTGCTGGAGTGTCTGATTGGCGGCTCTGACTGGAACATGCCCTATTCTCAGGAGGTTCCGAGGATAGTTGATCCTGTCTGCAGCTCCGGAGATATTGCAGAGCTCTGGAGATATTCCAGACACTCGCAGAGCTCCGGAGATATTCCCCAAATCTTCAAAACCTAGGTGTCACTATTCTTTGTTATGGTCTCCGGAGATCATTGAAGGCGATCTCTGGAGATGCACAAAACTGTTGCTTCTGATATGTACACCTACTAATTCAAAAAGAAAGAGCAATTCTGCATTTTTCCATTAATCCCACGCACATTAGCCACTTAATCAGAAATTCAAATCTCAAGTAATCTATCTTAATTAATCACTAATTAGAACAATCTTGCTTAACTAATTTGAGTGCAGACACAAGGAAGATGAACTGAATAGAGGAAAAGAGAGGCAAAAAGAGTGTATTTTATGAGTGCAATTTGACACTCATCAGCTGGCACCAGTCGAAATCAGAGAGGAGATAATACCTACCGCCCTCATGACCAAAACAATGGTGAGCAAAGAGGAAGAGGAAGAGGTAGACCTGCACAAGGACCTGGAAGAGGAGGTTTTAGAGGAACATGTTTCTAATGTGGAGAAGGACATTAAGCATAAGAGTGTCCACAACATCAAGGAAGGACAAATAGAAGACCTGAAGGTAATGCACGAGTTGCACATGTCAATGAAGATGTGCAATCTAAGCACTCTGAAGATGCTGAAATGGTAGAAACCCTAGTTGTCAAAAGAACTTTGTTGAATGAGGAGAAAGAACCCAATCAGAGGAAGAGTTTATTCTGCACAAGGTGCAAATGTGAACGTAAGTGTTGTGATATTATTATTAATAGTGGAAGTACTGGTAATCTTGTTTCAGAGGAGATGGCTGGCAAATTGAAGTTGACAAGAAGAAAGTATCTGCATCCATATCAGATTGCATGGTTGCAAAAGGACCATAGAGCTTTGGTCAATGAGCAGTGTTTAATGAAATTCAAGATTGGTGACTACCATGATGAGGTGCTGTGTGACATCATACCGATGGATGCATGCCATATGTTATTGGGGAGGTCGTGGCAGTATGATAGGAGTGATGTCCATGATGGCAATATAAATACATACTCCCTAACAAAGGATGGAGTTCATCATAAGTTGAAGCCCTTGAAGGAGGTGGAAGAAAAGGTATGTAGTACTGCTAGAATTTGCTTGGTAGATGGTAGAAACTTTTTAGATGCTATGAAGCATGAGCATCATTGCTTTTTTTTTATTCCTAAGATTAGTCAAGAGAAATGTGAAGATGTATGAGCACAAGTCTCAGAAATGTTGGAAGAATTTCAAGATATTGTCTCTGATAATGTACCAGAAGGTTTACCACCAGTGAGGAAGATAAGTCATCAAATAGATTTGATACCAAGAGCTAGTTTGCCGAATAAGGCAGCCCATAGAATGACTCCAGTAGAGAGTGAAGAGTTGAACAAACAAGTTCAGGAGTAGTTGAGGAAGGGATTGATATGAGAGAGCCTAAGTCCACGTGTGGTACCTATAGTACTAGCACCAAAGAAAGATGGAGAGTGGAGAATGTGTACAGACTCTCTAGCCATCAATAAGATCATGATCAATTATAGATTTCTATTGCCCGGAATGGATGACATAATGGACTGCTTGAGTGGAGCCAAGTACTTCACAAAGGTTGACCTGAAGAATGGGTATCACCATATCTATAGTAGAGGAGACAAGTGAAAGACAACCTTCAAGACAAAGGAAGGTTTGTATGAGTGGTTAGTCATGCCATTTGGGCTAACCAATACACCGAGCACATTCATGCGGCTCATGAATGAGGTATTGAAACAATTTTTAGAAAGTTTTGTTATTGTTTCTTTAGATGATATTTTGATTTTTAGTAAGACTTGGGATGAGCATATGATGCATATCATAAGAGTTTTTGAGAAGCTGAGGGAGGAGAAGTTGTTGATCAATCTAAAGAAATGTAGTTTTGTAAAGAAGGAGTTGGTATACCTAGGATTTGTTGTCTCAGAGAAAGGTCTTAAGATGGACCCAAAGAAGGTGAGGGCTATCATTGAATGACCTATGCCAAGGAGTGCTTCCGAGGTAAGATCTTTTCATGGTTTGACAAATTTTTTTAGAAAGTTTATCAGGAATTTTAGTAGCATTTGTGCACCCCTAATTGAGACAATGAGAGGGGATAGAAAAGAGTTTAGATGGACTAAAGGAGCAGATAAAAGCTTTGATACATTGAAGTAGAAATCATAGAGCAACTTGTTTTGGAACTTCTAGATTTCAATAAGGTATTTCAGGTAGATTGTGATGCTAGTGATAGTGCTATAGGAGCTGTTTTGAGCCAAGAAGGTAAGCCCATTGCCTATTTTAGTGAGAAGCTTAATGATGCCAAGAAAAAGTATTATGTTTATGATCAAGAGTTTTATGCAATAGTTCAGGCTTTGAAGAAATGGAGACATTATTTATTGCCAAAGGAGTTTGTTTTATATATTGATCATCAGGCTTTGCAGTATCTTAATAGTCAAGGAAAGTTGAACCAGAGGCACTTAAAATAGGTTGAGTTTTTGTAGAGCTATACTTTTGTTTTGAAGAACAGGAGTGGGAAGTCCAACAGAGTTGTAGATGCCTTGAGCAAAAGGAAAAATTTGTTGACAGAAATGAAGATAGAGGTTGTTGGGGTCGATGAGCTCAAAAGTTTGTATCCTGAAGATCTAGATTTTGCAAAGGCCTAGAAAGCTTGTTTGGAACCTGTTACTTTGGATAGGACAAAATGGTTGGATTTCATAATCCAAGATGGCATGTTGTTTAGAGGAAGCCAGTTGTGCATTCCAAGGACTTCCATGAGAGAGAACCTGATTAAGGAGAAGCATAGTGGAGGATTGGCTGGACACTTTGGTCAAGATAAGACCATTGCTATTATTGGTGAAAATTATTATTGGCCACAGTTGCAGTAGGATGTGAGGAAATTTGTACAGAGTTGCAGAGTACATGTCAGATGGAAAAAGGAACAAATTAGAATATAGGGCTATATCAACCATTACCTGTACCAGAGAAGCCATGGGATGATATCAGTATGGATTTTGTTCTTGGTTTACCAAGGACATACAGAGGACATGATTCCATTTTTGTGGTTGTGGATAGATTCTCGAAGATGGCACATTTTATTCCTTGCAAGAAGACTAATGATGTTGTTCATATTGCAAAGTTATTTTTCAAGGAGGTGGTGAGATTACATGGTCTACCAAAGAGCATAGTTTCAGATCGAGATACCAAGTTTGTTGGTTATTTTTGGAGGACATTGTGGAAGAAGTTGAAGACAGATTTAAAGTTCAGTTCTGCGCACCATCCTCAGACTGATGGACAGACTGAAGTGGTGAATAGGAGTTTGGGTAACCTGCTACAATGCTTAGTAGGAGATAAGCCCAAGGGATGGGATTTGATTTTACCATAGGCAGAATTTGCTTACAACAATTCTGTCAATAGGAGTACTGGTAAATCACCATTCCAGATTATATGTGGGAATAGTCTAAGAAATGCTTCAGAGTTAAGGAATCTGGACAAAGGAGAAAAGACAAGTGCTGAGGCTGAAAACTTTGAAGAACACATGAAGAATTTGCATGAACAGGTGAAAAAGCACATTAATAAGATGAATATTCAGTACAAGGCTAAGGCAGATCAAAAGAGGAGATATAAGGAATTCCAGGTAGGAGATGAAGTCATGGTTCACTTGAGAAAAGAAAGGTTCCCAATTGGAACATACAATAAGTTGAAAATGAAGAAATTTGGACCATACAGAATTTTGAAGAAAAATGATTCAGGAAATGCATATGAGGTGGAGCTACCGAGTGGGATCAACATTTCCCCTATTTTCAACATTGCTGATTTATCAGAATATCATGAAGGTGGAATAGAGGATGGACCAACAGAAGAACAGTGGAGTATTCTGGCATCTACTTCAACAGAGGAGATAGAAGAGATCTTGGGTAGCCGTGTGGGGAGTACTCGGAACAGGCAATATGAAGAATATCTAGTGAAATGGAAAGGAAGGTCTATTGAAGATTCTTCTTGGTTGTCTAAGGCAGAGATTGACCATTTGGGTTTTCCTCACACAAACACTTGAGACGTGACAGGGTCACTTCTCAAATTACCCTAGGTGTCTGATGCAAGAGCATCTAGTGGTGTAAGGGCAATCTTGCATCACCCAAAAAAAGATGTGTTTCAAAATTGTTGATGTTCTTTCCATTTATTTTCAAAATTTGTGGTTCTAGTTCCATAATCGCTTAAACAATGATGTATTCAAAATTTGTGGTTTTGGTTCCATAATCGCTTGAATAATGATTTAGAACTTTTAGTTTTTCCAAACTGCTAAAAATAGCAACCTACTATTTTAGGAAAGTTTACATTTGGGCATAGATTGAAGTGAAAATTTACATGAAGCTTCATAACTAAAAAAAAGACCTTTGGTGAAGGAATCATGCAAAGATCATTTGCGAGCTGAAAGATATTAAAGTTTTTGTTTCCTGAAAAATGCCTAAAAATTATTCAAACTCAGGTTTGAGGCACTAAATGGCCCTGTACGGGCCTAAAAATGGCTAGAACAAGCAAAGAAGGTTCCTAGCGCGTAGAGCACTCCATGAGCTTTCTGACGCATAAAACGGTTCATCAAACGAACACCCGGATCAAAAGTTATGGCTCCCGGAAGTTGACCTATTTTTGGAGGGAGATGCAATTTTCAAAATTAGGTTGTTAGCTGCCAAAAAGGCTATTAATTACCATTTTTGGGAACCCTGGGTAGTAGTAGAGTTAAGGGGCAAAGTGTAGAGTCAAGAATAGGTGGGAAAACATAAACCCTAGCAGATTTAGGGTTACAGATGGCAGATGATTCCAAAGTCTTGTGAGAGGAAGCTGTAATGTGTTGCAGCCTGTGGAGGGTTGATTCCTCTAATTGTATCTGAGCTTCTGTAATGTAATAAGTTATCCAAATCAATAAAGAAAGTTCTATTTTCTATGTGCAATTTTTGTTGTTGTGTGTTTTATGATTTACCCCCTTCATCATATTCATTGAAAGAGGTACCATCTACCAAAAACAAAGATAATTACATAAAACATTGGGTTTTATAAGCCATTGTGCATGCCAAATAGATTGTGGAAGGAACTATCTATATTTTGTCCTTGGATCTATGCACATAGAGGGGCAATGATTCTATCTTCATAGTGGTATTTTTGCCTAAATGTAACACTTCATTCCTTGTGTGTAGTTGAATGAGACATTCTGGATAGTGGATTTATTCTTCAAGGAGATGTTTTGGTTGCATGGGTTGCTATGGATCATAACATCTGATCATGACATGAAGTTCCATAGCCAATTTTAGCACAACCTATGGAATAAATTAGGTACAAATCTCAATTATATCTCTATGTATCATTTGCAAATGGATAGATAGATATAGGTTGTTAATCAAAGTCTTGGAAATATACTTAGATGTGTGGTAGGGGAAATTATTAGGTTGTGGAACTCTACGTTGGTGCAAGTAGAGTTTATATACAACAACTTGGTGAATTTATCATCAATGAAGGTTCTATTCCAAGTGGTGTATGGGAAATTCACACAAGGTGTCATAAATTTGTTGGGAGTAAAAAAAAGGCAAGTGCAAAAGTGTAGAAGTTGAGGAATTTATGCAACATGTATGAGAGAGATTCATGCACAAGTCAAGGAGTAGATGGAGGAGAGTAGCACAACGTATATGTATTACACATAGATGATCATTATAGAGAGAATATTTACTCAAAGTGTGAGTTAGTCATGGAAAATTTAAGAAAAATAGTTAAATAGAGGAACCTACAATAAGTTAAATCTAAAGAAAGTCTGTCCATGCTACATTATATGTAGATTTTCTAAGAACACATATGAGATATATTAGGACTAGGGATGATATTCACCTTGCAATCAATTTAGACTATTGCAATTTATTTAATAGTAAATTAATTATGTGTACAACTCCAAGGATCATGAAAAGGGGAAAATTGGACTTAAACATGAGTCCATACCTTCTCTAGGTGACTTAGAATATGTTTGTAAGGGGTATAATGTAGAGGGAAGCAAATGTGTAAGGCATGATTGGAAACTTAGCACAAATTGGAGAGTAATCTATGAAAATTTATGACATTGTAAGATGTGTAAGAAACATATATGACATGGAGTAAGAGGTGTAAGAAACAACATATGATGACATGTAAGAAGTTGGTTGTCATTTTTGGACTTGGGGAGTTGTTATTTGTCCTTTGGTGAGTTATTTTTGTCCTCTAGTGAAGTTGCATAAATAAGTTCATGAGAAAGGTCTTGAAGCTTCTAGAAAGATACTTGTAACTCCCACACACATGTCATGAGGTCTCTTTTGCATGTTGGCTACTTGGCTCATGGTTTCAGTCCATTGTATTGGAAACCACAAATTGGATTACATTTACCTATATTGTGGAGGCATGGGATAGTAGTTTGTATGGTATTATAGGTTATGTTGCTATGATACCAAAATTTTGTTGGACTAAAGGGGAAGTTGTGTTAATGTACTCTATATTTGAGATTAATACAAGATTGTAATCTCTTTGGTGGTGGGGTTTTATACACATTGTATCTCCCTATTGGTCCTCTGTCTCTCTCTGAACCCTAAACCTTAACCCCTAATCCCAAAACCATAAACCCTAAACCCTAAATAATGCCCCTAAACCCAAGCAACCCTAAGCCTCTATCTCCCTATCTCTCCCTATCTCCCTATCTCTATCATCCCTTTACCTCTCAATCTCTCTCTATGCCTCTGGACATGTCTCTCACTCTCTATCTCCCTATCTCTCCCCTCTATCTCTTCTATCTCTCCCAATCTCTATCAGTCCCCTCTCTCTATCTCTCTTTAAACCCTAAACCCCTAAACCCTAAATCCTAAACCCCTAAACCCTAAACCCTAAACTTGAGCAATGCTAAACTCATAAACCCTAAACAATGCCCCTAAACCCTAACCCCAAGCAACCCTCTCTCTCTGTTTATATGGTTCAACTATTGAACAATGATAAAATTTAATGTGGTAGGATGTGGTGAGTTTTAGATGTTGTGATATAGCATGGAGATATGTTTACATGTGGTGATTCTATGGAAATTTAACCATGAGTCATTTGAAGAAGTACTCAACTACATATTTAATTGTGCAAGTAGAAGAATAAATAATAATGCATGTGGACTTGTAGCAGACTTGAAGTTCATGTGGAACAATCTAGAGGCTTGGTTGTGTTAAGAGATTGTTCTATAATACTACAAGTTGAAATAATTGGTTAGATGGTTGTATGTGTTACCACAAGCTTATGGTTGGTAGTGGTGGTTATACAAGAAGACATGAATACATTGACTATAGTTAGTAATTTAAACTATTGATATTTAATGTGTAATGTAACATATAGTCATCTATAATGGCTATCCACATGGACCTGTGTCATGTTTGGTGATATATGTGATATATTGATTTTATGATATGGTCAACATATAGCTTTGTGACTCTTGGTATTCCATTGGTTTGTTGGATAGTTAGACAATTGGTAGTCTGTGATGATGCACATACCTATCTACTCATGTGAATGGAGAATGGTTGGATTGTGATTAGTTAGGTGTTGGATGTGAGAAACATAGAAGAAAAGTATGCTATAAGCATGTAGATATCAACTCTATCAAAAGAATTCTTCTATTAAATCAATGGATTCTAAATAATATAATGTTTTAACTATCTTTTACTACTAGGTTTTCTCACATAAGTGTTTCTAACATAAAATCTAGTGTCCCATATTGTTTCTTTTGGTTTTATATACTATCACATGAGCTTTCTTAAATGTTACTAGATAGATAATACATTTGTATCATTGTCTTTGATCATATTATTTAAGTTACTCCTCTATCATAGTATAATGAAAAGAATAATGAAAACGCAACAAACTAAAAAATAATATAGTATATTTAAGTTACTCCATATAGTATATTTAAATTACTCCTCTATCATATTAGTTAATCTAAGACAACAAACTAAAAAACAATGAAAAGAATTGGGTAAAGAAAAACAGATATCCGTTTTGGGCAACCTAAAACGGATATCCATTTTGCAAAATGGATATCCATTTCTCAAAACATAAAAAAGGGAAAAAGAGGTTGCATTTTGCAAAATGCAGACCTCTCACAAAACTAATATCAGAGCTCAAGAATGAATATCTGATCTAAAGAGGTTAGTAAATTTGTATTTTGTTTTGTTTGTTTTGTATATTCAAGCAAGTTTTTTTGGTTTTTTATGCTAAATAGGTATGTTTTATATTTTAAATAGGTAAAATGGATGAACAAAATGAAAACCCAAACCCTTCACCATCAAACCCTCCCCCTCCAACAATCGAAGAGAAAATTCAAAGAAACATTGATCAAATAAGTAGGATTGTAGAAATGTATCGTCGCCACCCTCGATTGTCTACAATGACATCAAATTTAGAGGGAATTATTAGTCATGTTCAAACTCTATCAAGCCAACACAAATCATTTAGGCAATGGCGATAAACCAAGAAGGTAGAATATGCTGACAGTTTATCATATGATCAAGTGAAAGAGTTAGACATTACGAAAGCTATGTTAGCCCAACATTATGTCAATCCTAAAATTGGCTTGCATGTTGATGTTCATAAGCCCAAGTATTCAATCAAATGGTGTACACATGAGGGCATTAGTTAGAATTTTTGGGATTGTTGGTGGATGGTTTTTGATAAACCACCCAACAACAATTTAGACGTACCTTTGTATTTCCTTCATAAACTCTATGTAGAGTTCGTCATGGGCCACCATGTTAATTATTTTGATTTTAGAGATTTTCGGGGAGTAGGTAATGGAATGCCTCAAGATAGACTTGGGGCAATGAGACAAGTACAAGGTCCTTATACTCCCCCTCCTACTATCCCTTCTCCACCCCCAATTCAGAACCCAAACGTTGTTGCAAATGCAACACAACAAGGCCTTAGTGTAATACACTCTTTGATCGAGCACTTGATTATACAAACTTCTCAGTTTACACAACCATGTGGTGTTGGTGATGATATTGGATCACCTAATTTTACTAGATCCTCCTCCTCCACACATGTTTATGTGCCCCATCATTGCATTTTTTGCAATCAGTTGTGCTTAGGTTCTATCTTGGAGAGTAGCGAGCCACCTTTGAATACCTCATAGTACGATCTCCATTCACGAGATGAGGTAGTGGCCTCTGGAACTCAAGCTGAGGGGTCGGGGACAAGAGTAGAAGCACAAGCATCGGTGGAGCATAAAGAAGGAGAAGACCATGGCCAATCTTTTATGCAGGTAAAATTTAAAGTTAAATTTCATGGTGTATTCCATATGAATAATATAAACAAATTTATTAACTTACTAATGTATCTAAGTGGGAAATAGCTGATGACAGAGGAGGAGTTGATAGGAGTTCATCATGGAACTTTGTCTTCCATCCAATTTGGCTTTGACTTGCCGGTATAATTTGTTTTACACATCAACATTTTTTTTTGCATGCATTTATTTCTTTGTGAGTAATTATATATTAATTTATATCATGATGTTAATTTAATTTTACATGGTCAATCCAAAATGTGAATGATGTGGCATCTTTGTCAATGGTCTTCACTTGAACTCTTGATCGACCCAAGGGACTATCATTCACGGAATGACTTTCTGAACGCCAACAAAGGGTGGGAGTAATTCGATTGAATTGTACTTTAATTGATAATTTAGAAAACTTAAATATTTGATTATAGTCATGTTTAGATAAATAATAATTTAAAAATTATTATGATTATTTTTATACATAGAGTCTTACATTCTTGTCATTTTTCATATAGGAGATATTAGTTTCTTCATCCATGATAAGTCCTTCTCAATCGATGCAGGAGGCCTCAATGGTGGTATGTGCTTCTTTTCTAGTAGATAATTTTTTGTGTAGTGCACTCTAGATTGTTTATGTGTAACACATGTAAACCTTTTTAATGTATGCATTTCCTTTTTGTTTAATAATTATATATTAATTTATTTCAATGTTACTTTACTTTTACAGTCTCTTGGGAATATCAATGATGTGCCACCTTTGCCATCACGCTTTAGTAGGACACCTAACCATCTTAAGAGAAAATCATTTGCAAAACAATTGTCCTAATGACAAGAAAGATTCGAGGTAATTGAATTAAATTTTTCTAAATAATTGATAGTTTATAGCGGTCTTATAGTTGATAATATTCTATTTACTAACTCTAACTTATTTTTATTTACCATTGAAGAGATTGATCAAATTTGTGGTTTGACTTGTTAATGCAATCAACTTTGCCTCCATAAACTACTAGACATCATGGTACAAAGAGGACACTTTTTGAGGATCCATCACAGATTGAGGATTCACCAAAGACATAGGGTCAAGTGGACCTTTAGTATTTGATGTAACTATTCAACATGTAGATTGTATATAGATTTTGAGACATGGAATATGCCACATTTTGTAAAAAATGTTTTGAGTTGGCATATTTGCCAAATTTTTGTATATGTCTACCATTATGGACTAGATTTTAATATATATACACCTTGATATACAATATAATTTAAATTTCTTATGTACATGTATTCCTACTTTGAAACTTAAAAGTTTGATGTATAATCAGTTTACAATGGTTGAGTTATGATCAATAACATGTTATAGATTGATTTCTTGTTATATCTTATTGTTTTTCTTGGTAGAAAGATGATATATGTTGTTTCATACCTCAAGACATGTAACTTGATCTTAGTTGCCACGTGATTGTAGTTTTAGTTATATATAGGATTTTCATGAATTGACAAATTTGAATGGTTCACACATGTGCAGAGCTATAGAATACTTTTATCTCCTCCATATGTAGTTGCATCTCTTCATTTTTCAAGTACAAACATCAAAAATAGTTTTAGATAACTAATTTCACCATCAAAATTTCATTTCTAGCCTCCTTTCTTCATGTTTTCTCCATTTTAAGTCTTATTCAAGACATCGGCAATCTTATACCTTTGTTCTAATCTTATGACAAAATTTTGAGGGTGAATTTGGTTTGATTTGTGATGACATTGTGTGGATTTTGTAGTCATTAAGTTGTTTCAAGGTATTTTTTTTGTCAAGCATGGCTAAATGAACTATATCAAGTAAATGAAGTTAAAATCATGAAGATCACAACACCATACAATCATCAAGTTGTTAGGAGATCAAAGACTAGAGTGGCCTCATGCTCAAACCTTCATTGGGTTGTTAAATTGCACAAAATAATCATACAAGGGGATTATATCAAAGGACATGTATAATAGAGTTATCAAGGTCATGAAATAATAATAAAGTGAAAATATCATCTGGAAGTGAATAGAACAATCCATGCAACTGTGAAAAGAACACATTTGATACAAGGGTTCCAATATTGCCTACTATTGTCACAGTAGAACAACAGTGTTATGAGGTCTTTCATTCATAAAATTACTATGCAAAGAGGGTTTATAAGTTTCATTATGGTTTGTATAAATGATCTAATGGATTTATAAGGTTGTCAAACACCAAAATGGATGGTTTATATGAGTTTTGGGACTGTCATAGTCCATGTACAACTTGTTGTCCCAACACTTATATGACTATCACAACAATCCATAAACACCACTTGTCCTCATGATAAATCAAAGATACCATTAATAACATGAAGATAATCTAATTTATAGGTTCAAAACAAGGAGTAGGTGGTATAAAGGTCTAAATGCAAAGGAATGATTGTTTGTTAAAAAGATACACATGGATGTCCAAAACTGCCCTTTATGATTGTCCTAAAACAACATCGTGTATATGGTCATAAAAGCCATCAAACTTTGAGAATAAAGTTGTCATTGGATAAGGAGTTGAAGGATAAAGTTTCTAGGTCTCCCCTTATGAAAACTAGGGTCTTTCTCGATACATTGTTCCATAAGAGCAAAGTCACTTAAGATCCTAAGAGCAAAAACCTTACCATGTGGCATATTTTTTGTTTTGCTTGTCGTGGGGTCAAACGGATTGCGCCAATGTGTCAAGGTGGCAGGTAAATGTTAGGGGAGGTCTTGTTTCATGCGCCAAGCATCCCAGTCATTCTGGGCAATAGGCTACCGACAAAGTCCCTTAAGATCCCTAAGACCAAAAAACTACTAAACTTTGACGGAGCAGTTATCAGAATTTGTGGTAGCTGGGAATGTTTTGTTTGGACCTACAGGTGCACGTGGGGTCCTTTCACAATAACCTCTCTCAGTTTTGGTCAACTCCAATCCGTTTGAGCATACTGAAATCAAATGCATTCTTGCAAAATGCTTCAGTTTGATGCAGTGGAAAGGTGCTAGGAGTGACATTTTCCATTCCATAGCTTGTGGGGCCGAACGGACTATGCCAACATGTCAGGGTGGGTAGGTAAATGCTAGGGGAGGTCTCATTTTGTGCGCCAAGTGTCCCAATCATTTCGAGCAACAGGCTACTGACAAAGTCCCTTAAGATCCCTAAGAACAAAAAAATGCCAAACTTTGATGGAGTAGTTCTCAGAATTTGTGGCAGCTGGAAATATTTTGTTTGCACCTACAAGTGCAGATGAGGTCCGTCCACAATAACCTCTCTTAGTTTTGGTCAACTCCAGTTTGTTTGACCGTGCCAAAATCAAACACATTATTGTAAAATGCTTCAATTTCATGTAGCACAACCTTGTTAGGTGCCATTTTTTTGTTCTACTTGTCATGGGGTTGAATGGACTATGCCAACGCGTCAACATGGGTGGGTAAATTCCAAGGGAGGTCTTGTTTCATGTGCCAAGCGTCCCAGTCATTCCGGGCAATAGGCTACCAGCAAAGTCCCTTAAGAACCCTAAGACCAAAAAACTACCAAACTTTGATGGAGCAGTTCTCAAAATTCATGGCATCTAGGAACATTTCATTTGCACCTACAAGTGCATGTGGGGTTTGGTGGTGCCCACCTAGAGTTTGGGTTTCAAGTATTTCATCTGCAGAGCTTGAATAGAAGGAGAGAAGGCTTAAATGTTTCAATTACCCATGCTCTGCCTTTCCAAAAAGTCCCAAAGTCTCACCTTGAGAATCTTTGCCAAAAACCCAGAAAAACCCAAAAATCTCTTAGCTTCAAGTATTTTCATCACAGGGTTTTTTTCAGTTTCATCCTTTGTATTTGTGTATGCATTTTTGAATGTATATTCTCATATACATTCACCATTGTATGTTTGCATATACAAAGGTGATATACAATGGAAAAGATACAAGGGGCCGATATACAAAGGGTCATCAGTGAGACAAGCCTCATCGGCAGCTCTGTCCAAGCTCCCTCCGATGGCCGATGCATATACAAGGTAAAAGTTACAAAATGCATATCGACAAAGCTTTGTATGTCGGTGGTCAAGTCCAAACTCTTTCTGATGGGCCGATAAAGATGCAAAAGATACATGCAAGGCAAGAACCAAAGGGTGGGGTCCACCAATTGTATATATGTTCAATTGTATGTTTGTATGTGCAATCGAACATACAAGGGAATATGCAATCCTGAGATGCAAAGCCCAGACCCGAAGTGAATATGCATTTTGGTTGATAAAGGCAGAAGTCCATTGTATGTATGTTTTTCTTGTATATTCACTGTTGTATATGCAATATACAAGGTGAAGATACAATGAAATATGCAAAGCGGGAGCAGTCAAAGTTAAAGGTCTTCAAAAGCATGGTGGGCCTGCACAGTTGTATGTCCCGAGGTCGTATGTACATGTGCATATACAAAAGATGATACAAAAATACATATACAACCCAGACGCGAAGGATGAATTAATTGTGGTAGATTTCAAGTTAGGGTCTGCAGGTTGTATGTTGCACATTGTATGTGCGATATACAAGGTAATATACAATGGATGAGATATAATGCCGGATTTGAAAATTGTTCCAATCTGGCTGATAAATGTAGTGTATCATGTGGTTGTATGTATATTGCATTTGTATATGCAATATACAAGGAGATGCAAACCGGACCCCATTGCAGTTTCAATTTGTTTCATAATGATTTGAGGTCCGTGCCTTGTATGTGTTGCAATTGTATGTATATACAACCTCATATACAACCACAGATGCAAAAGGAGATACAAATGACCATCCAAAGGGGATCATCGCCGAGACCTTGCTTATCGGCAGCCAAGCTAAGGGTCCCTCCGATGGCTGATGGGATTTATGAGGATGGTCTTCGGTGTGATAGCGACCGTCGGCGGACACTTCCAGGGTCTTTCCAACGGCCGATGGAGAGGCAAATATTCAGCGATGGTGATCAAATCAGGGGATGACATGTGTCTAGGTGGTTGTATGTATATGCATTTGCATATGCAAAGATTTGAAGGCATAAAGGGCGAAGAGGCAAAATGTATGTTCGCGATGTGAAAAGTCAAAGGAGAGAAAGCACCTGCATGGCATGATTTTTTTGGTTGTTGACTTGTCAGTGTGATTTGAAGCCATGGATCGTGGAGAAGAGGACGGAATCGATGGCCACCATTCAAACTTTCAAGAACAGGAAGAGATTTGTATGTGTCCACTGTTGCATTTCAAATGGAAAGAAACTTTAGAGCGCAAACCACTGCTGCATTTCAAAATCGGTAGGTTGGCATTTATGGAAGAATTGCAGAGGTATGGGTCGAAGGATTGACAGGCCAACTTCCATCTTAAAGGAGAAAATCTCTAAGCGGCGGCACACTTCCTAAATTCAACTGCTCCTTCCCTCTTCTTCTCCCTGGTGCATTCAATGTTCTTGGCACCATTCCGATGGTGCAGTGTATCTGATGGCAGTTTGAAATGACAATGTAATTAATGCTGAGTACACATTCTTGCTATATAAGTGGATTGTGTCACTCATTTTTGGATTGTTGAAGACTTGGAAATTTTTTTGGGAAGGATAACGAAAAATAGAGCTTTTTGGTTGTTCTGTCTCTTTTTGGAGTTTATGAGTTGCATTTGAATGCACGTTGCACATATGTTCAGTTTCATGTCATCTTTATATGAAAAATGCTTCATGGCATGTGTTTAGCTATTTGTCTCCATGGTTGTATGCATCCCTTCTTTTGAATCTGGTTGCTAAGGGTTACTAAGATTCTAGGGTATAGATTTATGTATTGCATGCTTGATCTCTAACTTCCATTCAAGGAGTGGATTAAATTGTTTTAGGTTAAGTATGAGGAAGAATGTATGGCAATAGGGATGTTTGTAAATAGAGATAGCTAAACACTCATTCTTGGGTGGTGTTTGTAAGGCAAGCACCAATCTGACCCCTTGAAATTTGAATGCTAGTGCAAATCATTCACTTGTATACGTCTAGTTGACTCCTTGCCCTGAGATAGGCATCGGTCTGCCCTGGTGTAGTAGTTATGATCCAAAACCCTCTGTCTTGCATCCAAAAAATTAATACAAATCATTTCATATTTCCAACCTGATAGTTTGTAGATTAGAATTAGGACCCCTACATACTCTCATTCCTAACCAGTTAGATATGTCCAAGAACATTGCTAGCCTAGTGACTTATCATGAAAATCTTGGTCCAAACATGAGAGTAGTCTGCCTATATTGAAAAGCTAAAATCTTTCTATTGGGTGAGTCAAAGTTAAATCTTTAGCTATAGGGATACCCCCCTTGGTACGGTAGAACTAGAAGTGAAGGGGAGGCATCTCATGCAACCTCCTGTATTTGTTGGCCGAATCTGCCTGTGCATTGGAACTGGCAAAACCTTTGCTGATTTGGATTGAAGATCCAACAAAGTGGCGACTCTGCTGGGGAGGTGAAGTGAAAGTGTTATCTTGTCATCCCTGGTGAATTCTTGCCCATCCAAGTCCCAACAAAGTGGCGACTCCGCTGGGAAGTTGATTTCAAGGGTTGAATTGTGGATCTTTCATGTGAAAAATGGTGCTCTACTGGTGGAATGAACTCAGCAAAATATTTGTTCTATGATGAGATTTCAATTGTTTGAAAATTTTATCCTCTTTGGAGAGGTGGCGACTCTATAAAAATTTTAGTGCACATGAAAGGTTGATGTATGTTGTTGTGATAAAAAAAAAATCCTCTGTTCAAAACTTCAGCATCTAGATGAGAAAAGGTACACAACTTCTTCCCACTTGTATTTGTTATTTTATTGCATAAGTTAAATGCCAAGGGGGAGACTTAGGTCTTAGGCAGACATAAGATATCTGAGATTGAGATTTTCATGAATTCAAGTATGTATTCACCCATACTCAGCCAAGAGGGAAATGAAGTGTTGTATAAAAAAATTGAAGAGATAAAAAATAGGTTGATATCCTTAGAGGCTCGGTAGGCTCAGTTAAATAGTAACCCTATTGTGTATGCCAGTCAGAATGCTAAACCTCTTGTCAGCCCTTTTGATCCCTTATATGACCAATTAGATTTGTCATGGGTTGATTATGAAGTTGAAAGTATGCCTACTCAGATTTATAATCAGATGCCTAGGTTTAGTGGACACAGTGTGTGTGATGGGGGTGCACATATCCAAGACTTTCACAGCTTTATGGAGAAACACTCATTTAGAGATGAGGATATGTGGATGAGGTTTTTTGTTAGATCCTTTGGTGCAAGAGCTAGAGATTGGTATTTGAGCTTTCCAAAGAAATCCTTTGCCTGTTGGGATGAACTTATTGACTATTTTAGAAAGGAATTTGCAAGAGAACCTACTGATCTTGTTGCAAGGTTAATGGAAATTAGAAGACAAGATGAAGAGCCCACTATTGATTTCAGTCATAGATTTGCAGTTGCCCTTTCACAAATCCCTGAAGACTTCAGACCTAATACTCCAACCTGCATCGACATATACTTTCAAGCTTTTGAAAAGGGGTCTAGTGCAATGTTGAGGGAATTCAAGATAACAAGTGTGCAGATAGCATACAAGTTTATAGAAGATACAGAAAAAATGAGGGATGTGCACATACAGAATTCCATGTCCACGGGCTTTGGTATGAATAACAGTTGTGTAGTTACAAATGACCAAGTGATCATGGCATCATTTGAAGATAAATATGAAAACAAAGATATAAAAGTTGAGAATGTTGTGTCTGCTCATAGTGATGACAACAATGCTCAATTGGATTGTTCACCAGTGAAGGATGCCAATGAGAGGATCAATGATGACTCCTAGTTCAAGGTTGAGCTATCTAGTTCTAAAAACAATGATGAGGTTATGGGCAGCAATGAATACTTGTTTGAGTGGGTTTGTGGAGATGATTGTGAGTATTGTGCGCAGATAGAGAAGAAATAAGAAAACAAGGGAGCAATTCCATGTTTGAATCATTGCTTTTTTATACTCAAACACATGGAGATGATGAAGAGCAATCAAAGATTGAAACAAGCAGTAGTATTGAGCATGATTGTTCTTTATTTGATTATAGTTGTGTTTATGACACACAGACTGATACTCCTCCACACAAGGAATTCATTGGTAATGAAAATGCACGTTTGACTACCTATGAACCAGTGGCATATTGTAATGAAGCTGAAACACTTGGATCAACCCTCTTCCATGCAAATGATACATATGCTGAGGAGGATCTGTTTGAGTATGGTGAGAATCTAAACATTGTTATGGAGGAGAATTCTAATTTTCATCATGATGAAAGAGATACCAACATATATCATGAAGGTTGTTGCAGAGATGTGCCTGAATCTGATCCTTTCTAGTTTGGGGCGGCTGATGATTGTGTGCATGATGTGTACAAATATGAATATGAAAGCTTCTTCTTTGATATGCCAACTTATGATAAAATGAGGCCTGATGATCCTAGCTATATGGTGGACTTTGAGTGCTTTCAGTTTTTAGTCCAGTTGGGAGATCATTTTACAATGCGTATTGCTGATATAAATGATGATAAATGTTATATTTCATATGAGAGTGCATTGTATAACATTCACATATTACCTGATGCTGAAGGGTATGACAATGTATGTAGATCAATGCTTGATTTTAAAGTGTAGTTTGATAGAGGCAATATCTTCAGGCTTGATCGAGTGAAAATAGATGAAAATCAAGTATTTGACAAAGGAAAATTCTGGTTCTTCCTTTTTGGTGGCCCTGGGCCACCAAGTATATTTCAAAAGTGTGATTTGTGATGCAGGTTGGTGTAGCTTTGACTCTGTTGCCCAATGGATAAGGTCTGGTCTGCATCCTAGAGTTTTGGAGTTCTTGCCATGCCTGTAGGAGGCATGCATCCCCAAACAGAGCCAATGGTGGTGCCCACCTAGAGTTTGGGTTTCAAGTATTTCATCTACAAAGCTTGAATAGAAGGAGAGAAGGCTTAAATGTTTCAATTACCCATGCTCTGCCTTGCCAAAAAGTCCCAAAGTCTCACCTTGAGAATCTCTACCAAAAACCTAGAAAAACCCAGAAATCTTTTAGCTTCAAGTATTTTCATCATAGGGTTTTTTTCAGTTTCATCCTTTGTATTTGTGTATGCATTTTTGAATGTATATTCTCATATACATTCACCATTGTATGTTTGCATATACAAAGCCAATCTACAATGGAAAAGATACAAGGGGCTGATATACAAATGGTCATCAGTGAGACAAGCCTCATCGACAGCTTTGTCCAAGCTCCCTCCAATGGCCGATGCATATACAAGGTAAAAGTTACAAAATGCATATCGGTGAAGCTTTGTATGTCGGTGGTCAAGTCCAAACTCTTTCTGATGGGTCGATAAAGATGCAAAAGATACATGCAAGGCAAGAACCAAAGGGTGGGGTCCACTAATTGTATATATGTTTGATTGTATGTTTGTATGTGCAATCGAACATACAAGGGAATATGCAATCCTGAGATGCAAAGCCTGGACCCAAAGTGAATATGCATTTTGGTTGATAAAGGAAGAAGTCCATTGTATGTATGTTTTTCTTGTATATTCGCAGTTGTATATGCGATATACAAGGCGAAGATACAATGAAATATGCAAAGTGGGAGCGGTCAAAGTCAAAGGTCTTCAAAAGCATGGTGGGCCCACATAGTTGTATGTCCCGGGGTTGTATGTACATGCATATATACAAAAGATGATACAAAAGCGCATATACAACCTAGACATGAAGGAGGAATTAATTGTGGCAGATTTCAGGTTGGGGTCCGCGGGTTGTATGTTGCACATTGTATGTGCGATATACAAGGTAATATACAATGGATGAGATACAATGCCGGATTTAAAAATTGTTCCAATCTGGCTGATAAATGTAGTGTATCCCATGGTTGCATGTATATTGCATTTGTATATGCAATATACAAGGAGATGCAAGCCGAACCCGATTGCAGTTTCAATTTGTTTCATAATGATTTGAGGTCCGCGCCTTATATGTGTTGCATTTGTATGTATATACAACCTCATATACTACCATAGATGCAAAAGGAGATACAAATGAACATCCAAAGGGGATCATTGCTGAGACCTTGCCCATCAACAGCCAAGCTAAGGGTCCTTCTGATGGCCGATGGGATTTACGAGGATGGTCTTCGGTGTGACAGCGACCGTCGGCGGACACTTCCAGGGTCTTTCCAATGGCTGATGGAGAGGCAAATATTCAGCAATGGTGATCAAATTAGGGGATGACACATGTCCAGGTGGTTGTATGTATATGCATTTGCAAAGATTTGAAGGCATAAAGGGTGAAGAGGCAAAATGTATGTTCACGATGTGAAAAGTCAAAGGAGAGAAAGCACCTGCATGGCATGATTTTATTGGTTGTTGACTTGTCAGCGTGATTTGAATCCATGGATCATGGGGAAGAGGATGGAATCGATGGCCACCATTCAAACTTTCAAGAACAGGAAGAGATTTGTATGTGTCCACTGTTGCATTTCAAATGGAAAGAAACTTTAGAGTGCGAACCGCTGCTGCATTTCAAAATCGGTAAGTTGGCATTTATGGAAGAATTGCAGAGGTATGGGTCAAAGGATTGACAGGCCAACTGCCATCTTAAAGGAGAAAATCTCTAAGTGGTGGCAAACTCCCTGAATTCAACTGCTCCTTCCCTCTTCTTCTCCTTGGTGCATTCAATGTTCTTGGCGCCATTCCGACGGTGCAGTGTATCCGATGGCAGTTTGAAATGACAATGTAATTAATGCTGAGTGCACATTCTTGCTGTATAAGTGGATTGTGTCACTCATTTTTGGGTTGTTGAAGACTTGGGCAAATTTTTGGGAAGGATAACGAAAAATAGAGCTTTTTGGTTGTTCTGTCTCTTTTTAGAGTTTATGAGTTGCATTTGAATGCACATTGCACATATGTTTAGTTTCATGTCATCTTTATATGAAAAATGCTTCATGGCATGTGTTTAGCTATTTGTCTCCATGGCTGTATGCATTCCTTCTTTTGAATCTGGTTGCTAAGGGTTACTAAGATTCTAGGGTATAGATTTATGTATTGCATGCTTGATCTCTAACTTCCATTCAAGGAGTGGATTAAATTGTTTTAGGTTAAGTATGAGGAAGAATGTATGGTAGCAGGGATGTTTGTAAGTAGAGATAGCTAAATACTCATTCTTAGGTGGTGTTTGTAAGGCAAGAGCCAATCTGACCCCTTGAAACTTGAATGCCAGTGCAAATCATTCACTTGTATACGTCTAGTTGACTCCTTGCTCTGAGATAGGCACCGGTCTGCCCTGGTGTAGTAGTTATGATCCAAAACCCTCTGTCTTGCATCCAAAAAATTAATACAAATCATTTCATATTTCCAACCTGTTAGTTTGTAGGATTAGAAGTAGGACCCCTGCATACTCTCATTCCTAACCAGTTAGATATGTCCAAGAACATTGCCAGCCTAGTGACTTATCATGCAAATCTTGGTCCAAACATGAGAGTATTCTGCCTATATTGAAAAGCTAAAATCTTTCTGTTGGGTGAGTCAAAGTTAAATCTTTAGCTATAGGGATACCCCCTTGGTGCGGTAGAACCAGAAGTGAAGGGGAGGCAGCTCACGCAACCACTTGTATTTGTTGGCCGAATCTGCCTGTGCATTAGAATTGGCAAACCCTTTACTGATTCAGATTAAAGATCCAACAGGGTCCATCCATAATAACCTCTCTTGATTTTGGTCAACTCTAGTCTATTTGACTGTGTCGAAATCAAACGTATTCTTGCAAAATGCTTCAGTTTAATGTAGCACAACCTTGCCAGGTGCCATTTTTTGTTCTACTCATCGTTGGGTTAAATAGACTATGCCAATGCATCGGGGTGGGTGAGTAAATGCTAGGAGAGGTCTCGTTTTGTGTGCCAAGTGTCCCAGTCATTCTGAGCAACAGGCTACTGGCAAAGTCCCTTAAGATCCCTAAGACCAAAAAACTACCAAACTTTGACGGAGCAGTTCTCAGAATTCTTGGCAGATGGGAACATTTAGTTTGCACCTACAAGTGCACGTGGGGTCTGTCCATAATAACCTCTCTCAATTTTGGTCAACTCCAGTGTGTTTGACCATGCCGAAATCAAACACATTCTTGCAAAATGCTTTAGTTTCATGTATCACAACCTGGCCAAGTGCCATATTATTTGTTCTACTTGTCATGGGGTTGAACGGACTATGCCAATGCATCAAGCGGGGTGAGTAAATTCCAAGACAGGTCTCGTTTTGTGTGTTAAGTGTCCTAGTCATTTCAGGAAATAGGCTACCGACAAAGTCCCTTAAGATCCCTAAGACCAAAAACCTGTCAAACTTTGATGGAGCAGTTCTCAGAATTCATGGTAGATGGGAACATTTTGTTTGCACCTACAGGTGCACATGGTGTCCATCCACAATAACCTCTCTCAGTTTTGGTCAACTCTAGTATGTTTGACCGTGCTGAAATCAAACACATTCTTACAAAATGCTTTAGTTTCATGTAGCACAACCTTGCCAGGTGCCATATTTTTTGTTCTACTCATCGTGGGGTTGAACAGACTGTGCCAAAGCATCAAGGTGGGTGGGTAAATGCCAAGGTAGGTCTCTTTCATGCGCCAAGCGTCCTAATTGTTTGGGGCAGCAGGCTACTAGCAAAGTCCTTTAAGATCCCTAAGACAGAAAAACTGCCAAAATTTGACGGAGTAGTTGTAGGAATTCGTGGTAGGTGGGAACATTTCATTTGGACCTACACGTGCATGTGGGGTTTGTCCACAATAACCTCTCTTAGTTTTGGTCAACTCCAGTCCATTTCACCATGCCAAAATCAAATGCATTCTTGCAAAATGCTTTAGTTTCATGCAGCACAACCTTGCCAAGTGCCTTATTTTTTGATATGCTTGTCGTGAGGCCGAACGGATTGCGCCAACACATCGGGGTGGGTGGGTAAATGTTAGGGAAGGTCTCATTTCATGTGTCAAGTGTCCCAATCATTCTGGCCTGCAAGCTATCGACAAAGTGACTTCGTCGGTAACTTATAGCCTGAAATGATTGGGACCCTTGGCACACAAAAAAAGACCTCCCTTGGCATTTACTCACCCACTCTGATGCATTGGTGAAGTCCATTCAGCCCTACGAGCTATGGAATGCAAAATTTCACTCCTAGCACCTTTCGAGTTTGCCAATAGCTTGCAGCCCAGAACGATTAAGACACTTGACACATGAAATAAGATCTCCCCTAGCATTTACCCACCCACCCAGACATGTTGGCATTTTCAGTTTGACCCCACAACCCATGGAATGTAGAATTTCAGTCTTAGGAACTTTCTAGTTTGTCGGTAGCTTATAGCCTAGAACAACTGGGATGCTTGACACACAAAACGAGACCTCCCCTGGCATTTACCCACCCACCTTGACACATTGGCAAAGTCCATTCATCCCCATGACCTATGGAATGCAAAATGTCACTCCTAGCGCCTTTCCACTGCATGAAACTGAAGCATTTTGCAAGAATGCGTTTGATTTCGGCACGGTCAAATGAACTGGAGTTGACCAAAACTGAGAGAGGTTATTGTGAATGGACCCCATGTGCACCTATAGGTCCAAACGAAATGTTCCCAACTACCACTAATTCTGAGAACTGCTCTGTCAAAGTTTGGTAGTTTTTGCATCTTAGGGATCTTAAGGGACTTTACCGATAGCCTGTTGCTCCGAATAATTGGGGTGCTTGGCACATAAAATGAGACCTCCCCTGGCATTTACCAACCCACCCTGATGTGTTGGAATAGTCGGTTCAACCCCACAATGAGCAAAACAAAAAATATGGCACCTGGCAACCTTTCCACAGCATGAAATTGAAGCATTTAATAAGAATGTGTTTGATTTCAACACGGTCTAACGGACTAGAGTTGACCGAAACTAAGAGAGATTATTGTAGACGGACCCCACATGCACTTGTAGGTCCAAACGGAACGTTCCCAGCTACCACGAATTTTGAGAACTACTCCATCAAAGTTTGGCACTTTTTGTGTCTTAGGGATCTTAAGGGACTTTGTTGGTAGCATGCTGCCCCAAATGATTGGGCACTTGACACACAAAAATAGGCCTCCCTTGGCATTTACCTGCACAACCTAATGTGTTGGTATAGTTGGTTCAGCCCCACGATGAGAAGAACAAAAAATATGGCACCTGGCAACCTTTCCACAACATGAAATTGAAGCATTTAACAAGAATGCGTTTGATTTCGACACAGTCTAATGGACTGGAGTTGACCAAAACTAAGAGAGGTTATTGTGGATGGACCCCATGTACACCTGTAGGTCCAAATGGAACATTCCCAGCTGCCATGAATTCTAAGAACTATTCCATCAAAGTTTGGCAGTTTTTGCGTCTTAGGGATCTTAAGTGACTTTGCCGGTAGCCTGTTGCCCGAACGATTGGGGCGCTTGGTACATAAAACAAGACTTCCCCTGGCATTTACCCACCCACCCCAATGTGTTGGTATGGTCTATTCAACCCCACAATGAGCAAAAAAAAAATATGGCACCTGGCACCTTTCCACAACACGAAATTGAAGCATTTGGCAAGAATGCGTCTGATTTCGGCATGGTCTAACGGACTGGAGTTGACCGAAACTGAGAGAGGTTATTGTGAATGGACCCCACATGCACCTGTAGGTGTAAATGGATTGTTCCCATCTACCACGAATTCTGAGAACTGTTCTCTCAAAGTTTGGCAGTTTTTTGGTCTTAGGGATCTTAAGGGACTTTGTCGGTAGCCTACTGCCCCGAATGACTAGGGTACTTGGCACATGAAACAAGACCTCCCTGACATTTATCCACCCATACCAATGTGTTGGCATAGTCAGTTTGGCCCACGATGAGAAGAACAAAAAATATGGCACCTGGCAACCTTTCCACAACATGAAACTGAAGCATTTAGCAAGAATGCGTTTGACTTCATCACTGTCTAACGGACTAGAGTTAACTAAAATTGAGAGAGGTTATTGTGGATGGACCCCACATGCACCTATAGGTGCAAAAGGAATGTTCCCAACTACCACGAATTCTGAGAACTGCTCTGTCAAAGTTTGGCAATTTTTTGGTCTTAGGGATCTTAAGAGACTTTGTCGGTAGCCTGCTACCCCAAATGACTAGGGCACTTGGCACACGAGCTGTGGAATGCAAAATTTCACTCCTAGCACCGTTCCACTGCATGAAACTAAAGCATTTTGCAAGAATGTGTTTGATTCCGGCACAATCAAACAGACTGGAGTTGACCAAAACTGAGAGAGGTTATTGTGGATGGATCCCACGTGTGCTTGTAGGTACAAACAGAACGTTCCTAGCTGCCATGAATTTTGAGAATTGCTCTGTCAAAGTTTGGTAGTTTTTTGGTCTTAGGGATCTTAAGGGACTTTGCCGGTAGCCTGTTGCCTAGAATTACTGAGATGCTTGGCGCACGAAACGAGACCTCCCCTGGCATTTACCTGCCCACCCCGACGCGTTGGCACAGTCTATTTGGCCCTATGAGCTATGGAATGCAAAATGTCACTCCTATTCCTGAGGATTTAATCAAGTAGTCCTTAGGTTGATATGACCATTCTAAGCTTGACATATGACTGCTACCATTTGCATATAACTGTACATTTATAAAATGAGTGTTCTAAGATCTTTATAATAGCCTTCTCTGTTTTACTGGGAAAACACTATCCTAATATGTGTTGACAGTGCTAAAATGTGAATAATGGTATGATGGTTAGTAAATACTCTTAGGACCTTGATGGTTGTTCATGATTGTAACAGTTCTTAAGAGGTTTTTGGGATTGTTTTTAAGAGTTTTTTGGGACTGTTTTGAAGAGATATACTAGTTTATTGTTAAAATATTAATGACATCAAATCACTACATATATAACCATGAAATTTAGCATTAAACATAATGAAAAAACACACCTTTAAGAATGTACTACTAAAATCACATGAAATGGTTATCAATTATTAGCACCAGATGTGAAGATATAAAAATTGTTATACTATGGTCATAGTCTCCTCATAGGATATACAAAATATACAAATATAAAATATAAAAAATGTCTCCATGATGGAAGTTAAATGCTTTAACCATTGATCTCAATCCCTTGGATACAATAGCTTTATAGTAAAAAACACCTGCATTTATAAGTTAAAAATTTGTTAAGATAAGTACACACCATCAAGTACAACTAAATTTTTTTATAACAAGTTTGATGAAAGATGTCTTATATGTCACCTTAGGAATTATATCAAATTTCTCCAAAATGAAAGCTAAATGCCTTAACCATAATCTCAGTCCCTTGAATGCCAAAACACTTGCATTTGTATATTAAAATCTGTCAAGCAAAAAAAACTTAAAACACCTACATTTATAGCTATTTGACAAACCAACTCAAAGAGATGTTGTCTAATGGAATGCAATGATTGCAAGATATGCACAAAATAGATTTGTTGCTTTAGAAAATTTTAAGAAACTCAGTGTTAGGACTGTTTTAGGACTGTTATACTAGTCCATATGAGCATGATCATGGTGATGAATTGCATGATCCTATAGCTAAGTGCAGCCTTCCTAAGTGTTAGATGTTGTAGTTGCAACTACCTTGGGAGACATGAATGCAAAGTGAGGAAGCATAGGCAAGGCACATGAACTGTTTGGTGGAATACCTCAAAGAAATGTGGTCTAATGGAATGCCATGATTGCATGATATAGGACTATTATATAGGACTACTATACTAGGACTGTTATACTATGATTAGCAAATGTGATGTTTGGAACAGGGTACAAGGACATCCATCAAAACATAATGAGGTAATTGAGCATGTTCGTAAGAATTTTATCTTTTGTTCAAATTATAAAAGGAATGGGCATAAAGCACAAGATTGCAAATCACAAGTTCCAAGCATAGTTTGTGGAAGAAATACTTATTGTTTGGTAAGAATTTTATCTTTTGTTCAAATTATAAAAGGAATGGGCATAAAGCACAAGATTGCAAATCACAAGTTCCAGGCATAGTTTGTGGAAGAAATAATTATTGTGGTTTTATCTACAAAATAAACACCACCACCAAGGAGCATAAGTCTCATAGTATGGATGAAAAAGAAGAAGCCACTCACATAAGCTAGGAAAAGAGGAGGACAAAGGCACACTTAAGGAAAATAATGAGAAATATAAGTTGAGTATGTGTAAAGCTAACAATTATTGTTCCCACTATAAAATTAGAGGACATTGGGATGACAATGTTGGAGGCTCCATCCCAAAATTCACCCAAAGCATGGCCAAAGTAAGAAAGCACAACCACTTGGGAAAGAGAAGCATAATAAAACACCAAATAATAAAATGAGTAGCCTTTTCACAAGCCTAGAACTTCAAAGTATGGTAAGGGATTGTCTTATGATGCTTGGATAGAACACTTTCTTGATTTATATAAGAGATAAGAGAGTGTTTTTGTCATATGTATGAGAATATGGTGGCATCCTAAGTTTCTTTTGTAGTTTGGGTTTGTATTAAGCTAATTCCACTTGATTGAAGAAGAAAGGAGAAGATATTGCTCACCAATAGGTGAATATGAACAAGCAAGTGTGCATGAGAGTAAGCAAGGACAAGAAGATGAAATGTATGAGGAAATGCATATTTCAGCCCTTAGATTTCTTGAGAAAATAATAAAGGTACACATCCATTGTTGTTAGTAGAAAGCATTGTACTGTAAATGGTAGTTCCATGGAAGTATCATTTTATAGAAATAAGAAATTGTGAAAGAGAGAATAGTGTATTTTTGTTCTATTTGCATGAGAAAAGAATGAAGCATATACAAGTAACATAAACAACACTATTACATTTTTGTGGATGTTGTAACCCATATATAATTGTTGATTGAGCACATGTACATCACTAAAAAAATTATTTGGGTGTTGTAAGTATGTGTAGTCTCCATAATTGCATGAAATATTAGCAAGTTGGGTAACATGAGAAACACTATTGCAAGTTCTTGGGTGTTATGAATATGTGTGTATGCTTCATGAGGTAGATCATGGAAACATTACAAAAATGTTCTTGAATGTTGTTAGCATGTATCTTGTTATTCCATCACGATGTACTCATTGTAGCATGTAGAAATGCTAACACTTGTAGTAAATAAGAAGATTGCCAATTCTTGTGATTTGTAGAGCTACATAAAGCATTGTTAGAATTGTAAAAAGGAGAGAAGGTGAGATTGTTTTCACTTGTATGGGAATTTGGTTAACTTTGCACGATATTTTGTGAATTTGGTAATGTTTAAGAAGGTTGTTTCCACCTCAAGAAAGTATGTAAAAGATGTATTAACATGGATATCCCACTTTGTCTTATCTATTTTGTCACCTTCCTATAGGAGAGGTCAAGGTGTCATTGAAACCATTTATCCAAAACCTAAGGAAAGTAGAGATTGCCATACACCATATGAAATATACCATATGAGATCGCATGAAGGATATGGGAAATCTGTCAGATGTTGTAGTTGCAACTGCCCTAGGAAACATGAATGCAAAGTGAGGAAGCATAGACAGAAATTAGTATGTAGAAAAAGGTAGAAAGAAAAATATTAAGAAATTAAAATTAAAACTAAAAATCATACCTCGGGTATAGTCAAAATAACCTATGATGCCATGCAAAAAAATCTACAATGCCATGCAAATAACCTCATTCGCAATCCTGTATAGTCAAAAACATGCATTATAGTTAAAGAAACAAGATTTTTAATAAAATATAGAAAAGTTTGGCAATTGGCGGGTGTAAAGAAAAGTGTGGAAACATAGAAAAGTCTGTAATTTGATTTCATTTGTCATACCTACTTGTTTGAACATGGTCAAGGTGTCATTGAAACGATTTATCCAAAACCCAAGGAAAGTAGAGATTGCCACATACCATATGAGATTGCATGAAGGATATGGAAAATCTATCAAATGTTGTAGTTGCAACTACCTTAAGAGACATGAATGCAAAGTGGGGAAGCATAGGTAGAAATTAGTATGTAGAAAAAGCTAGAAAGCAAAATATTAAGAAATTCAAATTAACACTAAAAATCATACCTCAGGTATAGTCAAAATAACCTATGATGCCATGCAAAAAAATCTACAATGCCATGCAAAATAACCTCATGCACAATCATGTATAGTCAAAAACATGCATTATAGTTAAAGAAACAAGATTTTTAATAAAACATAGAAAAGTTTGGCAATTGGTGGGTCTAAAACAAAGTGTGGAAACATAGAAAAGTGTGGAATTTGATTTCATTTGCCATACCAACTTTCTTGAACATGGTCAAGGTGTCATTGGAACTATTTATCCAAAACCCAAGGAAAGTAGAGATTGCCATATACCATATGAAATATACCATATGAGATTGCATGAAGCATATGGGAAATCTGTAAGATGTTGTAGTCAAATTAACACTAAAAATCATACTTCAGGTATAGTCAAAATAACCTATGATGCCATGCAAAAAAATCTACAATGCCATGCAAAATAACCTCATTCACAATCCTGTATAGTCAAAAACATGCATTATAGTTAAAGAAACGAGATTTTTAATAAAACAATTCTAAACAATAGAAAAAACAAGAACAAGTTAAGATAAAAAATGTCATACATGTCCATCTGGAAGTTTAAATGCTTACCTTCAGAGTGTCTAATATTGCTTCATGATCAGCATTACTAATTGTCCATAGTTGTTTTGATTAGGTTTTCCATGATGCTTTAGTAACTTGACATTTGTTGCTACAACTAGGTGTGAATACATTAATATGGTTTTATGCTTCTCAAAGTCTTCAAAGGCGGGGATGCCATTCTTTCTAATCATATATGTTTGTAACCAAGTCCGAGCAATAACAACTAATCTTGTAGGATATGTGAACACATCATCATCTTTCATAGGTTGTGTTAGCTTTTGTTTTCCTTGTACACATCATGCCAACCAATAGTCTAACCTCTCTTCATTTCCATGTGGTGCAACAACTACATAAACATGACCTAGTTGTACAAGGTCTGAAAGATGTTTATAGTCAAATGAGCTATCCATGTCATTGACGAAAGATGATTGACCTTGAGATAAAGGGGTTAAATATCATGGAATCCATGCATCTACCCACTCACTTGAATCATAATTATCCCAATCACATTTAATACAACTCTGACAAAAACAAGCTAATTCTCGTGTCCAAATAGTCCATGCACTTGCATCTGAGCTTCAAAATGAATGCATCTTTGATGATTCACTGATTCTATGACAATCCCATTTCTCTTTCACTATCTCATCATCAACCAACCAAAAGAACCTGCACACTTCTGAATCAAGAGTCACTCCTTGTGACAATGCATAGTTACGCCACTTAACAATAGAATCTACATCACTGAATGTAGCACCACCTGTAATCTTTAGTTGTTCTTTAAAAAGAGCTCTCTTCATGCATGCACCCACTCCATCATGTTCACCTTTTCCATGCCGAGCTTCAAAAAAATTCCAAATATGAGATATACCTGTCTCTACATGCTTTCTACTCAACCATTAGAATATACAAGCATTCTTGAATTGACCAGTGCAATTATCTAACCAAATGAGATGTCGATCCATTCTAATATCTTGTTCTTGCAAGAACCCATAAAATTGTTCAAAACAATATTGCACATACTTTGATGAATGAGATCGATCATCACTCATGTAAAAATGGTATTCTTTGACAATATTCCTATTCTCTTATGTACTATTGAGGGCATGTATGTATGTGATGTGAACAAAAATAGCAATCTGAATAGAATTGTAGTACTAGGATTGAACTTCATTTTGGGGTTGCAATGTGTAGTTTTCTGCAAAATCAACTACAGAGACAATAGTTCCAATTAGAAAAAGTCTTTACACATCCTGAACTATTGATCTAACCATCGAGACCTATGGTTGTGTCTGACATAATTCTAGAAAAGATTTTTCTTAAAATCATCAGTAAAATCAGCAATACTTACCTCTCTTACAATCAACTCACATCTAGAACTTTCACCTCCACTTTTCAAATTATATTTCACTGTCTCATATCTCTTTTTCTCAACCATTCTCTTTCCAAAATCATGCTCGTTGCCCTCATGAAAACATGATACAAACTTTGATAACCCACCACATTGTAAACACTTTTCATTTAAAACAATCATTCTTATAGAAAATGCAACCATCGTCTCTAATACATAGAAATAAATCTAATAAGTCCCTAGATGACTTTGGTAGTTGAATTGCACCACACTCCTATAACATTTTGTTAGTGTGCAAAGTAGAACGAATATTGCATAATAATTCATGGTACATAGAAAACTCTACATGGTATTTGCAACATGTATTACAAACTTTAAGAGGAACACAGTAAAATGGCTTAAGAGATTCAAATGCTCTTTGTAAGATTGTCATACTTGGGTGTGTTTTACAATATTGTTTGTACAATGTTGTTTGGCTACATTCCAAGTAATGTTTAGGATGTGGTGTGCGGTCTTTATCACCAATTCTTAACTTTAAAACATCTTTTGCATTTGATAATACCCTAGAGTTAGTGTGCCAAAATCATTGAATTTCTTCCTTTGTGCTATTGATTAGCTTCTTGTCAACTTGTGGAATCCTACCACTAAAAGCCCAAGTATCATTTCTAAGAGGGCTATCTAGCCTTGATCTTAATGCTAGTGCTTTTGACAATGTTTTACGATTCAATCTTAAGTCAACACAAGTTTGCCTCATTAATTGAGCCTTTCTTAATTGTTTGCTTACTATTGAGGTTGTTATTACTCTACGAGTAGCTCTTTTATCTTTCTCCTTGCTAGTCTTTCTAATAGAATTGAGTGCATTGAAAAGGCTTCTAACAATAATTTTATTCCAATCAAACACTTTGTTTAACCGAATCTTTAATTTCTTTAGTAAAGGTCTCATTTTGTACATCTTTAGTAATTGTACAAAAAGTTGGCATTGTTTGGTTAATGTTTTATTATCAAAGTATTCATTGAAGAGTTTTGAATCCCACAACTGAACCGTTCGTGACTACCTCTTGCCTTCAAGTTTTTCCATTATGTTCTCATCAATTTCAAGTAATCATTTTGGGTTCTTGGATGTTTTACAATTTCATCATGCTCATTCGCTTCTTGAGAAACTTCTTTTCTTCTTATGTAATTTGGAGATACATTGATTTTGATTGTTTCATCCATGTTATCAACCTCATCAATTTTATCAACAAATGGATTATGGAGTGCAAATTCAACATCATGAGGCTCATATCCACTTTGATCAAGCACATGTCTTTGTTTTTCTTCTTCTTCTTTGTTCATGGTATTGCTCTTATCAATAGGTGTTTCATAACATTTTGCAACATTTTCATTTGCAATATCATGGTGAATTTCATTCTCATCTAACATTTCATTATAATCAAAATTAACATTTTCAATTTGCATGTCATTGGATGGTAAAAAAGAAGCTTCACCTTAATGAGCATCCGTCAAACCCGCTCTTCCAATCCTCTTCCTTGCCTTATCTTTTTCCCTAATTGCTTCAATTTCCTCCAATGTAACTTTTCTCCTCCTTTTTGCTTTACGACGATGGTTGCTCCCCATTAGGGGAACAAAAAGATCACCCTTATGATTATAAGAAGAAAATTGTGTTTCCAAAAGTGCATAAAAATGTTTTTTTCGCTGTCATAGGCAGAAATCACAAGTTTTTCGATAGCAGAGGGCCTGTAGGCATAGATGTTGGGCCAACAATATTCCTTTTGTCTTTTTTTGCATTTACATAACGGATATCCATTATTGAAATAGATATCCATTTCTTAAAGCCAATTCTTTGGGCAACAGTCACCCAGCAACATCCATATCACTTATACAAAATGGATATCCATTTCCAAAATGTCCAAAATGGATATCCGTTTTGTTTTCCTCACAAAGAATGAAACTATATACATAATCTACGAAGTATACAACTATATACATAAATGAGAATAGGAGATGTATAAGAACACATAAGAAGGAAAAATTAAATGTTAAAATACATATATAAATAAGTAAAGAATAAGAATGCTAAATGTGTAAGAACCATAAGTATGTTTAAGTATTAGAAACATCATGATAAGCATGGAATATGGATACATAAGAGATAGAGATCACAAACATAGATCATAGGAACATAGGGACATCATGGATAAATAAGTAAACAAGGAACATTAAAAAATATAGGTTCTAAACATAGAACATAGAGATGTTTAGAAACCAAACAAGGCATAGAGGAAAGCATGGGAGGTAAGGATTGAATATATGAAAGAGTAGGAGCTAAACAAGTAACATAGGATAGCATAAATGGTAATCATGGAAGATAGGAACAACAAGTCATATAGGAAGAGACATGGAAAGAATTGAAAGGAAGATTGTCCCCACATGGGTCTAAACAAAGATCAACCAATAAAATTAGAGAGATAACCATAAAAGAGGTCATCCCCATCCCAACAAATATTATCAAGTTCTTTATCCTCAAGTAAATGTATTTTTTTATAAGAAGTGGTTCTCTTAGTGAAAAAACTAGCAACATGTGCAGCTATTGAATTATTTTTCTATATCCATTGTGCTTTCTTCTTTTGAGGTGGCTCCATAGAGAGATTTTTCATCTGCTTTGCCACAGTTCATTATTAAGTATCTAGGAAGAAGTAGTTCCTTTGGAATGAAATGTGGGTTTATCATACATATTGTCCTTGTTAATCTCTTGATTTCTTGGTATGTGAGGAATGTGTTCTTAATAAGATCATTGGAAGGCATGTATATATCATGACCTTAATGCTTAAACATTGTAGGATGTGCAACTTGAGTCTCAGGCATTTTTCATCATAATTTCTAGAATGAGAAGGTGCATAAGTAGCTTCTTGATTCTTGTTCATATTTTTATTCTACTATTCTTCAATAACTATCAACTTTAACAACATGTCTTCATCAACAGCTATTTGACTTTGTTAATGACTACTCAACTTCATCAGCTCAAGGGAAACTTTGGTAGTAAAGAGCCGCTTCTAGAAAACTATCAACTTCTACAATAACAAAAAAATTAGGACATGACCCTGATCATCTAATTATTTCAAATAGATCCAAATTAACTGCTTAGTTTTAGATCAACATGGGTTTGACATCTATCGTCACGTTGTCCACATGATCCATGCACCACACACATGTACATTTGTATAAAAGTATAGACAAGGAAGAATAAGCTAAACATTGCACATTTGTACATGCCTTCTCCAATTCAATATATTAAAGTAATTTGTTCAAAGTCTTTAATGCCTTTGAATATACATTTGGATTCTAGACTAGGGATTCATTTTATTATTCTATAGACTTGTGAATTACCATCTAATTTGAATGTTTACACACTAATCCACCTAGGTATCAACTTAATAAAGCCCCACATAAGACATTATTTGATTTGAGTAATTTTACTTTGGACACATTTGTGAAGACTCCTAAAGAGCCTCCATATAATTGTAAAGATGATATAGCCTCCATATAAGCATAAAGATGATATAATTTTAGTTTGTTGAAGGCCATGTTTCACTCATTGATGAGGACTCTGCTACACCTAAAGTTGAGTCCTTTGTTTGGAACTTTGAAGCATGTAAAGAGGCAAGTGAATTATAATGCTTAAGTAAACATGAGTCTCAACATGATGTAGTTCAACTTGATGACATGTCTAAATGTGACACATTTTAGTTTGTGTTGCATGAGGACGTCCTTATTCATGCATATCAAATTTCTAATTAGGCATATTTTTCTGAAGTGTATGAGTTTGAGGCTTTCAATTTTTGTATTGACTCACTTGAAAATGCTAGCATCCATGTGAACATGATTAATATGGGATCCAAGAGTTGTCCTTTTCCTATGCATTTGGAGTGGATTGTTGGCCCTTATGATTGTTTACATCATGTTGGCCTAGCATTTGAATAGTTGCTTCGTGACATGGATGGGAATAGATCATGCTCCTACTACTTATGGCTAAATTATATTGACAACTCTAATGAGTTTGACTATTATCTTTAAGAAGTAGTGTCATGGTCATGTTTGGATGTGTAAGATACTTCATGTTGTAGTTAAAAGGTGGATACATAATCAAGTCAAGATTGGGAATCTCATTCATGAAGGTTATTGTTTACCAAGGAAGGAGATGTACTTTAGTTTATCTATTGTAGCATGCAAACGAATCTCCCAAGTCTTGACTTGCAACATGTTCTTGATGTTATTTGCATGACATGCTTAATTTGTCCTCTCATATGCCTTTAGGTCAATTAGCTGCAAGTTTTCATTTTTATGCTTTGTCCTAAGGGTTCTATGTTGTGTTCCCTTTATCCTTGTCTATAAATATTGGTGTGTGTTTGTGTATCACCCCTATGTTTTTGGACTTCCCCTTTTCCATTTTGGTCTACACCCTAGAACTTTTTTGGATTTTCATAGTGTCAACATGTGATACTCATCCTCAACCAAAGCTTATGTTGGCATTATTTTTTGTCTAACCTTCTAATATGAATATGTGCTCTTCTAACTTGTATGAACCTTGGTGTATATGTTTGTATTCTTCAATTCTCAGTTTAGATGTTCATTGTTATTCTCCATCATTAAGGTTTCATTTTGAGCATAAGCCTATTATGGTTAGGGTTTAACTTGTACATTTTCTCATTTTATGCACACCCTTATTCTAAGTGTTCCTTGATGTTTATATATCTCTTTGCATGGCTCTAAGTAATATACTTGGACCATTTGTATCATGACACGTGTTATCCTAGTGATGCCAACATTGGTGGGCCCTGATGTTTATTTGTCATGGGTGTATGTGTTGGCAAGAGACACTATATGGATTCATGAATGTTGTCATTGATGGCAACAAAGTTGATCCCACACATCCGCAGGACATGGTGTGTCTCTATCGAAAGTCAGAATGAAGAATGTGGTGGTCTGGTAAACAAGAACAGAGCATGTGGCAAGGTGCGACAGACAGGTCTGGATCTCTCAGAGGAAGTATCTTGGTGAAGTGCGGATTTGGGGAAGTAAAGAGTACTACCTTGAGTGATAGATTCCAAGGTTTTAGTCTTCGGTGATAGATGAGGTAAAAGATATGAATACTTGAGTACCGGGTTCCTGAGTGACAGTGTGAACAGAGGAAGAACTGACTAACTGAACATCAGACTATTTTCTGGATGCGTTTCTGATGGTGGTAAAGGTTATGAAGACATGAATTATGTTTGGCCGACATGATTAATGATTTCTACAAGTATATGCTTGATCCGTATTACTTGATGTGCAAGGATTCAGCTGACAGAACAGAGTTTGTGAGAAGATTGACTGTTCCGGGTGCCAACTAGAAAGATAATGAAATCACTTGTGCAAATATATATAAAGGATGGATTTAGTTGTGAGAAGTGGTGTGGTGACATGTGATATGTGAATAAAAGTAGAGCAGAGCAGAAACAGTAAGGAAGGTCCGGTATGTGAAAGGAAAGCAGCATAAGAGAAGAGGAAAGATGAAGTGTAGCAGATCAGTGTACTGAGCCTAACTGGAACTAAACTCCAGCATATGTGGATGCTACCAATCAGTTCAAGTATTGTATAACACTCTTTTGTAGACAGTGTGTCTCTTGTAGGCAGTGTGCCTCCTTGTGAGCAGTGTGCTCGAGTAGTGAGCCCTAATTAGCAAGTGCCATTTTATAATTCTTTATTCTTCTAACAGAGAATAATCTTTGGGTTAATCACCCCATGGTTTTCTCCCTTAACAGGGTTTCCATGTCAAAAATATTGTGTCATGTGTATCTCCATTTCATGGTTATGTTTGCTTGTTTGAATTAATGCTGCATTAATTAATAAGAAAGTTTAGAAAGAAGGAATAATTTGGATAACTGATTCACCCCCCCTCTCAGTTATCAACAATTGGTATCAGAGCTAAGTTCCTCCTAACCAAGCCTAACAGCTTGAGGAAGATCTGGGAATTCAAATGGATGCATATGGTTTAAGGGAGCAACTCAAGACTGCCCTTGATGATCTTGAATAGTCAAACTCTGAAGTCAATGAATTAAAGGAAAGACTCAAACAGGCTGATGATTTCATAAGAGAACTAAAAGACAAATTAAGTCTTTCTATGAAGAAGAGAAAGGAGCTGCTTCAACAATTGGCAAGACAAGGTGAAGCAAATAATACAAATGAAGAGCTGAAGGAAAAAACTGAGTTGTGTGAAAAGTTATCAAAAGAAATCATTATGGTAAGACATGAAATGGAATCAGGAGTCATGAAGTTTACCCAAGAAGTTGAAGAGAAAAGAAAAACTGAAGATAATCTAAGACAATCTCTCAAGGAGAAATCAAAAGATTGCCACCAGATGGATAGAATTATCAGACATCTTGAATCTGATCTTGAAGATGCTAAAGATAATGAAGAAAAACTTGAGGATCAAATTGTCTCTCTAAAAAGGGATCTTCAAACAGCAAATGAGTATAAAGAGAAATTCAAGATAAGTTCTGCTCAACTTGAAGTTCTTCTTGGAAGTCAAAAGAAAGTAGATGACAAGTGTGGTTTGGGATATGAGAAAGGAGAAAGCTCCAGATCCGGTCAGAAGAATTTTGGATCAGAAAATCCAAGGATTAGGCCTAGAAGACCTCCGGTAAGATAGCCTGATGCTCAAAGATATCCATCCTTCAATGGATACTGCCACAACTACAATCACTTTGGTCACAAAGCTAATCAGTGCAAAAAGAGAATGAATCAGACTAATTCATCCTTCTCCGGACAGTGTTTTAACTGCAAAAGGTATGGTCACAAATCTCATGAATGCAGAATTATGCAAATGAACAAATCATTCAATGGTAGATGCTTTACATGCAATAGAATAGGTCATATGGCTAATCAATGCAGATCAAGAGGATATCAATCCAATATGCAAAGAAATGTTGTTTGTCAAATTTGCAATAGATCCGGTCATATTACAAAATTCTGTAGAAGCAAGAATCAGGACAAAAGAGGTCTGATATATCATAGACAGAATCAAGATAAGGGGAAACAAAAGGTGAATGCGGATGAAGTTAAAAGTGAGATGAACAAGATTTGGGTAAAGAAGAGTACAGAGAATGTAGAGGATGGATCCGCACCAGACTCTGGTGCTAATATTCCTTCCAAAAATTAAGAGATGAGCTCTGGCTTAGGGGGAGACACAAAGAAAAACTTGTTCCCCCAGCCAGTCAATTGGTGCCTGAAATTGGCACATGTGAAGCTGCAAATCAAAGGGGTTCCAGAGAAACATCTAAAGAAGGTCACGTAAAGATTTGAGAGATCTGTAGGAAAATTTAAAAAGTTCAATTCCTTCATAATTGGTTCGGTTAAGCAAGTCTTCTGGTAAAACAGGTTTCTCACAAGATTGGCCCGGCATGAATCCAAATTGATACAGCTTGATCTGCGGATACATAAGATGTTCAGAAGGACAAGTGGATATGATGATTCATCACTAACATCGATCACAAGAGAATCATAATGATCTGGATGAGTTTCTTCCTCCTTGAACAAGGAAAACAAGGCAAACCGGAATGAATTAGGTTGTGCATTTATTGCAGGGTAAGAATTATGCCTTTTTGGAAATAAAAGAGTTCACTCGTTTGTCATTCACACATTTGCACATTCGAAGAAAAGAGAAAAGGAGCTCTGCAACTACTTCTCCCAAAGACCAAGACAATTCTTCATACAGCTTAATCTGGATTTCATCGTGTGTGCCCTAATCAGCGCAAAAGGTATTCTTCGTTCTTGATATCTCTTGGTAAGATTTCTTGATAATGGGTACTCTGAATATTGTAAAGATCTTTGATAGACCTCGCCCCACATTCAAGAAACATCCATACAAAACCTTAGAGGTAGATCCCCTAGGAGCCTTCTCTAATGTTTCGCATGGCATTTTGCACACCGAAGATATTAGGGTTTATATACATGCAAACATTGAAGAGTTTGGGGAATTCAAACTAAGAGACATATACCACAAGTAGTTAATAGATGATTCTTTTGAGATCAAACCTCAATATAAGGGCATCAGGGAAAAACACTTTGATCAGTTCATTCATTTCCCCTGCTTTGAAGAAGATGAATGGGTCCGGTATGTATTGAGTAGGGTACATGACAACTTTCTATGGCTGAACAGACCTTGCAAAATCACCAAGGAAGCAATTAGGGCAGTAACTGGTTTACACTCCTTCGGAGGAATACCTGTCCTCAAATCTGTCAAAAACAACATTGTAACTGAGGCCACCAGATCAAAATTTGATAAGAGGGCAATGACCATTGAAGATATTACTGACCCGGATATCAAGTATGCATCTATGATAATAGGATACAAGATATATCATTCCAGTAGGGAGAATTCGGTATCCAGAACTGCAGTAGACACAGCCTATGAGATGCTGAGAAAGAATGTAGATTATGATCTCTGTGAACTTCTGTTGAGCCAACTAATGGAAAACATATAGAAGATCAAAAAGGACAAGAAAAACTCCTTTAAATATGATGGACTGATACTATGTTTATTTTTCTACTTCATGAATGAGCTGCCTGGATCAAATGGATGGGCATGGCAAAATGACAAACCTGTAGCAATTCAGATCAGGGATTACTTGCATGATCTTGGGGATGCAAAGGCAAGAATTACAGCTCTGTGGGGTTACTTTAAGCAATTTCAGAATACAATGCAAATCAGAGAAAGAATCCCTAAATTAGTGGTTGAGAAATACAAGGATACAGTGTGCTTCATGGTAGACACTGACCAATGCCTAATGGAGGCAGTAGAGCCAAGGACAGTCTGGATCATGTCCATGGGGTATGAAGTTGATGAACAGATTGTGGAGTTGCATGTTCAACACATGCTAAGCCAGCCTAAAGATCCAAAGGCAGAGAGGTTTGGAAACTTTGAGGAGCTGAGTGTAAAAATTCATGTGGAACTCAAAGAACCAGAGATGAAAAGAAAGGTGAGAAAAGAAGTAGAACATATTGCCCAAGGTTTTGGCATCTCAAAGGAGGCACTTGATGCCAACCGAGAAAAGAGACAAAAAGCTGAGGAAGAGAAGAAAGAGGCAAAAAAGGGAAGCAAGAAAAGTGCTCCGGTAGAAACTTCCACCCGAACCAGATCATCAAAGAAACCAGCACTTGTCCCTACTAAAAGCTCAAAACCGGAAGTCCAGACATCTGAAAAAGGAGAAAAGAGAACAAAGAAAAAGGCAACAAGGTCATATGTTAGCCTAAAGGATGATGAGGAAACCGAATCAGATGAGGAGATAAGGGAACTAAAGAAGAAGAAGAAATCATCCGGTAAACCTACCACAGGACAAGATAGGGAAGAAATGGCAGAGGAATTTGTTGAAAAGCCCACCTTGACTTTAGAAAGTGTAATAAAATCAGTCACTGTGGATGGAAACCTTCAACCAATGGCTGAATTTTATGATGATTACAATGAGGCTAACTAAAAGATCCTGCTGGAAGCTACAGTCAAGTACCTAAACATATATAATAAGGCCATCATTGAAATTATATCTCTTATTCCCAAGAGCCTTGAAAAGGAGTTAGAAATAAGAAAAAACAATGCCATGGCTAAAGACCTTGAGATTCGGGAACAAATAGCTATTCAACTATATCCTTCAATCGATCCCAAGACAATGAATATGGTATTCAGGGATTGCAAGGATGAGTTTAGGAGCAAAGCAAGGATGAATCAGCTTATGCTTGGTGAGACTGACAAGGTAGCCAAGGACACTGAAGAGATTCTCTAGAAAGCCTTTAAAAGATTTAATCTTCCTATTATAGAGGACTTGGGTACTGATCCCTCAACCACAAGTGTTGTAGAAGAAACTACTGAGAAAATGACAGAAGAGGTGGGCCTTGAACAGACTAACATTTCTCCTCCGGTTTCCCCTACAGTCTCCAGATCTAAAGGAGAAGAAAAATCACAGGAGAAAGAAGCAGAGGTAAAAGAAAAGGAAGATGACAGTGCTAAGGTTGCAGAAGGAGAGAAGACCTCAACAGAAAAGACCACAACTGCTAGTGGTGAGAATGTAGGAGGAGAGAAAACTCAAAAGGATAGCTCCAAAATTGCAGAAGAGAAGAAACATCTATCTCCGGCAAGAGACACTACATAAACTATCCAAGAATTCCTGAACAAAGAAACAATGGAGATTGATGAACTGGAGCTTCTACAAGGTCCATTTAATTTTGATTCTCTCTCTCTCCAGTACAAACTATGAAGATAGCTTCATTCGCTAATGCAAAAGTGAAAGAAAAACTCCTAAAGTCTCATATGGAAGACTGTGAGTTGATAGAAGCTGCTTCCGGAGTGCTTGAAAAGATTATGCCATCGGTTCAGAAAGATCCCACAGCCTCCACTTCCGGTAATCTCAAAACTCTAGTCAGCAGTGTTAATACACATTTTGATTCACTAGAGAAGTCAGTAGAAGATAAGGTCCGGAAGGAATTTCTTGCAAAAATATTATCAGAGGTACAAGGTTTGATAAGTAAAGATAGGAGAAATATGAGTATAGGGATAAAGAGCTTAGAAAATGCTCTTATAGATGGTAGAAAAATATACAAATTTTGTATTTCATGGTCCAAAGTAACAGTAGAGATTGAGAAGAAAATAAAAGAGCAAGAGGATAAACTACTAAGTTTGTCTCAAAGTTTTGATCCTCTCTCTTCCTCCATAGTCAATCAAGAGTGTCAGACTATTGCAATCACAACTGCAATAAAGAATTTTGAGAAGGAAAGGAAGAACATGATCAGCCGGATGGGTGAAATTAGGAGGATCATTGTCCCTAAGTTAGAAGCCATGCATGAGGCCATAAGTGAAGTTCAAATCACAGCCCAGACAAATGATCCAACAGATCTAAAAAGGGCAGATGCGTTTGCATTCCTGTTGAGTGGTCATATCTCAATTTTGGACAGAATGAAGCAAAGCAAAGTTGGGCTACAAAATTTATTCAATTGAAGACAACTTTTGCAGACATACTTAAGTATATGTAAGTATGCCATATATATATATATATATATATATATATATATATATATATATATATATATATATATATATATATATATATATATATATATATATATATATATATATTTATGCGGCTAAGTATAGTAAATTTTTTGAAAATTTTGGTGTACGGACCCTACCCTTTGCCATTGATGTCAAAGGGGGAGTGAGGAGCAGTGAAAAATGAGGAATCCAACTAAGGGGGAGCTCTGGAAAATGTATATAAAAATAGAGCATCAGCCAAGGGGGAGCATAGTGTAAACACTTAGTCATTTTTCACTAAGTGTTGCCATCAATGCCAAAGGGGGAGATTGTTGGCAAGAGACACTATATGGATTCATGAATGTTGTCATTGATGGCAACAAAGTTCATCCCACACATCCGTAGGACATGGTGTGTCTCTACCGGAAGTCAGAATGAAGAATGTGGTGGTCCGGTAAACAAGAACAGAGCATGTGGCAAGGTCCGACAGACAGGTCTGGATCTCTCAGAGGAAGTATCTTGGTGAAGTGCGGATTTGGTGAAGTAAAGAGTACTACCTTGAGTGATAGATTCCAAGGTTTTAGCCTCCGGTGATAGATGAGGTAAAAGATATGAATACTTGAGTACCGGGTTCCTGAGTGACAGTGTGAACAGAGGAAGAACTGACTGACTAAACATCAGACTATTTTTCGGATGCATTTCTGATGGTGGTAAAGGTTATGAAGACATGAATTATGTTTGGCCGACATGATTAATGATTTCTACAAGTATATATGTTTGATCCGCATTACTTGATGTGCAAGGATTCAGCCGACAGAACAGAGTTTGTGAGAAGATTGACTGTTCCGGGTGCCGACTAAAAAGATAATGAAATCACTTGTGTGGATATATATAAAGGATGGATTTAGTTGTGAGAAGTGGTGTGGTGACATGTGATATGCGAATAAAAGCAGAGCAGAGCAAAAACAGTAAGGAAGGTCCGGTATGTGAAAGGAAAGCAGCATAAGAGAAGAGGAAAGATGAAGTGCATCAGATCAGTGTACTGAGCCTAACCGGAACTGAACTCTAGCATATGTGGATGCTACCAATCAATTCAAGTATTGTATAACACTCTTTTGTAGACAGTGTGTCTCTTGTAGGCAGTGTGCCTCCTTCTGAGCAGTGTGCTCAGGCAATGAGCCCTAATTGGCAAGTGCCATTTTGTAATTCCTTATTCTTCTAACAGAGAATAATCTTTGGGTTGATCACCCTATGGTTTTCTCCCTTAACAAGGTTTCCACGTCAAAAATATTGTGTCATGTGTATCTCCATTTCATGGTTATGTTTGCTTGTTTGAATTAATGCTGCATTAATTAATAAGAAAGTTCAGAAAGAAGAAATAATTTGGATAACTGATTCACCCCCCCCTCTTAGTTATCAATAGTATGGTCTCTCATGTTGCTTATGTGGATTCATTATTAGCTCTTTTCTTGCCATGTATTTCCTTTGATGGTGATGGGCCCAAGCATTTATTATGTTGGCTTTACAATATGAGGTGTCATTTAAACTTGGTGGTGACTATTCTCCTACAAGATAGTTAGGTATACTTCATGGTAGAGCCTTCATCTCATAAGAACACATAAAACCAAAACCTTTAAACACTTGGTTTTCGGCAACCCTAAAATGGATATCCGTTTCCCAGAAATGGATATCCATTTTTAGCTGCCAAAATGGATATCCATTTTGTATTTATCAAAGCAAAATGGATATCCATTTTCCATTTACCAAAGAAAAATGGATATCCATTTTGGTTGTTGACTTTTCATGGATTCTAACGTGTTTTCATGTTTCAGTCTCTTCTTCGAACTTCACCCTTCGTGTTGACAACTTTTTTTATGCAAAATTGATAAAACGAAAAGGGTTTTGAAGAAATTGTCAGCTTTCTAAAAATATAAGATTTGTTTGGTTATCATTTTATTAAATAATTATTAATAATTTTCTATATAGTGTGTGTCTAAAATCCTGATCGATACATTGATTGAAAAACAACCATAACTTTCAAACTGTTACACCATTTTGAGATCTGAAAGTTGCGTCACACTCTATGATTTTCTGGTTATAGATTAAAAAAATTTGAATTTCAATTTTTTTAATCGAGTTAGGTCAAGGCTGGAAAATTACTTTTTAGTTTTTAAAAAAAGTCACAGTAAAAAAATCATAACTAATTATTTTATTGGAAAAAAATTTCAAACAAATATGCATCACATCCGAGCATGAGTCCTCTACTTATTTTGAAATATTCAAAAACAAATATTGTTTTTGCTCATAGTTAGGTTGGCTGGAATGACACCCACTTTTTATTTTTTTCTGAAAAAATTAATAGCTATTCATTGAAATATTCATTTTTCACTAAGTAAATTTAGTTTTAAAAAAAATAGTAGCCCATAAACTAGATTCAATTCTCTACAAATTTTGTTCTTACATCTTTTTCAAATTGTGTAGATAATCCATTCAAATTTTCACATGAACTTGATTAAGTCTAATTTTTTGTATTTTCATTGCCACTTAGAGGTATAGTTTGGCCCATCATGATCCTACACATACCCATATAATTCTATTACCCCTTCAGCTAATAGAGGTATCCATAATTATGCTACTATGTGATTGCATGGGTACTAACACAATTGGGTGGTTGGAACTCATCCATTCAGGCATTGGTTTCATTGGTGTTCATCATCCTTTTAGTTATCCCAAAAATGTTCATCAAAGCATAAAGGACACATAGAATCTATTATAGTTGTAGCAGTCTTAGTATACATATAAGAAAATGTGAAAGCATAGGCAAAGTCTTTTACCATATTAGAACATTTCTCTTTAGGAACATGAACATATGCCTTATGTTACCAAAAACTCTGAAATTAGAAACCAATGATCTTTTACCTGTCCATACCTTGCAGGGTGTTTTGTCAACTAGAGCAGAAGTGGGGGATTATTAACTAGGTAACAAGTAGTGTTTATAGGTTCATCTCAAAAATGTTGTTCAAGATTAGTATTGCTTAGCATGCTTCTAGCTCTGTCCATAAAAGTCTTGTTCATCTATTCTACCACTTTATTTTGTTGTAGAGTATATGGACTTGTTTTCTATCTAACAATCCTTGCATGCTTTCAATAATCATCAAAATCTCTAGACAATTACTCACCACCATTATCTACTCTAAACACCTTTACTTTCTTATCTATCTATTTCTCAAAAAGTGCTTTAAACTCTTTAAACATATAAAATACAATAGATTTATGCTTCCAAAAGCAAACCCATGTATATCTAGAGAAATTATTGATAAATTTAACACAATAGCAAGATTTTCCAATGGAAGGAACAACCATAGGACCAAATGCATAACCATGAATAATTTATAAAAAATGTTTAGCTCTAGTACTACTAGATTTAAATGAAACTCTATGTTGTTTCTCACTAATGTGACCCATCATATGGTGCCATAGTTAACAATAAATAGAGTTATCAGTTACAATTATAGAGTTATAAAAAGTAGAGGCCTCTAGCCTAAAGAGGGTGTCACACCGAGTGCTACTAGGCAACACCAAATTCCCTTTGCTCAACTTGAAACAACTCTTCTCAAAAGTAACATGCAAAATAACTTAGTTTAGATACAAAAATAAAATTTATAGCTAGACTAGGGATATGCAATACATCTATGAGGGTTTCACCCTTCCATCACTAGAAATTAATTTGACCTCACCTTTGTCCATAATATTTTGTGTGTTGTTGCTGAGGAAAACTTCCCCACCATCATAAGTTGTATAAGTTGAAAACTATTCCTTGTGAGGTATCATAAGGTAGGATGCACATAAATCTATCAACCAAGAGTCATTATAAGTCACTTTAGTAGAAATAATAAAAGAATTAGTAGCTTCATCATCAAAGGATTTATTAGTATAGGAATCTTCATCTTTTTTTAACTTATTTTAACATTCCTTTTTGACATGCCTCCATTTGCCATAGTTCCAACATGTAAACCTACTCTTACCATGTGTCTTGGATCTTCCCTTAGACTTAGATATGTCCTTAGACTTGTCCTTACCACATTTCTACTTGTCCTTACCCTTCTCTTTATATCTTCCTCACACATGCAATGCATCCATGGATCCATCCTTTGTAGACTTTCTCCTCATCTCCTCTATGAACAAGATAGTAACGAGGGCATGTATCTTTGGATTTGTAATATAACCTCTAAGTGAAAGAATTTGATTATCCCAAGATTTAGGAAATCGATAGAACAACAAAATACAGTTATCCTCTTCCTCTATCTTCATATATATTAACTGTAACTAAATCAAGATTCAATTAAATGCATTCAAAAGTTTTGTAATTGAGTCCCCATTCTTCATTTTAAGAAAATACAATTCTATTTTCAGAAACAACTTATTTATGAGACTCTTTGTTTGGTAAATCTCTCATATTCTATTCCATAACTTATATGTAATAGTTTTGTTAGAAAAGTTAAAAAGAGAAGAATAAATTAAACTCAACCAAATAGTGCCATGAGCTTTTTATCACATTTTACTCATTCTTCATTTGATAAATTGTTTAGCTTATTTTTATTTATCATGGAAATCATTGATCTCTTTCTAAGAGATCATTTATTTTTAGTTCCAAAGTTCAAAACCCAAGACATTGAGCTTTTCAATCTCCAACTAGGATGGGCTATCCATGATCTCTATCACCTAAAATTTGCATCTGTAAGAAAACACAACACTCCAACTACAACAAAAAACCCAATCAAACACTCTAAAAGAGATGTCCCTCTCTCTAATCAAGCCAACCATTGCTCTGATACCAAATGTTGAAAATAGAGTGAAACAATAGAATAAGATATGTTAAACTTTATTGCATCCAAATTCATTAACAATGATGGATCATATGGAAATGGAAATCAACCACGAAAGAAAATGCAAACCATAACACAATGTTTACATAGAGAAAATCTTGCAAGAAAGAAACTCGACACCCCAGGAGACCCAAGATTATATTAATCGTAAAAATAGTTGTAGAAAAACATCAGTGTATCCCTCTAAATTTTAGTAGCATAATAGTACTCATATAACCTACAAAACAACCATTGCATTCTCTAACTCCAAGAACCAATTTATATGAGAAGAACAAACTAGAAACTATCACATGGTTTTGAAAGACCATTAGCAAGACCAAGAGAGGTATGGTTCCTAGATGATCAAGGCTGAAATACCAACATCCCCTTGGTTTTGGTCTTCCAAGCTATTTTTAGCACATTCCTTACATGTTGTCATATGTCATAAACAAGAATATTTGACCACCTAAACTTGGGGACCCGATTTTGTCTTCATAGAACCCATTCAAAGATACTCCATGACAAGTGTTCAAACCTATCATAATGCTAGTCTTGAGATTCTAATGTAACCTCCCTCTTACATGCTCTTACACATTGCAAGAATACGTCATAACTCCCATCATGATGAGTCAAGATGCTCTTACAAACCTTCCAAGATGCTAACACATGTAAAAATATGTCACCTCGATGTGGGATGTCAACTTCCTCATGTGAGGACAAAAACAATAAAGATGAAAGTAGTGCCACCTAAAAAATGGGACACCCAATCTCCCAAGTGAGGACAAAAGCACTAAAGATGATATAGTAAATACAAACAAGTTATTAAATATGAACATTAGGATTGCAAAGTTAAGACACCTTTTTCCAACACCACATAGCACCACAAGTGTGTTGAATAGGTTTGACTGAAGGTAGATCAATCAAACCTATGCAATTTTAGATGTGATTTATTTTGGCCCAAGATTGGGACTCACTTATGTGCTTTCACCTTGATGAAGAATGAAACTAATGTGACACTGGAATCTAAAGTTGTCGAGAGTAGAAGTGGATCATTTCTTTGTGTTTCATTCTAAATTAGATATATAAGAATTATGTCTTTGTTTGAGTCAAGTCTTGGATTTGTTTTTTGGTCATGAATTTGACCCCCTTGTTTCCTATTTTGCATGATTCATTTTGTCTATTCTACTCTTAGGATTGACAATATTTAAGAATATCTTTAGAGTGCTAATGGATTGCTAGAGTACACATTCTCCTACATCAATGCTATAAAATGACAAGCTTTATAGTTGTGTAAGAATTGAAGACAACAACCAATGATATAGATGTCCTAGATGATGATGCTCAAGTAAGTGTTGTTCTTTTTGGTGCACCTATTTAAGTGTTCTAATAATTGCTCTTTGAATGCTCAAATGGTCCAGTTTGAGAGAGGATATCAAAGGATGATAAATGAATGCAATTGAATGGATTTAAATTGTAAGTCATAGCAATGATTCATGGAAATGTATGTCTAGTTGGCTCAAATGACTAGTAAAATGGATGGGAGTAGGCTAAATTTAAATTTCAATTTAGAAATTTGGGGATCAAATATGTGGAGGCTAGATCAATCTTGAACTTGTGAAAATGGTCTAGGTGACAAAACAGTGATGTCTATGTAGCTCGAATAATTGTCTGAATATGGGAGGTGTAATAAATGTGGAGTGTGTAAAAAAATGTTTAGATATAGATGGGATAAGATAAAATACATGAGAATGTGGTGTAAATGGGAAAGGTGAAGTCTAGGAGAGTGAGTCCAACTTCACACAAAATTGCTTCCTTTATCAATATATAATTACATTAAAGCTTCTATCAAAATAAACACAAAACTAAATGGGAATTGACATAAGTATACAAATTTCACCAGTACAATAAATATTCTTTAAATTACTTATAAATTAATTTGTAATAAAAACCACTAAAGTCTTACATATAAAGGGTTCCATATGCCTTTCATGCATATGGACTTGAGGAAGAGATTCCGTTAATAATTGATAATAAAGTTCCGAACAACTTTCAATTGTCATATTATTAATACTTGCCAAAACATAATATTATAACAATCAAAATTACAAAATACTTTTAACTAATTATTAGTCCTTGCAATGTAGGTTGAACAATTATATACTATTATTTCTCATACCTAAAATAAATATTTATTTTCTCCGAAATAAACATACCAATTTTTTAATAAAAACCATTTAAAATTTTCATTATTGAAATTCTTATTATATATAACTTTCAAATTAAAGACAACCATGAATTAATAAAAAATAATACGAGAGGTGTAGTTCAATTGTACGGAATATGTGGAGGCTAGATCAGTCCCAAACTTGTGGCCTGTGGGAAAGACCCAGGTAATAAAACAACAAAGTCTATGTAGAGAATGTCTGTCTTAATATATCAAGTGCAATATATGTGGGATTAAAAATTGCTCAGATGTAGATTGGATAAGATAAAATGTATAAGAATATGGTGTAAATGGGAAAGATGAAGACTAGGAGAATGAGTCCAACTTCACACAAAATTACTCCCTTCATCATATATAATTGCATTAAATTTTTTGTCAAAATAAATACAAAACTAAATAAATAAAAGTTGGTATAAATATACAAATTTTACCATTACAATAATATTCTCTAATTAGTAATAAAATTCACTAGTTTATGTATAAAGGTTCCATCATGGACTAGAGGAAGAGACTCCTTCAGTAATTGACGCTAGTCTTCCTCATAACTGGGTATTTGAGGAGGAGATGATGTAGTGGGTATTGAAGGAGGCTGCAAAGGCAGAGGGGATCCTCCATGCGAAGGGCTCATTACAGCTGACGGAGAAGTACAACATTGGAAAGCGTTACCCATGTCTGCCGGTGATTACAAACAAATTCTACAACATAAATTGATTAATGAGCAGACAAATAGCCTGTGCAATGAAGGGAAGTATGTTGAACCGTATGTAAAACCCTATCTTCTTAGCAGTTTCTGGTCTACATACCTAGCTGAGTCATGTCGATCTGTCTTTATCAAGCAAGATTGCAGGTGTGTAATGAAAGCGCTACAAGTGGCTAAGAAAGAGAATCTCAAAAGGAGTGAAACATCGTGGAAGGCGCTCTACTAGCTGTCCCCGAGAATTAAAGTTAAATAGTCGTACGGCAGTATTGTTTAATGGCTCTGTCTGTGGGGCCTTCAAAATGGCCTCCCCTGCCCTGCCCGCTCTAATTCCCCTGCCTGCAGGTACATAGTCCGCTCTGTCTGGAATTAAAGTCAAACACATGCCTGTCCTCTCAAAACTGTAAACTGAGCCTGTTACACGGTGAAATTCCGTCGGTCTTGTGCTTGCCAATTGCATTGTCCTTGTACAAAGTCAATAGTTCAACATAAGCTGGAGTTTGAATTATTCTTGAAGTCCGTCCAACGCAAAGGAAACTTGTCTGCAAATCATATACCTATAGCTTATCCTCCATCGTGTGGATGAGAGATTTTTTCAGTTATTTCTAGTGTATATCATACTTTATTATGGCATTTAACTCTGTTAGTGCGAAGGGCGTGAAAATAGATGAAAATAGATTTACCAATGGCGGAGGAACAGTCCAGGCTGTTTGAAAGAATCGACTCAGTCATTTGGGCCCGTTGAGTGGATAAGAAATGAATGGAGAGTATATCATACGTCGAGTAAAATGATTGAACAATTAAGTATAATTTGTTGCGTTTCCTTCAAGACTTGAATTCCCTTAAAAACAGCAATATGGAAAAGTCTGAGACGGCAATACCTTTAATGGGAATTATACCATCTTACCATTCTTTCTTGGAAAACAGCGGAGGGCTGGCGGTCTACCATTCTTTCCTTCCTTGAAAAATAAAGTGTTTCCTGTCCACTCTAAAATATCATCTTTTTCAATGGTTAAATAGTCAATAGCAATTTTACGCTTCATCCATATCAAAAATTGGTAAATATTTGTTTTATTTTTATTGACCACAATTAACTTTTAACTGTTGAACTGATGATGTTCAAGAATAATACTCTAGCTTACCGTACCAGTTCTTTCTTTGAAAAAAACAGTGTGGGTATACAAATTTCTTAGATGGTACCAAGAACCCTACAAAGGCCTCTAACTATGATTAGATACTCATGCAAATTTCTTAGTCCTCATGTTAACTGTACCAGTTTTTTCTTTGAAAAAACCAATATGGATATACGAAATTTCTTGGATGGTACCAAGAACCCTTACAAAGGCTTATAACCATGATTCAGTACTCATGCAAATTTCTTAGCCCTTGTGCTTACTGGACCAGTTCTTTCTTTGAAAAAACTAATACAGGTATACAAATTTCTTGGATGGTACCAGAACCCTACAAAGGCCTATAACTAACACAAATTTCTTAGCCCTTTACCAGTTCTTTCTTTGAAAGAACCAATGTGAGTATAAGAATTTCTTGGATGGTACCAAGAACCCTTATAAAGGCCTATAATTATGACTCGGTACTCATGCCAATTTCTTAACCCTTGCCCTTATTAGACCAGTTCTTTCTTTGAAAAATCCAATGTAGATATACAAATTTCTTGGATGGTACCAAAACCCTACAAAAACCTATAACTAATGCAAATTTCTTAGCCCTTTGCCAAAAGAACCAATGTAGGTATAAGAATTTCTTGGATGGTACCAGAACCCTACAAGGCCTAGAACTAATGTAAGTTTCTTAGCCCTTTACCATTTCTTTCTTTGAAAGAATAATGTGGGTATAAAAATTTCTTGGACGGTACCAAGAAGCCTACAAAGGCTAATAACTATGGTCCGATACTCATGCAAATTTCTTTAACTCTGGAAGCAAGTTAAAGCTCTGGTGAGATTGTTTGAGATAGTTGAGTCCGACACAGACTGATTTTAATGGCGGAATTCAACTTGGCAAGCGCAAAAGAGATTCGGCATTTCAGCCATGCTCATACCTTGGAGCTCACTTCATTGCGAGGGGAAATTGGTAGCTACTGTAGAGGGTGCATTAAACCCATTGAGGAAGGATTGGTCTACCGTTGTAAGCCCTGCAATTTTCTTTTTCACATAAGCTGCTCACAAATCCCTGAGAAAATCAATCATCCCGCTGATAGTCGTCATGCTCTGGATCTGCTGTCTCAGCCCTGGGAGTACGGAGAATCGCCTTGTAGATGCAATGCATGTCGGCAACCGATTAGGCAAGGCTTCTCCTTCCACTGCACTACTTGCCGATTAGATCTGCATCCCTCATGTGCAAATCTGCCCATGAAAATTAAACACCAAAATCATCCGCAGCATAGTTTGGCTCTCTGCTTCATTCCTCCCTATCCGAGCAAAGCCTTTACGTGCAATGTCTGCAAGAAAGTTGACCAGCGTTCCTGGCATTATCACTGTTCTGAGTGCCACTTCGATGCGCATGTGAACTGCACCCAAATACCTTCCCTCAGAGAAGCCCTGCTGAATCATACTTCTCAAGAAATAAACCAGGCATATGTGCATTATAGTGGAGGGCATATGGGCGGCCATATGCCCACAAGCTCAGGCCCCACTCATTTTGAGAGAAGTTTCAGTGAGCCTCCCAGATTGTTTCCTGTTCCTCGCCCATCTCTTTTCCACAGCTTGTACTCTTTTCAGATGCAGCAGCAGCAACGTCCACCATTCCAACTTCCATATAGCATGACGGGTAATATGTTTGTGAAGCCAGCGATCTCAGCCATTATGCAAACCGTAGTGGGGAGTATATTAAATTTTTTTATGAATACAGGGGGAGGAGGTGGAGGAGGAGATGGATGGGGTGTTTTAGGGGGACTCAATAGTCTTGGGGACCCGTCTGATATTATGGAATCTATGTTTAGCTTTGGATTCTTCTAAATCTCTTTTAAGTGTGGTAGATATAGACCGTATTGAGAATGGAAAAATACCAAGTATAACCATTAATCAGTTCTCACAAATTATATTGTTGTGGCCTATAATATGGGTTTGTTCCTTATCACGCTATCACCGATCTACTTATGGCGGACATTGTGTGCTGCAAGATGTGATGATTCGCCAAATGTCAGATGCTTTGGGAAGTCTGTAAGAGGTTGTAAGAACATCTAATGTCATTATGATGTGTAAGAGTATCTTATAGTATTGTAAGTTGCGAGTTACTTATGATAGATTCTTATGATATGTAAGAGAGTGGTTACATTAGAATCTTAACCAACATAATAACAAACTTATGACAAGTCAAGAGGCATCCTTGAATGAGTTGAATGTGCAAATTCAGGGGTTACATATGATAGGTTATGGCAGTTGCAAGAGCATATTCTAAAAATAGCTTGGAAGATCATGACAAATTTGGGCATTAGAATATGGGTCAAATATTACACCTAGTTTTTGTTTTTGTTTTGTCCCATGGTTTTGGAAAACCACCCTTGGTTTGTGGTTTGATATTTGTCTATTTATTGGTGCATGGAGATGGAGTATGAGAGATGAGTTGTATGGTTGATTTGCAGTTAAGTGGCTATAATTTCTCAGCTTTTGCTTGTAGGTGATACTCTTGTAGAGGCATGGCTTGGATATTGTATTGTAACCATTTTTGCTAATGTAACATCCAAATCCGCAATGACAAGAAGTAACTAAGTTTTCCCAACGGTAATTTTTTTTTTTTCTAGGTAATCATATACAAAAGTAACTCATCTATAATCCAATACAATATTTTTCATTTTATCATAAACATGATCTCATTTTCATAAAGCTGAAAGAAATGATATACATTAATCACTTTATTTTCTAACAAATGAAATTTTCTTGAAACAACAAATATTGGAAACATACCATTAACATGCATCTCGATTGTCGACCCATCACATTCAAGACTCGGCATTCCTCAGTATTTGGAAGAGAAAGTATCTTCAAGGAGCTTAACCTCCAACCACAGACCGTCGGTCTCCTGCACTCCTTCCTAACCGGAAGTGGCCCTACCCTACTCAAGAGGATAGACTTAGGATAACCATCAATGTTTGCCATCTGAGCTCTGGTGTTGTAACCTATGTGTCTTCTTATCGCGTAGATCCCTAGATACCCTCTAGTCATGCACGACACTCCACAAGAAACGCCATCCAGTTACGGTGAACGTTCGATGCACTTGAGGATAGTACACCACCTTGGCCGAAGGATTTATTTTTAAATTAGCATTCTAAGAACGCTTGAACTTGGTTCACCCACCCTACTCGACTTGAACTGATCGAAATCCTACAGTTTCCCATTTGTATAGTTTGAGCTATCTGACGACCTTGATGACCTCAAGGGTTTTAGGATTTCCTCCTGTAATAGCGCATGGCGCAACATTTACTCTAATCCCGAGTTCATAGTTTAAAAATTTATATTCATGTATATACATTGTTTATAAGCGCCCACTCCTAAGTGGTATCATATTCGTTTACTCAATTCCCATGCTTGCACAAGATATTCCAGTATTCTAAACATTTTCCCTGTTATCCTGGAATTCAATGGTTCTAGACTCGTAAGGTTTACAAAACGATACTAGCATTCGTCGCATGCAACGTAATCTGAAATCAAAATGCGGTTTTTTTCCCACTCTACTTGCTCGTACAAGACCATGACAGTTTTCGATCAACACGAAAACTTTAACTCCCTATTCCCCTTTTCAAGTCAATTGTTTCACATGACCTCTAACTAAAGATATAAGCCACAATGACACTAGTTTGCTATAACTACATCATCGGCTGTCATACATGTAAAAATTTACGTCGAAACATGTTTTAAATTTGTGGTTTTTAACTCCTACACACATGCACGTGGAACAATGTATCTTCTCACTATAGAGCTATCCTTTCCAGTGCATCAAAGGTAGTTTAAAGTTGGTAACTCAATCTTAAAGAAAACCAGAACTTAAACATAATGGACTTCTTAATTCAATGCAATATCATTGCTACCTAATGAATAAATAAAACTCTTGGTTCTATGTGATACACGGTTGTTATCATAATGAGATGAGATTCTTAACTCCTATGATTCCATGGATGGCTGCAATATTCCAAATACATTCCTCAAGAGAATTTAAATCCAAAAATCTATATAGAGCAAGATTAACTATCTTAGACATCTCTCCAACAAAAGAAAGTTTATATCTTTAACACAGTCAACGGAGTCCTATACAATAGTTTTAAAGTCTTAATAAATTTACATTTGGACAAACTGTCTTCCTTTCACCCGCGGGGAATGCCACAAGGTACTAATCCTTAAGCTAAACATTGGAACTAAGACTCCTAGCTCCAAAACAAGGCTCCCATCTTTTCAAGATGATCGTTCTTCTAACAGCCTATGCGTGTCATGAAAACAAGACTATAAACAAAAGAACTCCACCATCATTTTCAGTCACAAGTAATCAAAACTGAATTAAACAGATGATACAATGGAATGGACATCAAAACAGTTGTAAGTTTACTTCATATAATGATTATTAATCGATTATCCGCATGGCAAAGGAATTGGACATAGATTTGACACCATACTAATACAAAATACAGTCTTAAAGAAGAATCATGAACCTGATGGTGTTCTTGGCGACCCACGCGTAATCTCCTACCTCCCGTATCCAAACAACGACTGCTCACACTTCCTCTCTGCTGTGCGCTAAGAAGCCTTCAACCTCTTCTCTTCCTCCAGTTGAACTTTTCACTCAACTCCAATCCCCTCTAGTTTCCTCCTCCGCTCTCCAAATGACGGCCTCAGGACTCCCTTCTCCCTCTCGCTGCCATCCGCAGTCTCCTCAATTCTATTTCTTTCTCCCCCCGCAGTCTCCTCACACGTTGGAGAATATTCCTCTCTCTTCCCATGACCGCGAAAAACCTTCAACCCCCATTCTCCTAAAACTCTCCCAGCATAACTCCCACACAGCAAAACTCTTCAACTGCCCAACAAAAGGCTCCGCTCTACCTGCGGTTTCTTCTTCTTTCACAACAACCACCCTCTCCACTAAGCTCCCCCAAAGTATCTTCATAAAGCTTGCGGTTAAACTCTTGCACAACCGTAGCTACCTCTCTCCCACGCCATGGTGAAGGTAGTTAGGCATTAAATGACAACTGAATTATGCCTAACTCAGGGAAATTGATTTTACTGAGTATAATCGACTTCATACTCACTACACTCACCAGAAAGATTAAAGCTCCTTCGGTGATGGCTTGTTAAAGGACATACAACTCCGTCCTTATTAAAACAAAAGGCATCTAACTTTTCCAAGACCAACTTAAAGATTTAAATCGAGGAGTTAAACACAACAAGGTGGTGGATAAACAAATGCATAAGGCATCTCAATGGTTGAAATAAGAAAAGGAGAAAAAGACCACTCTAGATAAGAGACTCAAGGTCAGACCAAAATAACTCACGGTCAAAACTAAAAGAAAAGACTCAAGCTGACGACGACCATAACAAATTATTTCACGCTATGGCTACAAATCGACATTCGTCGATCTACGCGAAAAGAATAACTTCACAACACAAGTTCGACGCGTTTGACGACAATCACGATGGATTGGTCGTAACGCATCACAAGGTTTACTAATCATTTTAATGCACAAAACGACTTCTCGCCTCTTTTGACTACAAGACATGATTTACGATTTCGCCACAAGATGGTTCATTAAATACTTATAAACGAAAATAATAAACATCTAACTAAGTCGACTTGTTATGATGGACTTACGACGACATCGACGACTCCAAGATTCTACAAGATGACTTTCGACTAGGATGTTATACTTTATCCTCTGACGTCAACATCTAGTTAACTAACCCAACCGACAACCAAGACTAAAATGATGGTTCCAAGGTTCATCTACCTATTTGGCGTTCTCATTAACAAACACCCATGGTTAATTTCTAGAGTCTATACTCTCTCTCAAAGATACTTTCTCTTCCCATCGAACACGGTCCACCTGTTCCTGCATCGACAGACTCACATACAATTTTGTGGTCAAAGCACCTATGATCCAAATATAATATATCCAAACATCATTGCATTTATTATAAAGACATTTAGTCTACAATATCACTTTGATCGTAATCATTAGATTCCACAATTTCATATAACAACTTTATAAAATAAATTGTCAGTTTCCATGTCATCCACAACATATTAAATTACTAAAATTTGCAAGAAAGTAAATAACATAATTGTTTCCAAAAAGAGGGATGTAACATATCCTTCCCCTTTAAAAATTATCGTCCCTAATGATTAAGTTTATCAAGCAAAAATTTAAACTTAAAACAAACTTTTTATAATGCAACATTAATGTCTTTAAAAAGCTTTGGAAATCTTTGATAAATGTCTTTGTAATCTTCCCAAGTGGCGCTATCCTCGCCATATTGGTCCCACTGTATTTTGCATTGTAAAACTTCTCGATTACGTAAATGAAGTTTACGCATTTCGAGCACCTTGAGTGGCTCAATCACAACCACCCCGGGTTCTTGCATCTGTAAGGAATTCTAGTTAAGGATGTGGTTATTACCTACAAAATATTTCTTTAAATACGAAACATGAAAAACATTATGCATCTTAGACAAGGCTGGAGGTAGAGCAACTTTGTAGGCAACTGGATTGATAACCTCAAGAACTTCGAAAGGTCCGACATAACGAGGAGCCGATTTTGAAGATTTACCAAACTTTATAGAACTCTTTTGGGGTTTCACCCGCAAAAGCACCTTCTCACCAACAGAGAAGTGTCTAGGCACTCGTTTGCGATCTGCATAACTCTTTTGCCTGTCATTGGCTTCTGCCAACCTCTTCCTAATCACTTTAACTTTTTCCTCCATATCAGCAAGCATTTCAGGTCCAATGCTTATCCTATCTTCCAGCTTATCCCAGCTTATAGGAGTTCTGCATTTCCTCCCATATAATGCTTCCATCTTAATGGCAGAATGATAGGAGTTGTTATAGGCAAATTCGACAAGAGGTAGATATTCCTCCCATCTATATTGCTGATTCATGCAATACATTCTCAAAAGGTCTTCTAATACTTGATTCACTCTTTCTGTCTGTCCATCAGTTTCGGGATGATAAGCAGTACTTACATTCAGTTTAGTCCCTAATGCAGAAAATAAGGTTTGCCAAAACTATGAAGTTATCCGAGCATCTCTATCAGATATTATCTTTTCAGGTACCCCATGCAATCTGAAAATTTCTTGCACAAATTTTTGAGCCAAAAGATGTGCTCCATCTGTCAAATTTCCCGGTATGAAGTGTGCGACCTTGGTTAGTTTATCCACAACAGCCAATATTGCATCATGCCTATTCTTAGACATTGGTAATCCCTGGACAAAATCCATTTTAATAACTTGCCATTTCCATTCCGGAATATCATGTGGGTACAACAACCCAGCAGGATGTTGGTGTTCTACCTTAACTCTCTGACACTCCAAACAACTAGCTACAAACTTTGCAGCATCACTTTTCATTCCCTTCCAGAAATATAGCGGTTTTACATCCGCCAACAGTTTAGTTACACCAGGGTGTCCGGAGTAAGGAGCACAGTGAACTTCCTTCCACACAAGGTTTCTAAGTTCAACTAAATCAGGAACATATATTCTTCCCTTGAATCTCAGCAATCCATTGGATTCAAAACTGAATCCATCATATCTTGGGTCCTTAGGGTTTAGGTGCAGAGCCTGTTTCACTTGCTCATAATACTCATCTCCAGATAAGTTTTGCAATACTAAGTCTTTAAAGTTAGCATGAATGGAGATTATAGAGGCTATGTGCCTTCTTCTGCTTAAGGCATCTGCTACTCGGTTTTCCTTGCCTTTGATATAAGAAATTTCAAAATCATAATCTGATATTAACTCCAACCATCTCCTTTGCCTTGCATTGAGATTAGGTTGTGTGAATATGTAGCAAAGGCTTTGATGATCAGATTTTAGAATAAATGTCCTTCCCAACGAATAATGTCGTCACATCTGAAGGGTGTGAACCACTGCTGCCATCTCTAAGTCATGAGGAGCATAGTTCTGCTCATAATTTTTCAGTTTCCTTGACTCATAGGCTACTACCCTACCATCTTGCATAAGCACACCTCCCAATCCTTCCCCCGAGGCATCAGGAACTTTCAAGATTGGAGCAGTTGTTAATTTTTCTTTTAACAAGTCAAAAGCCTTTTGACATTCATCCGTCCAAACAAACCTTTTTCCTTTTCTCTGCAAGGAGGTAATGGGGCTAGCTATGCTTGAGAAGTTCAACACAAATTTCCTGTAATACCCTTCCAATCCCATGAAACTTCGTACCTCTGACACATTAGTAGGCTCTGGCCATTCCATAATAGCTTTTATTTTGGTCGGATCAACTGATATCCCATCGGCTGATATTATGTGCCCTAAATACTGTACTTCTTTCTAAAAGAAGGCGCACTTTGAGAGTTTTGCATACAATTTGTGTTCCCTTAATCGTTGCAAGACTATTTGAAGATGTCGTGCATGCTCCTCTTCATTTTTGGAATAGATCAGAATGTCATCAATGAAGACTAGTACAAACTTATCAAGACAATCTCTGAATACACTATTCATGAGATTCATGAAAGCAGCAGGTGCGTTGGTCAATCCAAACGGCAACACCGTGAACTCATAATGACCATACCTCATTCTAAAAGCTGTCTTGGGAATGTCTTCGTCTTTCAACCTTAACTGATGGTATCCAGATCTCAGATCTATCTTAGAAAAGACCGATGCGCCACGCATTTGGTCAAATAGATCATCAATTCATAGCAAGGGGTACTTGTTCTTTATAGTCGCCTTGTTAAGCATCCTATAGTCTATACACAGCCTTAGAGTTCCATCTTTCTTTTTGACAAAGATAACCGGGGCTCCCCAAGGTGATACACTTGGCCTAATCAAATTCTTAGACAAAAGCTCCTGCAACTGAGCTTTTAATTCCATAAGTTCTGTGGTAGTCATACGATACGGAGCTTTAGGGATTGGCTCCGATCCTGGTTTAATATCTATGCCAAAGTCAAATGCTCTCTTCAGAGGCAAGCCTGGTAACTCCTCAGGAAATACATCCCTGAAGGTGCACAGATATGGATATCTTTCCTCAAATGATTGATTCTCCAAGTTTTCCTCTACTAGGTCCATCTTGACCGCAAAAAGTTGACATCCCTTTCGCCTAGCCCGCTTTAGTTGTTTTGATGAAATAGATCTAACATTTATTTCCCTCTGTATTCCTTGGAGATTTACAGTTTTGCCTGTCTCATCCAGACACTCAATAGTTTTAAGAAAACAATCTACTTTGGCTCGATGTTTCCACAACCAGCTCATTCCTAGGATGACATTGTAGGACCCTAAAGGCGCTACATATAAGTTTGCCTCAGTGGTGAAGTTAGAAACATCAATCCTAGCTTCGAACAAACATTGCTCTACCTGAGCCCTTGAGTTATTTGCATACTCAACTGTCCAAGGTTTGGACATAAAACCAGCTTTTCTAGAAAATTTATTTAAGATTCTAGGTGACACAAAATTTTCTGTTGCACCAGTATCAAATAGAATAGAAACAGGAACTCCAAATAAGGTACCTGTCATCTCAATAGTAGTGATCTGATACTCCGCTTGCCGATTGTCAAGAGCGGCATGAATCCTTTGCTGTAAGGCTTCCTATTGTGAAGGAAGCTCCGTGTTCCTAGGCCTCCCATTCGGCTTCTTGTTGGGGCAACGGTTGGCATAATGGTCACCTCCACAAGAAAAACATCCTCCTATAGGTCCTCGCTTTTCAGATGGCCTACTTGCAGAATCACCATTCTTCTTAAAATTTGCATTTCTCTTGAAATCTTCACCTCTTCGCTCATTTCCAAATCCTCCTTGATTCTTTCGATTTCCCCTATCAAACCTCATGTTTCCATATCCCTTATCATTTTTCCTTTTAAAAGACTGATCATTGTAGTTCTTATCAAACTTCTTGCGTTTCTTATCACGGTAAGTAGAGATAGATTTAATCTTCTGCTCCTGTTTAATTGCCTTTTCATAAACTTGATCCATTGTGCTTGGACCATGCACCTCCACTTCACCGCCGATCTGAGGATTGAGTCCCATGATGAACTTTCTGATTCGAAACCTTTCGTCCTTTTGGTATTGGGGAACATACTTCAGTAACCTAGTGAATTTTTCTGCGTACTCGACCACAGATAGTTCACCTTGCCTGAGGTTTTGGAAGTCCGTTAACTTCTGATCAAAGTATAATTGAGGTAACCACCGTTTTCAGAATAGTTCCACGAACTCATCCCATGTCACTTTCAAGGGACTTAATTCCAACTCCATTTTCTGATTCATCCACCAAGTGGACGCTTCCCCAGACAGCTGATAGGCTCCCCACACGGCTTTAGTAACCTCAGAGTAGTTTCTGATCTCAAAATATTTCTCCATCTCCGTTAACCATGCCTCTGCTGCATCTCCGATTTTCGTTCCATCGAACTTTGGAGGGTTAACCTTCTTCATATCCTTAGATAACTCTAAGGCAAGTTTATCCTTGGTTCTTCTTTGGGCTTCACTGTCATCAGGACGCTCACTTGTCGTGCCATTATCCCAATGTTTACTCTTGCTTGTATAATGTGAGTTCTTGTTTCCACCCTCTGTGTTGCCAGTTTCATCCATTTTCTGCTCTAGTTTGTTCAAGCTTTCCTTGGTTTCAGTGGGCATGTCGAAGATCCTATCCAACTTGTCAGTGGAGTATTCCCAAGAGTTATGACCTTCCCGATCCTCCCCCTCGTTAAACCCTAATTGGTCCATGCTAGTTTAATATCACACCTGTTTAAACATATACTAATCAGTTTTACGCTTATTATATTAAATATCATTAAAAGAACACAACAATTGATCATAATCATAATTGTTCTCAAACCAAAATTTTGTCTTTATTCATTTTACAAAATTGTTTCAACATCAGTAGAGATAGACATATCTCATATTTTACTTAGTATCAACTAGTGGAGTGTAACCTTCGGATTCATTGTCCGACACATAATCACGAGGTGTATACCCCTTAGACTCACTATCAGAAGACAGCTCAATAATCTCAGCTCTAGGTACTACACGAGGATCTCTAGTGATCATGGGTATAGTACTAGGTAAAATCTCAGGTACACTAATAGGTACACCATCAGTTACAATCCAGGAGCAGTGGTTGATCATGATTCAAGCTGCCGTCGCTGCTCCCTCTAGGAGTTCTCTCCTCACTCGCTTAAGTCGTGACATTGCATTGGCTAAGGTTTCCACATCATCAAGCCAAATGTCATTTTTGTCATTGGTTTTCTCTATGGTTTTGATTATCGCAAGTCGTTTCTGCTTAGCTTGCAGATAACGCTTCTTACCCGTGAAGGATTTTCTTGCGGTTTTCTTGGTGTATACCATCCTGGCACAATAAACCAAATCATTAGCTACCCGCATAATGATGATTTCCTAATTAGGTTAGTGGACTCATCAGCCCTAGTGCTGAACCTAGTTAGCTCTGATACCATATGTAACATCCAAATCCGCAATGACAAGAAGTAACTAAGTTTTCCCAACGGTTATTATTTTTTTTCTAGGTAATCATATACAAAAGTAACTCATCTATAATCCAATACAATATCTTTCATTTTATCATAAACATGATCTCATTTTCATAAAGCTGAAAGAAATGATATACATTAATCACTTTATTTTCTAACAAATGAAATTTTCTTGAAACAACAAATATTGGAAACATACCATTAACATGCATCTCGATTGTCGACCCATCACATTCAAGACTCGGCATTCCTCAGTATTTGGAAGAGAAAGTATCTTCAAGGAGCTTAACCTCCAACCACAGACCGTCAGTCTCCCGCACTCCTTCCTAACTGGAAGTGGCCCTACCCTACTCAAGAGGATAGACTTAGGATAACCATCGATGTTTGCCATCTGAGCTCTGGTGTTGTAACCTACGTGTCTTGTTATCGCGCAGATCCCTAGATACCCTTTAGTCATGCACGACACTCCACAAGAAACGCCATCCAGTTACGGTGAACGTTCGATGCACTTGAGGATAGTACACCACCTTGGCCAAAGGATTTATTTTTAAATTAGCATTCTAAGAACGCTTGAACTTGGTTCACCCACCCTACTCGACTTGAACTGATCGAAATCCTACAGTTTCCCATTTGTATAGTTTGAGCTATCTGACAACCTTGATGACCTCAAGGGTTTTAGGATTTCCTCCTGTAATAGCGCATGGCGCAACATTTACTCTAATCCCGAGTTCATAGTTTAAAAATTTATATTCATGTATATACATTGTTTATAAGCACCCACTCCTAAGTGGTATCATATTCGTTTACTCAATTCCCATGCTTGCACAAGATATTCCAGTATTCTAAACATTTTTCCTGTTATCCTGGAATTCAATGGTTCTAGACTCGTAAGGTTTACAAAACAATACTAGCATTTGTCACATGCAACGTAATCTGAAATCAAAATACGGTTTTTTTCCCACTCTACTTGCTCGTACAAGACCATGACAGTTTTCGACCAACACGAAAACTTTAACTCCCTATTCCCCTTTTCAAGTCAATTGTTTCACATGACCTCTAACTAAAGATATAAGCCGCAATGACACTAGTTTGTTATAACTACATCATCGGCTGTCATACTTGTAAAAATTTACATCGAAACATGTTTTAAATCTGCGGTTTTTAACTCCTACACACATGCACGTGGAACAATGTATCTTCTCACTATAGAGCTATCCTTTCCAGTGCATCAAAGGTAGTTTAAAGTTGGTAACTCAATCTTAAAGAAAACCAGAACTTAAACATAATGGACTTCTTAATTTAATGCAATATCATTGCTACCTAATGAATAAATAAAACTCTTGGTTCTATGTGATACACGGTTGTTATCATAATGAGATGAGATTCTTAACTCCTATGATTCCATGGATGGCTGCAATATTCCAAATACATTACTCAAGAGAATTTAAATCCAAAAATCTATATAGAGCGAGATTAACTATCTTAGACATCTCTCCAACAAAAGAAAGTTTATATCTTTAACACAGTCAATGGAGTCCTATACAATAGTTTTAAAGTCTTAATAAATTTACATTTGGACAAACTGTCTTCCTTTCACCCGCGGGGAATGCCACAAGGTACTAATCCTTAAGCTAAACATTGGAACTAAGACTCCTAGCTCCAAAACAAGGCTCCCATCTTTTCAAGATGATCGTTCTTCTAATAGCCTATGCGTGTCATGAAAACAAGACTATAAACAAAAGAACTCCACCATCATTTTCAGTCACAAGTAATCAAAACTGAATTAAACAGATGATACAATGGAATGGACATCAAAACAGTTGTAAGTTTACTTCATATAATGATTATTAATCGATTATCCGCATGGCAAAGGAATTGGACATAGATTTGACACCATACTAATACAAAATACAGTCTTAAAGAAGAGTCATGAACCTGATGGTGTTCTTGGCGACCCACGCGTAATCTCCTACCTCCCGTATCCAAACAACGACTGCTCACACTTCCTCTCTGCTGTGCGCTAAGAAGCCTTCAACCTCTTCTCTTCCTCCAGTTGAACTTTTCACTCAACTCCAATCCCCTCTAGTTTCCTCCTCCGCTCTCCAAATGACGGCCTCAGGACTCCCTTCTCCCTCTCGCTGCAATCCGCAGTCTCCTCAATTCTATTTCTTTCTCCCCCCGCAGTCTCCTCACATGTTGGAGAATATTCCTCTCTTCCCATGACCACGAAAAACCTTCAACCCCCATTCTCCTAAAACTCTCCCAGCATAACTCCCACACAGCAAAACTCTTCAACTGCCCAGCAAAAGGCTCCGCTCTGCCTGCGGTTTCTTCTTCTTTCACAACAACCACCCTCTCCACTAAGCTCCCCCGAAGTATCTTCATAAAGCTTGCGGTTAAACTCTTGCACAACCATAGCTACCTCTCTCCCACGCCATGGTGAAGGTAGTTAGGCATTAAATGACAATTGAATTATGCCTAACTCAAGGAAATTGATTTTACTGAGTATAATCGACTTCATACTCACTACACTCACCAGAAAAATTAAAGCTCCTTCGGTGATGGCTTGTTAAAGGACATACAACTCCGTCCTTATTAAAACAAAAGGCATCTAACTTTTCCAAGACCAACTTAAAGATTTAAATCGAGGAGTTAAACACAACAAGGTGGCAGATAAACAAATGCATAAGGCATCTCAATGGTTGAAATAAGAAAAGGAGAAAAAGACCACTCTAGATAAGAGACTCAAGGTCAGACCAAAATAACTCGCGGTCAAAACTAAAGGAAAAGACTCAAGCTGACGACGACCATAACAAATTATTTCACGCTATGGCTACAAATTGACATTCGTCGATCTACGCGAAAAGAATAACTTCAGAACACAAGTTCGACGCGTTTGACAACAATCACGACGGATTGGTCGTAACGCATCACAAGGTTTACTAATCGTTTTAATGCACAAAACGACTTCTCGCCTCTTTCGACTACGAGACATGATTTACGATTTCGCCACAAGATGGTTCATTAAATACTTATAAATGAAAATAATAAATGTCTAACTAAGTCGACTTGTTATGATGGACTTACGACGACATCGACGACTCCAAGATTCTACAAGACGACTTTCAACTAGGATGTTATACTTTATCCTCTGACGTCGACATCTAGTTAACTAACCCAACCGATAACCAAGACTAAAATGATGGTTCCAAGGTTCATCTACCGGTTTGGCGTTCTCATTAACAAACACCCATGGTTAATTTCCAGAGTCTATACTCTCTCTCGAAGATACTTTCTCTTCCCATCGAACACGGTCCACCTGTTCCTGCATCGACAGACTCACATACAATTTTGTGGTCAAAGCACCTATGATCCAAATATAATATATCCAAACATCATTGCATTTATTATAAAGACATTTAGTCTACAATATCACTTTGATCGTAATCATTAGATTCCACAATTTCATATAACAACTTTATAAAATAAATTGTCAGTTTCCATGTCGTCCACAACATATTAAATTACTGAAATTTGCAAGAAAGTAAATAACATAATTGTTTCCAAAAAGAGGGATGTAACAGCTGAATAATACTGGTCTTTCTTTTGGAGTGTGGATTTTTTTCTTTTGAAATGGTTTTCCCTATGGTATATTTTTCATTATGTATTCTTTCTTGTAACTATTAGGATTATATATTTTTATTCAAATGTTATTTCAAATGTTAGTTTAGAAATTGTTTCTGCACCATTGCTTCCTTTCATTTACTATTAGAGCCTAATCACCTCAGATTCTAGGTGTTAGGGATATGGTTTTTTGTATTAGTCTTGGATTAAGTGGGAGCTTGTGCAGAAGAAAATCTTGTTGTAGAAAAAATAACAAGCAAAACAAGGCTAGAGATGAAAAAGTTCTTAGGAACTAAATTTGAGTTTTAAAGCTCAATATTGAGGATATGCTCATGGATAGATATTTGTGGGTTACTTAATTTGGATCCAAAATAATTGTAATGTCACAAGTTGATTGTAACATATTGGATAGAAAAGTGAAGGGTCCTAGATTAGATTATGTTTGATAGATTTAGTGTTACTGAATGTACACAAGGAAGCCATCACTCAAGTCCTTTGGAAGAAGTTGGATGATATTTAGCAAGCTAAATCCTTGGTGAATAAACTTTTCTTGAGAAAGAAGTTGTATACCCTTAGGATGGAGGATGATAGTTCTATAGTTGAACACATGAATGCATTCAATATGATTGTGACCTAGTTTCACTCTATTGGAGTGAAAGTGGAGGACGATCGTTACATGACACTCCTTTGTTCTTTGCTAGACTCATGGGATTGCCTTATGATGGCCATTAGGAGCACTACCTCTAAGCTAAAGATGGATGAAGTAGTGGCATCATTACTCTCATAAGAGATGCATAGAAAGGCTTTTAAATTAGCTAAAGAGACCCTATTAGTTAATGTAATACTAGAAGAGAAAGGAAAGAAGAAGGACAAGAAGAGAGAAAGGTCAAGATCCAAATCTCATGAGGGATCCAAATCTCCTAGAAAGTTCAAGGCTAAGTGTTGGAATTGTGGCAACCTTGGGCACTTCTATAAGGACTACAAAGAGGAGAAGATAAAAAGAAGAATGATTTAGATGACGAGTCCAGGAAGTCTTGTTAGGATAATACAAATGCCTTTGGCATAGCCTTGGAAACACATGCATCAAAAGGTGCATGGTTGATTAACTCAAGTTCTTCCTTTCCATATGACCTCCCATCAGGAGTGGTTCTCTAAGTACACAAAATATGATGACTGCAAGAAGGTGTATCTTGGAGATGACTCTCACCAAATATTATTGGCCATGGAATAGTTTCTATCAAATTCCTAGATGGATGTGTGAAGGGGATCAATGGTGTTTTGCATATCCCTGGTTTGATATGAAAACTAGTATTAGTGAGTAAATTGAATAATGTGGGTGTGTAGGTTGTTTTCCCTAGTGGAAGGTGTAGGTGCAAGGAGCTATGGTTCTTGCAAAGAGTGTTCATGTGGGCATTGTATTTTAGCTAGATGCATGCACAGTTCAATGTAATAGTTATTATATTCTTGTAGTGAAGAGATATATAGGATCTATGCCTTCACCATTGGAACCAATAGCAAAAAGGAGTGTTGCATCCACTTCTAATGGTTGCTCTTTCTAGGTATCTAAGGGTGCTATTACTTTAGAGACCAAGTTGCCTATAAAGAAAACAATGCTATGGCACCAAATAATGGGCCAAATAGGTGAGAAGGGCCTAAGGACTATGGAAAAAAATCTTGTAGGCCTAGGCTAACTATTTATGCTTTTGAGTTTGATTTATGTGAACATTACATATATAAAAAATATCATTTTGTTCAACCTTTTCCAACCTTCATTAGACATTCCATTGGGATTTCCATCCTTTACAATTGTAACGTTGAAAATTGCATATCCTTGCAATTTCATGTTATTATTTGGGCTTGCTTTAGTGTTTGTAACCCCTAGTATGTTCTTAGGCTCATTTCACCTTTGCTTATCCTTTTCCCACCCTCAGTGTTAACTTGTGTTTTATATTTTCATGTGTTTTTCCTCTTTTTTTTATTTTAACTAATGTCACTTCTACATCTATCTCATGATGTGTTGGTGTTTTAAGAATTTGGATGATCTATTATACCCAAACACTAGCACAACACATATAAATCCATATGATGTGTTAGCATCCACTAACATTTTAGATGTACAACAACCATTTTCTTTGAATCTTGCCAGCTTTCTTTCATTGAACATGCTTTGTAATTTCCTTGGAATAAATCCCAAAAGCTAGTTCAAATTCCATTGCTCTTCATCTTCCCTCTTGGATCTATTTTTGGATTGATCACTCAATCTTTCAAGAATTTAAGATGAATACACTCTTATATAAGTATTTTCTGTTGGTTGAAGATTTTGATGTGGTTGTTACTAGCACTCTTTCAACATTTTGAATTTCTTGAGCAAGTTGCACATTCTAGCATTGGTCCTCTAGGTTCTACTCCACACTTGAGAGTATTTTGTTTGTGACTACAAGGTTTCATCTCCATTCCTACATACAATGTGAATTTTTTTGAAACCCACTCTTTCTTTTCATTTCCTTATTGTGTTTGTGAGATCTTTGGTGTTTTTGCACTTTTAGGGTTTTTTTACTCCCATTTACTCTATCATACACACTAGTTTATCACTTCTTATAGACCTAAGAGTTGATATTCATAGGTTTCTATTTGATACTCTTAGTCTAGATATTCTTAAGCTAGGTGGACACTAATTTCTATTTCCTCTACATCAATGACTACTTATGGAAGCCAAAAGGTTAAACTAGGGTCTTGACTATTCATGGCAAGCTCCCAAGTAGTCCAAACCTTCTCTTTTGTCCAAATAACAAGTTTTCAACATATACAACACACATAGGTTTGCATACACTTTTCCTTTTTCTTGTTTATTTTTTTGTTTCATTTGATTTTGTTAGCTTAGTTTAATTTCTAGAATTTTCGTGTTACCTATTATCTTTTTTATTCACTGTTGTGGTTGTCCTGGTTCCCTATTATACAAAAAGATAAAATCTTCAAGAGTAATTAAATTTTACAACTTTTTGGGATGAAAATGTGAGAATGAGACTATAATGCATAAACTAGATGACATCGTATGATGCCTATGTCTATGCATCTAAGGTAGTGAGCTCCATACTTTGTTAGTAGGTTCCTCATCTTTTGTCATTTTAGTCAATACATTTTCTATAATTTGCAAATTTCCAACCCAACTCCTTCTATTTTCTCTAAAATAGTCTAAGTAGAAAAGGGATAATGTGTCTAGATATAATTCTATTTAATTTTCTATTAATAGTATTAAATTAAATCATTAAAGAAAAAAATCTAAAAAACATTTCCTTTTTGTTCAATCTTATCTAGACTATAAAACTTGAAAAATAAATTAAACAACACTTTCATTCCATTTCACATTTTTAGGTTTACATTTGGGTGAACTCAACTTTCTCATCACTTGGTGTTGTGTGTTGTGATGCTCCTTAATTTCACATTTTATGAGCTTCATAGACCAATCCATTTTCTTTGATCATGGTGTTCCTAGGAGCTATCATAACTATTCAAAACTGTCTTTACCAACTACCACTTCTATTCAAACAACCCTTAACTTTTTCTAATATTTCATTTGATCCAATTTATACAACTCTTCCTACTTTACCTAATTCTCCTCCCACTATGTTTCATGACATTGAAGGAGGATTCAATCATGAAGCCACCCTCCACTTGGGAGTTAAGATTTAGATCATCAACTTGATAAACATTTAACAAACTTTCAATCTCATTTCAATGATGATGAGAATGTGCATAAAGCTACTAGTCCTAATTTGGATGCCATGTAGACCATGTTGTGCCATCATCTTGAGGCCCTTGATTTATTGTGTGACCTAGCCTTGATTATTAACAATGATGTTTCTACATAAATAGCTAATTGTAAGAAAACTCAAAGGTCACCTTCTAATATCACAAACAATCAACTTTTTATGTCAATGCCTACACCAAGTATGCACATGGCTAATCCTATGCATGCTTCCACTTCTCTAATTTAGCCTAGTCATGCAGATGCTAGTTCTTATGGGATATAATGTAAACCTATTTATTTATATGTTTTTATTCTTCCATCCCATCCTTTTCCAATTAACTTTTCAATCGACCTCATTGGTGCTTTACATCCTTTTACCTCATAGTCCTTTTTAGGTATTCCTACCACCACTACTTCTACTACATCTTTACACACAATAGATTTGGTCATAAACCAATTAATACAAAACATGGTTAGCCTACAAGAACAACTTGCCTCATTGTCCACCACTTCATAGCCCCTTATCACTCCATATTATTGTCATAGTCCACCATCTCTCAAAATTCTTGCTACACCTTTTCCTCTTGGCTTTGAGGTGCCATGTTTTTTAGAAGTATAATGAAAAAGGTGATCTACATATACATGTATCTATATTTACCACACTATATGCAGTGATTTTATCTTTTAGGATAAGGTGTTGGTAAAACTATTTATATGGCCTTTGAAATACATTTCATTGGACTCATTTTTAGATCCTCACCTTATCATTCCATTTTCACTTTTGATCAATTGGTAAATCTATTCTTACAATACTTTAACGTAAAGATTGGTCCCCACATCACTTTCACTAACCTAGTGCATTGTAAATAGGGTGATAATGAAAAAGTAACTAATTTTATCTTTCATTATGAATTCTTATTCTTGCATATTCTATATGCACTCCCAAATTTAGATGTGTATAGGGTTTTCGTAGGAAATTTTTAGCCTCTCATCTAGGATAAAACTCTATTAATGTGATATCCATCATTTCCTCACCTTTGCGTAGCCCTACATGACTATTAGTAGACAACTAGCTAGATTGAGGCACCTTCTTCTGCCTTATTAGCTCTTGCTTCTTTGTTAAGGCCTTCTGCAGCATTTAATAAAAATTATAAAAAGAAACATAAATTTATTTAATCAAAAGAACATAACCATGGCTATCATTAACATTGCTAGTAGAGCTTCAACTTCTTCTTTAGTGATGGCTTTATCTATGTGATCACAATGTAACCACCATTTTACACAAATTTATAATCTAACTCATTCTATTCTTTAACAACTCCTTTCAAACAACTTGTAGCTACTGACTATTCACCCTCTTGAGACAAACCAAACCCTTCCAAAGAACTATGATCCTAAATCCTTCTATTAGTTCCATCATGTACCTAGACATGACATATAAAAAATGTATGCACCTAAGGCATTTAATTCAAGATTTAATTGATTCAATTGCTATTGATTGTATTCACGTGAATAAAAAAGGTAATAAGTTTATAGCTTAGCCTAACCAAAACCTCCAAATTTACACCAATCTATTTCCACAATACACCAACTCTAATTTCATTGATTCCATTCCATCTCACACTTTAGAGTCTGCTCCTACTTTCACCCATCCTATGCTAGATGTGGATTCTCTTTCTTCCTCTTTATCATTTCATTCTATGGTGGCATGGTGGATGTTCAACCTTGAGCCTCTTAGGTTGAACCCATCCCTGATTCCATCATTTTATTTTCTCCTACCAATGTTCTTGTGGGTGTATATGATGGTCCTCTCTACATTCATGCTCTAATAAACCAAAAAGTTGAACATTAGACATTGATATCCCTCCTCCATCTCCAAAATGCAAACCTAAGCATTACCCTACACCACCCCACCATAAACCTAAGTTTGACCCCATTTTATCACCTTTGATCCCTTTTGCATTAGTTCCCCTAGTGTGGAGGCTCCTTCTCCACCCTAACCTACTAATCATGGTGCTCACATGTCTATTGCTAGTAGTGAGAATTAGTGACTGGTTGACTGCTTCAACCCTAACTCACTATCCCCTCCCCTAGAGGAGTTCTTGTTTGATTTGTTCTTGAATGTATCAACACTCTATGTGATCTTCAAATGATTACTATTAGATTCCCCTTCAACAGATGCCCACAAGGATACTATTCCTCCCACTATTGCACAATCTCACATTGATTGTAATTTTTCTTGTGCTATTTCTATTTTTCCACCTAGTGGTCCTCTACCCACACCTAGATGAGATTGGGAGACCCTAGAGTAGCATTTATGTTTCATGTGTATATATGTGTATATGTGTTTAGTTAGTATTCTTTTTCTTGTACCCCTATATCCTTCTTGAGTGTTATATGTTTGTTAGTCCCCCCTGGAGGACCCATCATACCCTTGTAGGTACCTAGATATAGGAGGAACCAAATGTTATGACCTTCTTCTATTTG